>CAXHWN010000938.1:247500-596000 GCA_964020975.1 Hermodice carunculata | reverse complement strand
TTGAATGAACTTTTGCCTGTTAGCTGCCCCTTTCGTTCATTTTTTCACTTTTAGTCTTTTTTTTATTTACATTAGGCCTATTGCCCCCTTTAATTATTTTAGCTTGCTAAACGGTCAAATTTAAAACATCGACGCATGTACAAGATTTATTAGTTTCTGGTAAAGTCGTCGTGGGTCTCTGATGGTACGAAATTCTAAGCTGTTACACTTGGTACGCTTGTGTTCAAAACACCACATTGCAGAAATTTCGTTGACAAAACAGATAAATGTTTTCAGTTCTGTGTGTTTTAGTATTTTGTGGGTAAAACTGAGATAGTTTTTGTCATTACATGCACGAAATTCAGAAACGTAACGATTCTGTTGACAGAATTGTAGCATTACCTTCAGATTTCAGTGAAAAACACTTTCGAAAGCTTTAAGATTTTGTGGACAAAATTCATAACTGTACCCAATTCTGTGGACGAAATTGGTAAATTTAAGGATTCTAGGGACAGAATAATAAACTTAGCGATGTTGTGGACCCAACCGATACATTAAACAATTCTGTAGATCCCAATGTTCAATTTTGTGGACGAAACTCATAAAAGCTTACATTTTTGTGCACAAAATTCATGAGAAGCCTTTTACACGATTTTGTGCACAAAATTTATAAACTATTGCAATTCAGTGCACAGATCGCATGGAACTTGTTGCATTTTGTGAAATACTTTTAGTTTTTTGATTGTTTCTTCCAGTTTTGTACACAAAATCATACGAGTAGTTTAATTTCGTGATGGGACTTCGATTTTGTAATTTGCTCTAACTATTTTGAGAATCGTACTCTGATTCCGTTCACCCAAATGATAACTATCACGATTTCGTGTACGAAATCAATGATGTTACACTTGGCACCCCATAGTACTGTGCTGCAACATATATCGGGAATCTGGCGAGGGGGGTGGGCACTGTTTATTTGATTGATTGATTGATTGATGTACTTTATTTTGTCAGGGTAGCCATACTCAACAAAATAAAATGTTGCTTTGCAGATGGGCCCTGCATTCACACACTCATTTATACATAATATAAATAGATAAATAAATATAAAGACATAGAAACAATGTAAACTTAAAATAAGTCTGGAATTATACACAATATACAATGTAAAATAAGTCAATCTGGTATTATACATACATTATTAAAAGAATAGGTACCATAATTACAGTAAATCATATCACAATTAAAGTAAAATAAGGCATTGGCAACTAAAATGTCAAAGTATAGTATATTTATAGTCAGGTACCAAGTGAATAAATTAAATCCATTTTATATATATATAGAGATGCATTGAATTGAAGTTTCGTTCTTCTGCCCAGACAGGCCAAGTCCCAATATTATCTCAAAATTTATAGGATTTCGCCGATACTGGTCTACAAAAATACGACCCTATTTCCCGTGAATTCGTGGAGCCGTGACTACAATATAAATTGACGCTCTTTTTCCCGACCAAGGCTAGGATGAACAAACTTGCGTACGGGGGGGGGGGTGGGGGGGGGGGAGGAGGAGGGGGAGATTGCATGCTCCAGTCATCAAAATAGCCTGGAATATTTCACTTCATCCGTCGTTGAAAACAACGAACGGGTACATTTTGGACCTTAAAATGGACCATTCAAGATGTGCAATTTTAAAATATTCGGGTCGGGGTGCTCAGAGTCCCCCAAATGGATCTTTGCGGCCTTCGATGGCTCGCATCTGAGCAATATGCCCTCAGGTCCAGTGAGATGTACGTTCACCGGGGTTCGCAAACCCAAGTCCTAACCTGGACGTGGTGTAGTGAATGACTTATGATTCAACAAATGGGTCTCCAATTTAAAGCCAAGACGCCGTCCACAAGTCACGGGACGCTCTTGGGGTGTGGGTGTTTTTGTTCCAGTGTGACACAGCGATAGTAGGTAGGGAGTATCAAATTCCCTTTAAATGCCGTTAATTTTAATATTTCGAAGAGCACATTATCAAAGCCGGTGAAACCTGCCTGCTGGCAGACCATTCAACATCTACGAATGGGCAAAATATGCTTTTCACAAGCTTGTCAGTGCTTGCGTGCTGACCTTCTAATTGGTATCCATCCTTCTTTATGGCACATAAAACTATGATAATTGGAATCAGCACGAGAACATGATCTCAGTAATTGGGTATTAAAAACCTCTAAAACTGGTCATCATATCACAGGCCTGTACGGGGGGGGGGGGTGTGAGAGGGGTGCACACGCACGAGCCCCCCCCCCCCACCAGCTGACAAGGTCCACATTTGGGACTTACAATTAGTACTTAATACACACACACACACATACATATATATATATATATATATACATATATATATATATATATATATATATATATATATATATATATATATATATATATATATATATATATATATATATATATATATATATAGATATCCTTGATCAACCACAGTTAACGCATTATCTATCGTCAGTCAGTATGCACCATTTGTAACTCTATATACTCCCTATCTGATGTATACATGATGATAGAGGTCCCTGTTGGCCGGTTCTTATATCAATAAACCATGGGGGTATACCTTGGTTTGCAAGCAACAACAGCAATGGGCCATATATTGGGGATGACTTGAGTCACAAGTTTTTATCGCTTTGTCTTCTGACTGTTTATATGCACATCTGATCATAGTGTATTAGACCCAAAATTGTTAATGGTCCAAACCTTGCTCACATCTGAAGCAAAGCAAAAGCGAGTTTGTTTTGTTTTGTTTGAGAGTTTTTTTAATTAATTTGCCTCCTGTTGCGTTGACCAAAAGGCCTCCTGGCCTCTATTCTGAACTTGATGTTTGAAATCTGGTCGGATGCCCAGGTGCCCATTCATTATATTGATACTCAAAAACAAGATAATATATCCCCTGTACATAAGTGTGCCTAGTCTGGTTTTAAAGTCACCTGATTAGGTTGATTGTTACTTTGTATACTGCGTTGGTTTCTCTCTCTCTCTCTCTCTCTCTCTCTCTCTCTCTCTCTCTCTCTCTCTCTCTCTCTCTCTCTCTCTCTCTTCTCTCTCTCTCTCTCTCTCTGTTTTATCATGTCTTTGTTTTTGTACAGTAATAAGATTCATGTCAATAAAATATCTTTCTTTTTGTTTTTGTTTTAAATTGTGGGTGGATGGGGTATGTTGTGATGGGATTGGGTTAATTATATAATGATGAATCAAGTTTTCTGCCTTCAATGTATACTTCTCCTTCTATTCCACATGGTTCCATACACCAGTTCGCCTAGTTGAAGTCTATAGGTAGGGTGTCCTGGAGCACGCTGCTCTTCTACACAACAACCCCCCCCCCCCAGAAAGTCCTGCCTCCACGTCCTTTACCCAACCAAACTACAAAGTGTATGTTGAGGGCGGACTTTCATTACAAAGTTAATAATTGACAGCTTTTGCATACTGAGAAATGTTTATTCTGCATGTTCCAAGCCAATAAGAACACAACAAATAATTAGAAGATGTTACAATACGTAAATCAAAATAGTACCGATTCTTCATAATCAGGTTCGGGTTCCGGAAGGAGGGGGGTACAGCATTGGCTACAAATTTGTTAAATGACATAACTCTATATTGTAAGCATCAAGGCTCGCCGGTCTACCTCTGCAGTCTTGATGCAGAGAAATGTTTTGACACCCTTTGGCACGATGGGTTGTTCTTTAAGCTTTTTGATATACTTCATTTGTCACACTGGTTATTTTTGCAGCAGTGGTATTCCGAGTTGGAGTCATGCGTAAAGTGGAATGGCGAACTCAGCTCTTCATTTAAAGTAACGTGTGGAACCAAACAGGGTAGTACCATGTCGCCGGCGCTTTTTAACATATTCATTAATGATTTACTCATCGAACTTTCTTGCTGTGACGCCGGTGTCAGAATTAATAATAATGTTTTTAATTCTTTTGCATATGCTGACGACATTAATCTTTTCAGTCTCACAGCTCCTGGTCTTCAGTGTTTAATAGACAGATGCCTAAATTATTCTCGCAGATGGCGCTTCTCGTTTGGTATTGCAAAATCTAGATGTATGATCCTGGGGGAGGGGGGGGGGGTAATAATTTACTACGTAACACGCCGTCGTGGTACGTTAACAATGAGAAAATTGATTTTGTGAATCAAATCGAAATTTTAGGCACTATTTTTACTTCGTCTATGTCCGGTGCATCCCATGTAGACAAGCGAGTCCAGGCGTGTCGCCGGGCTATGTACAGTTTGCCGGAGGTGGGGTTTTCTTACCCAGGTCTTTTAACCCAAGTTAAGTGCCATCTCAGGCAGTCGGTGGGTCTGCCTACTCTTTTATTTGGGTCAATCAATGTTAAGCAGACGCAGTTGGACAAGTTAGAGACAGTCCAGGCTACGACTGTGAAGAGAGTGCTAGGATTACCGATTCGGAGCCACCACTCAAAATTACTGCGGGCTGTGGAGATAGATCGGGTGGGGGAAAGAATAAAATCCAACACAAAGTCTTTGTGGTGGCGAACATTCCGGGTGGCGAGCCCCGCCAGGACTTTGTGCGCGAGTCTGCTTGCGCTTTGCATTACCCACGGTGTTGTGGTTTCGGGGACACTCCTGGACAGGGTGATAAAAGCAGGCGGGTCGCCTGTGGACCTAATTTTCAATAAACCTCGCAATAACAGTCAGATGCTGCCACAGGATGGGGTAGTAGACAGCATTGCCTACCTGGTCATGCAGGAGAATTTTATTAAGCCATATTCTGAGGAGCACGGGCTTGCCATACTTCTATTAAGAGCTTTTTAACCTTGGTTTTTAATTCGGAGTTTTTAGTCATTCATGACTGTCTGTTTTTTATTTTGCCTTTATTGTAGTGATCTCGATGTATTGTGATTATTTCCTCGTCCGCGGGGGTTTTAATAAATTCTTCTTCTTCTTCTTCTTCTTCTTCTTCTTCTTCTTATTATTATTATTATTATTATTATTATTATTATTATTATTATTATTATTATTATTAATCAAAACTACTGGGTGAAATCACATAGATGCATCAAAGAGAAGATAGAATTTCCGACTGACCATAAGAGCAAGTTCTAAAGTATTTTAGTTTTTGTTGGGATGGAACTATGGCGCTAATCAAAACATAGAACATCTTGTTTTAACGAATGACCCAACCCGGAACCATTCATTACTGATATGGATACCTTAGATGTTATGATACAACATAACATAGCATTTTATCTCCTGTAAAAGTGAATCAACACTGTTTATAAATGCTGTTTATGAATAAATGTGAAATGTAAGAAAAATTCTGTAATGCTTAAATGTCACTTTTCTTGCCTCAGAATGCACCAGAGACCACTAAAACACGTCACTTTTTGGCAAAAGCTCTGTACCCTGGGAGGGGGGCAAGCCGCCCTCCCAGACTCTTCCCCATCTGTCGTAAAACTCCCTCGCAGGTCCCACTTTTTTCTCATATGCACACACACACAAATAAATAAATAAATAAATCCTAGGTCCTATATCATGTGTAATTTCTTCTTTGTAGAACCAAACTTGAAGCTGTGGCTCAGAGTAACGTTCGGGTTCAGTTTATTTCTGAGAAACGTCCTGCTAAACACGCACCAATTATACAGATGTTTGATCACATAGTAATTCACTGAGTATGTATGTTCAGAGAGCACATTCTGGAGCCTTTGCAAAAGTTGACCCATTAAACAAGAAAACTTGAATAATTAATGCTCAAGCAAAGATTAGGAGGAAAAAACCTGTGTTATATCTGCATTAAAAATATTTGATAAAATGATCACACCAGCCTGACTTACGGGGTTTTAAATGGTCACCATAAATAGAGAATGCTCAAATTAAATTTTGTAAAAAAAAAAACTGTCGATGATTGGGTCTAATACATCAAATGATGCTGTTTTAGGTGAATATGGGAGACATCCCCTAACTATTTTATACATGACCCGGTGCATTAAATACTGGTTAAAACTGCAATATATGGATAACAATAGTCTCCCTAAAAATTATTAAAATATGGTACGGAATTTGACAGAAGCTGGGGGAGACGCCTGGTGTTCTGTAATAAGGAAATTACTTTTTAGGTATGGTTTTGGAATTGTATGGTTTGAGCATGGTGTGGCAGATGTAGTATTTATCTTTGAGACAATTTAAGCAAAGGATTAAAGACTCTTGTGAAGAGGAATGGAGAATGTGTTTTAATGATTCGAGTAAGTTAGACACGTATGCATTATTTGAAAGTTTGTTGGATGCTGAAAAATATTTGACAAATGTATACTTTAGACCACAGAGAATGGCTTTAACAAGATCACGTTGCTCATCATATTGTTTAAATATTGAACAGGGCAAGAGAGAAGGTTTGGACAGAAGTGACAGACTCAGTAAATGGTGTTTAATTAATCAAGGTAAATCTGGTATAGAATGAGTTTCATTTTGTAACTGAATGTAAATTATATAAACAACTGGGGAGTTCTTTATTACCAGAATACATGACTAAATATAAATGTCAAGATAGTTTTATAATACTTATGAGATCAACCAATGCACGGGAACAATGTTATCTTGCTGAATTTATTTATGAAGCATTTAAGAAAAGGGATAACTTTCTGTTACCCTCAGCGTAAATCTGTATATTTCTGTAACTTCTCAATTATTGTACTATGGGCCGGAGGCCTTGAATACTAAAAAAACTAACTAACTAACTAACTAACTAACTAACTAACTAACTAACTAACTAACTAACTAACTAACTAACTAACTAACTAACTAACTAACTTACTAACTAACTAACTTACTAACTAACTAACTAACTAACTAACTAACTAACTAACTAACTAACTAACTAACTAACTAACTAACTAACTAACTAACTAACTAACTAAACTAAACTCACTCACTCACTCACTCACTAACTAACTATATATATATATATATATATATATATATATATATATATATATATATATCTATATATATATATATATATGGGGGTGGGGTGGCGATGGGTGAAACATGCAGAAATTGTGACGCGCACAAACTTTTGTTACGACATAAAAAAGCTTCAGGAAGAGTTGAAATGTCATTATATATCACTAAGGGCATTTGTATCGAAACTAAATCATTAATTCTCCAAATATGAAATATGTGAATTCCTGTGCATGGTTGTGCAAGTCATGGATCTGTGATAACCTGACCCTCACATACATGGACTATGTAGTTGGCCATTAACCCTGGGGAGTAGGTCAAGGTCACTCATGTGGAATCTCAACTTGATCCCTCAACATAACCATCACATTGTCCAGTGCAACAACATCTGCGTTATTAAAGTACCATGTAAAAAAATATTTCAATTCACTAACTACAACGAAAGTATACTTGTGATCTTGGAAACTAGATCAAGCTCATCTATTTATGGTCTGAGGAGAACCTTTCACACAGGCCATCGTCGTGCTCCATGTCAATATACTGACTCACATATTTCTTGAAACATTACCCGAGCGTTAAATTCACCAAAGTGTTTTTGTATCGTTTAAAAAAGGTCGCTTAACTCTGTGTTTGCAGGGGACATTCACCGTTCATATTACAAAAAATACCAGGTCAAATAACTCCTCATCCGTATATTTACACGTTACATCTGACCTTGACGTAAAGGCCATCGCCGTCGTCGTCGTTGTCATCGTCATCATCATCATCTTACTTTAGTTAAAACCTCGTTCTAGCACAGGATCATCACGTTTTCAAAGAATCATGTCAGTGGAAATAATAATAATAACAAATTTGGAGGCAATGGACTGAGCTAGTTCAGACTAAATTATACGTGCCACCTAAATGATGAATAAAACAAATACATCAATATGGTTGGAGCATTATATTGAACGGTTTTATGAAAAATTACATCGTAACATCCCCACTAAATTTGAAGATGATGGAACACCCGACAAAGGAGAGTAAAAAAGCTGCATTAATTGTTGATGGACAATCTTTTTGGATTCTGGGTGAAGAATCTTAAGGTGGAAGGTCTGAAGGTACCTTTGGATAACCTCTAATCACTTTTTCATATTTTTGGATAGTCTGATACTTAAACTGCTTGCTCCCAAAAACTCAGATGTGTGAACACAAAATTTATATGAGATAATTGATCTCAAAACTTTTGTTTGCAATAAAAAGTTTAAACAGTGCCGGGCATATGGCTTTGTTTGCATGGGCATGATAATGAACCATGTCATTGTTTGCACAGTCATTAGTCCATGACCGCTGGACACCAATTGAGCTATTGACAAGGGTCACTCATGGGAAACCATTAGCCATTGAGAGAAGAATGGGCCAGTTCAGACTAATCACTACCATTGTTCTGATTACTTTGAAATTCTCTATTGATGTAAAAACAAATTAGCACAATCCACTTACTGGTCCCCAAATCTGGAAAGCCGCATGTGAACCCACACCCAAACAAGCCAAGTGTGGTGTTCCCAAGTTAAAAAAAGTCGAGATTTAAGCCAAAAAATATACTTGTGTTTAATGACAACATCACAGAGGTAAAGCTACAAGTTTATTTCACACAATAATTAAAACACAGGACAGAAGGAATGAGTATGTGTCATATTACAGCCATAAATCCGTAAGAATTGGCAACTGTTTCTTTCAATGCAATTTTCTTGGAACTGTTTTTGCTCAACTTCTGCAATTTGTATCTTGCCTCACAAACGTACAAATTGCCCTAGCACATTAAAATTAACAGACGGTAAAAGCAAAATATCATTCCCAGGAATTTTATATGTGACAACCCCTTCTGTGACTTTTGGAGCAATTTATGGAAGGAAAAAGAACAACCTGTCAGGACTAAATTAAAAATTTTATAACTTTTTATTTATGCTATTTCAGGCCTAACCATTGAATTCAATCCTGGACATGGATATATATTTTAAATTTCTTCTTATTTCAACTGAAAGAAAAAAAATTGTGTGACTTTTGCGAGAGAAATGTGAAAATCCTACCAAGTCAGAATGAATGCTATAAAATCTCAAAAAATTCCAATCCTGCAAAAAAACTCTATGGATACAACTCTATGGATATGTAGTAATCAGAAAATATATAACCCGTAGGTTTAATGTACTTGTGGAAAAAATGAATGGGTAATTGCGATCCAAAGTTGCCAGTCTCACTGCACACTTGTTTCACAGCTTCCACCTTAAGGTGTGCTGTGCTGGCTCAGAGGTGAGTTATGTATTAGGATTAAGAGACCAAACAGTGGGAAACGGGAGAGTTAAATGTATCTAACTCTTGCCAAAAATTAAATTGTTGATTCTGGTACATCGTTGCGCCCGGTCCTGTGATTTGGTATAGTTCAAATAATTAATCTTTATTTTAATAATCGGCAAGAGATTCCAACTGTAACGTACTGACAGCATTTTCTATGACGTGGCGTTTGATATCGAGATGAGGCTTAATATCTTTCAACAAGTTGGAATTAAACAGATGATTGAAATCAAACAGGGTACAACTTCAAAATTCTCATACATGCGCCATAAAAAAACTTTCCAGGCGTTTAGAAGAAAATTGTACTTGAGTATAATAATAATAATAATAATAATAATATTAATAATAATAATAATAATAATAATAATAATAATAATAATAATAATAATAATTATTATTATTATTATTATTATTATTATTATTATTATTATTATTATTATTATTATTATTATTATTACTATTATTATCATTATAGCACTTCTTATATTTTATACACGTGCTACTAATATCAGCCATTTATTGCTGTCTTCTGTTTCCAGTTCAAATCATATAAATTAAATATGAAATGCATAAAACATAAACATGTTTAGAGCGTGTCGAGAATATGTATCACGGACCAACCCTATGTTTTTTATAACGATGAATATGCTGCATAATTTAATCCCCCGCTATACTTATATTAACTTACACGTTCCTTATCTCTATATTTATAAATGTAAAGCAGTTAATAAATTGCTTTGTGAGTGCAGTTCAATTAAATGACTTATCCGTCCTGAAAGAGGAGTCAAAAAGGTGTTTTGTGGAGCTACTTTTAGCTTTCTGGGCTAATGACTATACTCGCATGTTAGAGACAACCTCTTAAAGGCAGATGAGGTCCATATCCCTAGCAGATGAAAAGCCTACTCTGATAAGATGAGGGGTCTAGATTAAGCTTTAATCTATTCCTTGATATGTGCAATATACGTGTTACACTGACAAGCGTAGTCAGGTACCCCGTATACGCTCATGACAGACAAGAGAAACTACATGTGATAAACAACCAATGTTATCTGGGTCGTCGGTCGATCACAAATGAAATACCTCCTCATTTAAATGTTTATCAGTGGTAACGGGGACTACATGCAGTGCGTAAACATACAGTTGGCTGTTCCCACTTTTAAAAGACCGTTTTCAGCATGGGTAATGTGACATATTTCGCTAAAACATTACAAAATAAACTGTAAACACGAATTTAAACATTGCACATCTAAATATATCCTTTTTCCAACCTTGTCTTGGTAATGCGTGTAAGTATAGCGGGTGATACCTGCAGCACATAATGTGTTGCAGCAGGTAAATAAGATTAGGAGATACCACGCGGTATCTGGACATATTCTGAAAGCCTGGATTAGAAATCCCGACCGCTGAGCGGGAGAGATTAATAATACAGGGTTTTGTAATACATCCCAATAACAAGTGATATCTTCTTTTTAAACCATGCATCTTTTGTCACTGCCACAATTTTACAGTGGGAAACCATTTTCACAACATTAATCCAAGAAACAGTATAGAACTAATTTTTGACCTGCCTGCGCACCCACGAGCCAGATCTACCTTGGCACGATCCAGTGAGCACGATGAGAGATACAAAACGTACCTCAACGACCAGGTGACACTGGATGTTGTAAAGGTCAGTCACTTCAACCTGTGGAAATCAGGGCGGGTTCGAATCCTGCCGGCTCCCTGCTAATACGTTTACCTTTTTTTCTGACATAGAGCAGAGAGAACACCAGCTCTCCATGGCAAAATTCGAAGTCCAGCATTCTGGTCACCGAAAGTAGTTCTCACAGAAGAGATATCCACAGAGATTGAACTGGAAACACTGCAGAAGAAATCCCTTGCAGTGACAAAAGAGGCATGGTTTAAATCCATAAAGAAGCCGACTCTTGTGGTACCGAATTATGACCACAACACATAAGTACTATGGCCGTGAACAGCAGTGACCCTTAAGTATGTCACACTGTGCTTTGACTGGACATATTTGGTCTTCAGTTAGATACTATGGTCCTTGTTCAGGATTTCCTTGTGGCTCATATCAGTACTTCGGATTTTTAAGATCTTAAGGTAAAATTACCGTCTGTGAGCAGTTCATACCACTGTGTTTTACTTGTCATTCATTTGGGCGGGTCTGTGTTCTTTAAACGTTGAGGACAATTGTGAATATTTCCATTTAAATATCTTGTGTTAAAAAACATTTGTAAATGCTGCGTTACCTTCAATGATAATATCATATAAACGCATATAGTACAATTGACATACAAACAACAAAACGTATTATTATTATTATTATTATTATTATTATTATTATTATTATTATTATTATTATTATTATTATTATTATTATCATTATCATTATCATTATCATTATCATTATTATTATTATTATTATTATCACTTGTTTGCAGGTTGCATAATTTTGTGGAAGCATATCCTACAGTATGCATACTTCGTTGTAATTTGCAGTTCGTGGAAAAATTTCCACAAATATCCTTGTGTACAACACAATGGTATGTTCCCGTTGTGCCGTACTGGTGATGACTACCAATTAACTTCATTTATGTACATGGTGGCCTAGATGTAGCATAGCTCCGCAAAATTTGCAGACGGATGGATTCTGGAGAGCACTTACCGCCCACACGGACACTACGCCTATATCTCTGTCTTTGGCATTCGCGGTTTTTTTATTCTCCCGGCAAAAAAAAAAACAAAACAAAACAAAAAAAAAAAAACACACACACACACACACACAAAACTCACAAAAAAAAGGGAAAAAGAAAAAAACACCCCCAAAACGTAATAATAATGATGATGATGATGATGATGATGATGATGATGATGATGATGATAATAATAATAATAATAATAATAATTTAAAAACAAAAAACCCAACAATTACAAAGACACCCCCCCCAAAAAAAACCCCCGTTGCTCTGAATATTAGTTTGAGTAGAAAAAATGAGTGTCACGTTGTATGGATTGCATATTCAAGACAGCGCAAGACCTTCACTTTAATTCACAATTTATGGCAGCCTATACAGGTCTACCATGATCGCGTGGTGCTTTTTTAATTGCGTTGATGAATTTAAAAGCTGTACGTTATAACGAACGCCTACCAGTGCGTGTCAACGCAAATATGCAGGAGACATCGGGACATTGCTTTCGTCCAGAAACCGTCATGTCCTACCATAAGATGTCAATCCTTCTGACTTTTCAGACACAGTAGCGTCGTCGACGTCGCCCCATACAAATCTGTAAATACTACTAACAGTTTTGTCAGAGTATGCAATGGCAAGCTCAGTTCGGACTGACCGGTACACATAGGCAGAGACACTGATGATCATGTCTGGTCTGGTAGTACTGCGCCCTCGCATGTCCCTCCATCAATATCTTGTTAATAATGGCCCAGTACTCCCCAGATTAATACCTTAATACGTCAGCTGGGGATTGTTGAATGAAAGATACAAACATGGTGCTACGAGTTAGCATGGTGATTTGTCCAGGAATTATTGGCACCGAAACAAGCCTTGCACTGGTTCCACTCTGGTGACCCGATTGTATGGAAGAGCTAATAAGGCTTAAAACTTCTAAATTTTGAATTTTATTAATACGGTTTGTTCCTTATACAACATAAACTGTTACATTGTGGTGTAGAACGGTTTTTCGGTGAACGGTATGCAACAGGAATATGCTCTTTGATTCTTGGACCTGATATTGTTCAAACGGTACTGGTTTACAGATTGGGATTTGTTCAGCTTTTCTTTTTATCAAATAGTGGACAGGTGGACACAATGACCATAACCAATCTCACTGGTCCTGAAATCACTCTTCACATTTTCATGTTGGAATTCTTCAATTAAAAAAAAATTGAAAAAAAAAGGAAAATTCACATACACACATCATAACTTGTCTGCACTACTGGGGATGATAGGAATTACAAATGATTTATATAATACAAACTGCTTTCTTATTTTCAGTTCTGAAATGATAAGTGTGTCACATAAGGTCACAGGCATAACTAGAAAAGAAGATTTGCTTCAAAGCAAATCTGTCTGTGTGCCTTCAAAAGTTGTTAATATTAAATGCTACAACTTTTTAATATTAACTTTTATCCTATGGTACCTCACATCACTTTAAGCCTATGCCTGGATGCAAATTTCAAAGTCCAAATGACCTTGACCTTTGACCTTTACAGGTCACATGCAACTTGCATAGTGTTAGAATACCCACAATTTTAAGCCCGACATGAACCAAATCGGATAAAAATTGACCAAGTTTTGACAAGATGAAACTTTCAAAGGGCCAAATGACCTTGACCTTTGCCCTTTTGAGGCTACATGTTCTTATAAAAACGTACAGTGTTGCAATACCTGCAATTTGAGTCTAACATGATTAGAATTGGATGGAAATTGGCCATGTTATGGCTGGACGAAACTTTCAAAGGTCGAAATGACCTTGACCTTTAACCTTTAGAGGTCACATGTAAGTTTAAAAAATGTGCAGTGTACAATAGCTACAATTTGAGCCCACATGATCAAAATTGGATAAAATTTGACCAAGTTATGGTCAGAAGAAAGCAACCATCGAAAGTGGCCTTTGACCTTGAAATGACCTTTGACATTGAGATGACCTCTACCTGAAGTGAACCTTGACCTCAAAAATGACATTTTGGCTTAAAATTGACCTTTGAACTTGACATGACCTTTGACTTTGACATGACCTTGACCTTTGAGATGACCTTTACCTGGCTATGATCGAATTCCTATACACTCGGAACCACATCTACTATAGTACATAAGATATTGAAGATTTAAAACTTTAATTAGCCCTCATTTGCATAATTTTGAAAAGCATGAACTCTCATTATAAAAAGGCCAGACTTCATCCATTGAAGTATAATTGTGCCAAGTTTGGAGTTTCTACGTGTAATACTTTTCAAATGAAATGTCGGACAAATTTGCCGGTAAAGAAAGAAAGAAAGAAAGAAGAAAGGAAAGAAAGAAAGAAAGAACTAGTAAAGATGATTTGCTGCATAGCAAATCAGTGTGTGTGTCTTCAAAGCACATTAGTATGGCAATGTACAACTATTCCATAACACAGGAGTGGAAGTTGGAATGGCATCTCTATCTATTATAGCTTTGAAGTTATTCAAGATTTAAAATTTCAAATGCCCCTAATTTGCATAATTTTAAACATCTTCATTTCTGTGTATAAAATGGCCAGACTCCTTGTATGGAGGTACAATCATGCCAAGTTTGGAGTTTCTATGTATAGTAGTGTCCGAGAAAAGTGTCGGACAAATTTGCTGGTAAAGAAGAAAGAAAGAAAGAAAGAAAGAAACTGGAAAAGAAGAATTTTTTTAATCTGTCTGTGTGCCTTCAAAGGTTGTAAATATTATATGCTACAGCTTTTGTCCTTTGGTACTTCACATTCCATTAAGCTTATGGCTGCATGCAAAATTCAAAGTCCAAATGACCTTGACCTTTGACCTTTACAGGTCATATGTAAACTGCACCGCGTTACAATACCCACAATTTGAGCCGGACATGAGCCAAATCGGAGTAAAATTGACCAAGTTACGGCAAGATGAAACTTTCAAAGGGTCAAGTGACCTTGACCTTTGCCTTTTTGAGGTTACATGTTCTTATAAAAATGTCCAGTGTAGCAATACCTACAATTTGAGTCTAACATGATGAAAACTGGATGGAGATTGGCCACGTTATGATTGGATGAAACTTTCAAAGGTCCAAATGACCTTGACCGTTGAACTTTAGAGGTCATATGTACATTTAAAAAATGTGCAAAGTTACAATAGCTACAATTTGAGCCCAACATAATGAAAATTGGATAAAAATTGATCAAGTTATGGCCAGAAGAAAGCCTGCACCGAAAGTGGCCTTTGACCTTGAAATGACCTTTGACCTTGAGATGACCTCTACCTGAAGTGAACCTTGACCTCAAAAATGACATTTTGGCTTAAAATTGACCTTTGACCTTGACATGACCTTTGACCTTGACATGACCTTGACATTTGAGATGACCTTTACCTTGCTATGATCGAACTCCTATACACTCGGAACCACATCTACTATAGTATATAAGATATTGAAGATTTAAAACTTTAATTAGCCCTCATTTGCATAATTTTGAAAAGCTTGACCTCTAATTATAAAAAGGCCAGACTTTATCCATAGAAGTATAATTGTGCCAAGTTTGGAGTTTCTACATATAATACTTTTCAAATGAAATGTCGGACAAATTTGCCGGTAAAGAAAGAAAGAAAGAAAGAAAGAAAGAAAGAAAGAAGAAAGAAAGAAACTAGGAAAGATGATTTGCTGCATAGCAAATCAGTGTGTGTGTCTTCAAAGCATATTGGTATGGCAATGTACAACTATTCCATAACACAGGAGTAGAAGTTGAAATGGCATCTCTATCTATTATGGCTTTGAAGTTATTCAAGATTTTTAATTTCTAATGGTTCTATTTAACATAATTTAAATTGGTACAAATTTTATTTTTAATTCATTAGGTGCACAATGGTCAACAACCCCCTAGTAGAAGTTGGAATGACATCTCTATCTATTATAGTGTTGAAGATATTCAAGATTGAAAATGTCAAATACTGCTAATTAGCATAATTTAAATTGCTACAACTTTTGTTTAAGATTCATTACATGCACAATGGTCAGGAACCCCCTATTAGAAGTTAAACTGACATGAACATGAACCAAATCGGATGAAAATTTACCAAGTTATGGCAAGATGAAACTTTCAAAGCGCCAAATGACCTTGACCTTTGCCCTTTGGAGGTCACGTGTTCTTATAAAAATGTGCAGTGTTGCAATACCTACAATTTGAGTCTAACATGATTAGAATTGGATGGAAAATAGCCAAGTTGTGACTTGATGAAACTTTCAAAGGTTCAAATGACCTTGACCTTTGACCATTAGAGGTCACACATAAATTTTAAAATATGCAGGGTTACAATAGCTACAATATGAGCCCAACATGATCAAAATTAGATACAAATTGACCAAGTTATGGCTAGAAGAAGGCCACCAAGGAAAGTGGCCTTTGACCTTGAAATGACCTTTGACCTTCAGATGACCTGTACCTGAAGTGAACCTTGACCTCAAAAATGACATTTTGGCTTAAAATTGACCTTTGACCTTTGATTGATTGATTTTATTTGGAAGTCAGCAGCTCATACAAGTACATATACAGGTAAAAATGAATAAAAGTAGCACAAATTGACAATACACAATGTGTTGACCTCCCGGGATAACCCCCAAAGTCAATACAAGACTTATTTCCAGGGGGGTCCCTGTAAACCATGCATAAATTAAATTTTAAATAATTTTCAATAATACAATAATCAGGTCGTAAACATATACATCTGGAAAACAAAGGTATATAAAAAGCCAGTGCAAAAAGGCACTGAAAAAGGATATTAACTAAATTGTTGTTGTCTCTTAACTTATAAAAAATCTGTTGTGCCCATTTTGGAAAATAAAAAAGCCTTTGTCTTAGTCTTATAATTGGCCTTGCCCGTCAACAATTTTATTTCTTGGGGCAGGTTGTTCCAATCTTTAATAGCATTATAGTAAAAAGTAGTTTGGCCAACAGAATTTGTCCTGGGAATCGAGAAATTTACAGAACTGTTCCTGGTGAAGTGATTATGAATAGTTTGAGGCTTTTCAAAGTTGTTCTTTAAATAAGAGGGACACTCACTATGAAAGATATTAAAAGAGTGATTCAACCTCAACTGACTGACTCGGAGTTGAGTATTTAAAAGACCAGCTTTTTGCAACTCAACAGAGCCAATGTGGGCTCTGGGGCCTAAATTAAGTATGAAGCGAGCCAGTTTGTTCTGGGCTACCTGAAGTTTACATTTAAGGGTCTGAGTTAGGGAAGAGTGCCAACTTGAAGCAGAATAATCGAAGAAGGGCTGAATTAAAGCATGACCCAACAATTTACGGGTTTCAAACTTGAAAAAATGACCCTGTCTATATAAGAATTTCAGACGTGAACCAGTTACTTTAACAATGTTGTTTACGGTGGTAGCACCAGAGAGAGATTGGTCCAGGTCCAAGCCTAGATACTTTACACACTTTACCGACTGTATTGTGTGCTCATCACATTCTACACTGAAATTCTCCACCTCTTTTAATTTTCTTTTGGGACCAAAAAGAATGCATTCGGTCTTGCCAAAATGCATCGACAACTTGTTGTCAACTAGCCATTAGTTGCACGACTGCAAATTTGTCCCAAGCAAAGTGGATATGATGTCAGGATCTTTTCCTCGTACGAGCAAAACTGAGTCGTCAGCGTACAGCATCATTTTGCAGTTAACACTAATTTGAATGTCATTTACATAACAGAGGTACAAAAGAGGGCCAAGAATACTGCCCTGGGGGACGCCGCATGATATGTCACCCCAGTCAGAATAAGTACCATTTACATCCGTCAGCTGACGTCTATTAGTTAGATAGGAGTGGAACCAATCGACTGAGCCCACACCCATTGCTCTGAGTTTCTCACACAGGATATCATGGTCCACTGTGTCAAAAGCTTTCTGGACATCAATGAGGACCATGCCAGTATAGTATCCCTGCGCCATATTATCCTTAATGTAATCAGTCAAATGAATCAGGCATGTATCTGTGGAATACCCCTTCCTAAAGCCTGACTGAGAGTCGCACAGTATATGCTCAACTCTAGTCGCACAGTATATGCTCAACTCTGACCTTGACATGACCTTTGACCTTGACATGACCTTGACATTTGAGATGACCTTTACCTTGCTATGATTGAACTCCTATACACTCGGGACCACATCTACTATAGTATACAAGATATTGAAGATCTAAAACTTTAATTAGCCCTCATTTGCATAATTTTCAAAAGCATGATCTCTCATTATAAAAAGGCCAGACTTTATCCATAGAAGTATAATTGTGCAAAGTTTGGAGTTTCTACATGTAATACTTTTCAAATGAAATGTCGGACAAATTTGCCGGTAAAGAAAGAAAGAAAGAAAGAAAGAAAGAAAGAAAGAAGAAAGAAAGAAAGAAAGAAAGAAATAAAGAATTCCTAGAAAAACAGAAAAGTGTGCGTTGACACACACACTTTAATAAAGAATTCCTAGAAAAACAGAAAAGTGTGCGCTGACACACACACTTTAACTAGAAAAACAGTATGTCTGTATTGGCACACAGACATAATAAACATACGTACGTGGTCATTCTCCGGCAATCTATGTTACTTTTTTTCCTTAAGAGCTGCTGAGTGTAACTCTTGTTTTGCTTATTAAAACCAACACATTTAATTTTGGAGTGATATCCATGTAATACGTGCTTAATGTTAAAGAGCCCAATCAAGACCTAAAGGCTACCAGGTTTCATTGACTGGCATTTTAAGCTTCCACATATTTTGCACCGTTCATTTCGTCAGATTGTATCTGGGATTTCCCATGCAGCCACGCTCTGTTTAGCCCGTGGTAGGCCTGTGCTGATCGCATGGGCCACGGGGGTCGGCAATGCCTGCCACAACCCTCAAACCAAGGGACCTGTTGGCAGGAAGAGGGTAGCTTTACCGGGCGGATGTTGATGTCTTCTCAAATTGTAAGCAAGCTCACTATATATCGCTGTTGCATTGGTTCCAAAGGAGGTTTTACACCGTATATTGCGCAATGGTGGCGGGTATTAGTGTATTATGATTATAATCTCAAATATTTTGTAATGTACATTACTTTGTGTTTGGAAGGAAAATTTAAACCATATTTGATCTCTGCTTGCATTTGTAAGTTATTCATCTCGACGGTGTTTTTGAGTTAGAACAAATTAAACTTCGTTATTGCCTCCATCTGTACATAATCTTGTCAGTTTATCTGTTTGGGCATCGTGGTCCGTGTATAAGGTGAGTAGTAAGTGTGGGACGTTTAATACGACGCAGGCGAATGGGATCGTTGATTTTTACCTCTGACAATTTACAACTAGCAGCAAATGTGGACATAGGCCATGAAGCAGAACCTAGGATTTAAATATATCTCTTTTATTATCTTGGCAGCCTACATCATATCTTTGCGTGGGGCAATATGGAATTTCCTGAAAGGTGGCGACATGCATCACATTTCTGAACAAAATGATCGAAGCAAAAACCATAAACGAATTGTCTGGTATCAATTGTGTTTTACACCCTGTTCCAATAAATAATAACTTTTCATTTTAGATGCATAGATATAATCCTAATTTCGGGGTGTATTATTTAAAGATCCTTTACGATTCATGAAAGTAAAAATTTGCATAATATGATCAATCTTGCAGCAAGCATTATCATCAGCATTCATTTTGGAATGGATCCCTTTTAGGACCCCAGAGGGCAGCACCTGACGGTGATCATTTGTATAAATCCCTTTGGAAACTTTTGTCAAGCAAATAGCCCATGGATGGGTATACAGCAATTTTCGACTGACAGCGGGGGGGGGGGGGGGGGGGGGGGGGGGGGGGGGGGTTAGAGTGACCTTCTGACCTACAACATTTCGGCGGTCAGTAACAAACACAATAAATTGAGCGGCTTGCAACCTTACTTTGTGTAATATTTACGCCTGATTTTGAAAAAAATGAAATATTAGAGGGCAGAAAGTATTGCAGTGGTGGTCCGAATGCGATATATGACGTACTACCTTTACACCTACATGCAACAAAGTAAATGGTCAATCATTTTTTAAAAGGGGAATAAGCAAGTTAAGATCGTTAGTCAACACTTAGGCTGTACAGTACAGTGCTGTCCAGCTGAAAATCTCTGTAGCAAAATTTTCTTTACTTGTAACATTTTTTCCACTTCTTCACATAAGAAACACTTATTTTTGAGAAAATTTGTAGCAATTTTGAAGAGCACTGTAGCAGAAATTTGCTACAATGCTCCAGTTGGACAGCCCTGGTACAGTCCACCGGGGATACAAAACACGCCCCAATGATAAAACGAACCAGTGTTAAAAATAGAAAGCTGGTATTGGCAGACAGCGATGGAGGTTATTTATAATATTTGAACGTAGTCTGGGTTCAGTGTTGTGTTGTAGTCTGTGATTCAGTCATGTGGTTCTGGTCTTAGAAGACAGCACGAGGGGCACCGCAGAGCTACAAACCAATCAGAACCTTCATGTTTGATTTTGTGATTCACTTGAATCACAGACGTTGTCATCTAATTATGTACCGTTCCGATTTAATCAAGATGAACCATTGGAAAGCAAAATTCCCAGGAGGAAACAAATCCTCAAGAGAAGCTTTACAGACGTAAAAGGGCAGTTCCATTGGTAGTACTTATGTGCGTGAAACATCATCTATTATTTCCCGATTCTGGGAATAAATGCCGACTCACTAATTATACTACATAACCGTGTTGATATGGCACTCGCACATAACTACCTCTCCTCAACCATTCTTTTTAAGAATGAGGATTTGGTCGAGTGGATATGTGCGTTTCCACTTTCAGCTGGGCGTCTGGTGCCAAAGCTTGCAAGTTCGTGACACGCTCGTTCCAAACATAAAGAATACCGTTTCGGCATTTCCTTAATGCTGATGGATTTAAGTCCGTGATTCTGGAAATAAAAGCCGGCTCTGTAAATATACTGTATTACCGTGTTGATATGGCACTCGCACATAACTACCTCCATTGAACTATTCTTTTTAAGAATTGTAATTTGGTCGAATGGATATGTGCGTTTCACATTTCAGCTAGGCTACTGGTGCCAAAGGTTGCAAGTTCGAGTCTCGCCCGTTCCGAACACAGAAAAAAATATAAGGAGTGTTCCGCGGTATATCATTGCAGACACATATGGGGACCTATGCACTGAAATGACGATTGTATATCTAAAAGGTATTAAGCAACATATTTTGCCAAATGATGCTGAGGTGAATGGCCCTTGCCCTCGCCATCCTTTGTCTCCTGGGACGTTTAGACGTAACTATCTGACTTAATGGATGATTAATTTCTATTGGCATGTTCTGGTCATGCAAGCGACAATGGATCTTGTCATAACTGTTCAGAAACTGTGTAGAAAGTCGTGACGAGCTACATTGAAACTGATAAGCACGACAGCCATTATACATGCACTAATCACATCTATTCATCTGCTGCTGTATTGTGTCTTAACTATGTTCATATGACTAATGGCTGCACAGATTGACCCGTAACAACCAAGGGGATTAGGCGAGGCTGTGCTATTTAGTTGAAAAGCAAAAAAGGATGTAACATATAACGATGGCCTTGAATGTCTACTAAATTATTATAAATACTCTGAATACATTTATTTTCACGGGTTTTAATTTTCATGGTTTTTGCATTTTGGGCCTTTCACTGAAACTTTAAACTCAGTATTTTTGTTATAATTCGTATTAATGCCATTTTAAAAATCTTTTTCAATGCGTTCTTATTTTTGCGGCTTTAAAGCATCAGCGAAATAAGCGAAAATAAAAAAGTAAAAAATTAAATGGATTCACAGAACTGCCAGGAAAGTAATTAAATACTTGGTATAATTTTATTGACAACGTGATTGGGAAGAAGGCAAAACCCGTATTAACCTTTATATTAAAATACTTGATATGACATCAGGAAATATAGTAAGCCAAACACAAAAGAGTACTTATTGTACTGGTCATCGGGTTGCCCAGAAAAGACCACATGAAGTTGCCAGTTTTCAGACCTGGTTTATACTGCTTTAAAAGCAAAACTATTGACCCAATCACATTTGCCATTAGTTCTACTTCAGATATACATAATCGTGTTCTCACTTGAAATTTCAATCTTGTCTTTTCCAATAGTGCTCACCAGTCGTGTCAAAGGAGAAGCATCTAAATGCGTGGTTTCTATGGTAGATTGATGTACCATGTCTCTCTGAAAGAAAGTACATTTTGTGTCCATCAGTTGAAAAGTACGCCAACATCAGTGGTTGAGATATTGTAGATTTACTTTTTTCATATAGCATATCACATGAGATCATTACGCATTCGTATCTCTGCAACATATTGAATATCAGATTCTCATTTGCTCTTTTAAGGCTAATGTAGAGAATTTATGCACCGATTATGATTCAAGATTGGCAAGGTTACTGCAATACACATGTGGAGAAGCTAAAGATGCTATTCAGAGTGCTGTGTTTATAGGTGGTAAAAGAGGTTATGAACGAGCGTTAGGTACTTTAGAATCATTGTTTGGTTCAAAACATAAGGTGACACAAGACATAATCAAATCCTTGAGAGCTGATAAGTTGGTTAAAACACCTAAAGATATGAGATCGTTGTGTCATGAGTTGAGATATGCTTATCAAGTGCTAGAGCATATTGATGCGTTACATGAGCTCAACACACAAGTCATCATATTTGGCATAGTGTCTCGCTTACCTACATGGGTACAGAATAGATGGGATAAAGAAGAGCTTAAAAGTAAGAAATCGTCTGGTTGTTATCTCAAGTTTGATAACTTATGCAAATTTGTTGAAGACGCAAGTAATGAAATGGACGATCCTTTGTGCGGAAGTATAGCTAGAAAAGAGCGTATGCAATCTTACAAAAGGGTTGTTAGTCATGGTTTGACACACTTGACACACGAAGAAAGTGTAAGTGATTGCCAGCAAACGCCTTCAGTTAGGCCTAAAAACAAATCAGGTGGAAAAGGTGCAAACAATTTGAAATCAAAAAGGAATTTGAATTGTAATGCTTCAGCAATTGCGGATGATTTACAGCCTATGCGCAAAACACGCATATTGTGCAAGCGATCACATCATCTTATGAGGTGTGCTGAATTCAAAGAGTTCAGTATTCTTGACAGGCTAGCATTTGTTGACAAGCACAAGTTGTGCCATAATTGCTTTCGAAACAATCATGCTACCAAAGATTGCAAAAGTTCAAATAGATGTTTTTGCTGTGGAAAATTGCATTCTGCACTTTTGCATACCGATTTGACATCTACAATGGCTACAAATACAACTAATTGTTTTATGCCTATTGTTAGAGTTCAGATTAATGGTAAGTTGTGGAGAAATGCTGCTCTCGGTACACTGTCTAGTAGTACATTCTGCTCGCAGCGATTGGCCGATAAGTTACAATTGAAGGGAGAACATTATTCATACATACTGAAGACAATGTCAGGCTCTGAGACAAAAGCATCCTCACATGTATCTTTTGTAGTTAGTGCATGTTCTGAGAGTATTCACATGTCAGGGGTTAAAGTGGTAGATGGCATTCCAATTTGTACAGCTGATGTAGATCTAACAAAGTACAAACATCTCCAAGGACTTGATGTTTCTGCGAGTATTAACTGCAATGAAGTAGATCTGCTTATTGGACAAAATTACAGTGAGGCTTTACTGCCACTGGAGTGTAGACCAGGTCCTCGGGGGAGCCCCTATGGTGTGAGGTATTTGTTTGGTTGGACTGTACATGGGTGTATACAGGATGTCACAGTTAGTGATGCAGTGATTTGCAATTTCATTTCTACATCCAATGGCGCAGTAAGTTCACCATCAGTGGAACCCATCGCTGATATTAATAAGCTTTGGGATATTGAAAATGCATGTTCAATGCGTCCAGGTATGTCTGCTGAAGACAAAAGAGAGAATACACTGCCAAGTAGTTGGAGAAAGGTGGCGGGTGATTCAAATCCTGCTGATATGCTGACTAGGCCTAGATTTTTCACTCAGGAAAATTCAGTGGAGATGTGGCGTAAAGGTCCGTTGTGGTTGAATAAGCCGAAAGCATTCTGGAGATCGAGTGATGAAGTGTTTCAGGTAAACAAAGAGGATCCTGAAGTGAAGCAAGAAATTTGTCATGAATTGCAGGAGACAGGTACGTCAAATGACACTTTGCAAAGAATATGTGAGCATTTTTCCGACTGGCATAAGATCATTAAGTCTGTAGCGTGGTTGCGCAGATTTATAGATTGGAAATGTAGACACAGGGATACATCAGGTGTACTTTCAGTCGAGGAATTTGAAAAGGCCCACGATGTCATAATACGTCATGTTCAACATGTGTCTTTTCAACGTGAAATCGCTAACCTGAAAGCTGGATTACCGGTGTTGAAGTCTAGCTCAATAGTCAGCCTTAATCCTTTTTTGGATAAAAAAGGTGGGTTGCGAATTGGAGGGCGTACAGGCAGCCATCCAATCCTCATTCCACACAGGCATGTAATAGCTCGTGCTATAGCTAGGTATTACCATGTACAGGGACATACTGGTGTCGAATAGACGTTGTCAAATATCCGTGAAAGTTATTGGATGACAAAGGCTAGGGCTGTAGTAAAGAGGATATTAAGACAGTGTGTTACCTGCAAAAAGCTATTTGGCAAACCTATCAAACAGTTGATGGCAGACTTACCTAATGAGAGGATACAACCACATTTGCCAAGCTTTTGATATGTAGGAATAGATTGCTTTGGGCCATTCCTCACTAAGTTTTACCGAGGTCAAAGGAAGAGATACGGTTGCATTTTTACGTGTCTATGTTCAAAGGCAGTACACATAGAAATGCTTTATTCTCTTGAGGCAGATTCTTTTCTGAATGCGCTCAGAAGATTTATCTCTCGTAGAGGTACATCTATCAAAATCTTTTCAGATAATGGCACGAATTTTGTTAGAGGTGAGCGTGAGCTTCGACATGCTTTCGAGCATCATGCTAAGAATGCTCTGTTACAATTTTGTACGCCAAAAGCCATAGAATGGAAGTTCATTCCTCCTAGGAGTCCACATTATGGTGGAGCTTGGGAAAGGTTGATAGGGGTCATAAAGCGTGTTTTGAAAGTTATCAAGCCTCATAGCGTTAACCTAACGGATGAGATGTTGGCTACATTATTTTGTGAAGTTGAAGCAATTGTCAATGGCAGACCTCTTACTAAGTTGAGCTCTGACCCTAATGATTTCACACCACTCACTCCAAGCATGTTGCTCAATTTGAAATCATGTGAAATCCCATCAAGCATAGGAAGCCAATCAGATGCTTATCGTTTGCGGTACAGGTATATTCAGCATCTCAGTGCTTTATTCTGGGATAAGTGGATACGTTTATACCTTCCCACCTTAAATACAAGGTCAAAGTGGAGATTTCCTACCCGTAACATACGAGTCGGCGAATTAGTGCTTATATGTGAAAGTGGTATGCCTAGGAACATTTGGCCAGTAGCTATAGTGGATGAGGTTGTCATGTCTTAGGATGGGCGTGTCAGATCTGCTATTCTCAGGACAAGAGTTAGCAAATTGCATAGGCCCATAACACAAATCGTTCCTTTGGAAGTTGACATTAATTAAATGAGTTACATGTGCACAAGTGGAAATTATAGCGCTCGGTGGTAATTTTGTTTATTGTCTTGCGCAAGATTAGATCTGTATATATATATATATATATATATATATATATATATATATATCAGCATATAGGATATGTATTGCCCAAATCAAAATATGAGGGTGTTATATATATGTAAAGGGTAATAACTGGTATAGAGATTTTTTTTTTAAGGTTTAGAAAAGGCATCGCATCTTTGTATTTCTCCGTCGGGAATATTGCCTTAGGTGAAGAAGGTTATATGTCTCATAGAGGTGAACCGGTTAGCTTTCTTTAAAAAGTTAGTTCGTCCAGTAGCCACGGTGGCGGGGTCATCGGGTTTCTGTAGTCGTGGTAAGACTGTCTATGTACCCGTCTTAAAAGAAGGAGATTTCTCTAAAGATGATACTTCATATGGCTCTTTGTCATATTTTTTCTCTTTACCAGTAAAGTAAAGTAAAGTAGTTTTTTTTCCTGTATAAAAGGGGGAGATTAAAAGACTACAATGGATTTATAAAGCAACCTCTTTGTTTATAAAGAAGGGTTGTATACAGGTTAGATGAGTTTAAACCCATCTAAAAAGGGGGAGTGTCAGATATAGGTAGATCTGATTTTGGATTAAGCATAGGGCTTTAGTGTCATTTCATTGTTAGGTCATAAATTTATCCCGGCATTCATATTATAGCATGCACATATTGTAGCGAGTTGTTAAATTTGTGGTTTGTTCTGGTATGATTGCACGATTGTCATTTCAGTCAGCCCTTTAGGTGCCACAGTTTGTATCGAGGTCGGTCTGGTACAATTCCGTTCTTCCGTCCATTTATTAATAGCATTGTCCTATGTGAAATCCAGCCTATTTAGGTTAAGTCATTTCCATAACATTATAAGCTCAGGAAGGTCCGATAGGGTTTGTATGGAAAGAATGTTGTTTTACCAGTTTGAGTTGATTGGGGGTGGTTTCCTGGTATATAAGCAGTGGTGCAAGCCGGTTTCGTCCTTGCCCCATAACATCTTGAAGGATTGAGACACCTATTTCTTGGGACCGGCTCCGGGCAAGCAGCCTACCCATTGTATACTGCTAGGTCTTTGGCATTATTCTACTGTCCACATGTCAACTATATACTCAAGGTTTCGAAGCTTATTGTAAGTATGGTCGGATATTATTTCGATTTTGATAGTCCGTGAGCTTTGTTGTGCATATTGACAGCAGTTTTGTGAATTATTGAGAGTCAAACTTAGTTTGTTCACTGTAATTTTAGCGACTTCAAACCCAAAGGAATAGGGCTTACCGGTGGTATCTGTGCCAAACATGGGGCGATATCGTATACAGCCTTAGGACGCCAAATTTAATTGGTAAGTTTAATGAAAGAGCTAAATTGGTATAGACAAATAATAATGTTAAGACTTGCGCTTTATAGTAATGAATAATTTTAATGTCATGTAAAATGCATTCATATATGCTGCGCAGGCATGTATCCGCAATTGCTGAACAGGTGGATATATATGCAGTGCATGAAGTTCATGTAGGGAATATATTATCAAGTATAAAGCGGATTATAAACAGAGTAGAAATGTATATATATATATATTAAGTTGAAATGCTTAGTATAAGTATAAAATGCATTATGTGGTTCAAAAAGTGTGCAGTATATACATTGCACGCGAGAAATGATAATTATGTCGTTAGAATATTATATATTTGCATGATTGGTAAAGGTGTTTATCAATAAGGAGAACAGAAAATGTTTGTTAGTAAAAGCAAACAGAGAAAGTAAGTTGATAGTAAGAATGAGGATAAACCGCGAAGCGAGAGGGAGTAAATTGCTAATAAAAATGAGCACAGGTCGCGTATCGAAAAGACGTGAAGGTAGACAGCCTAATCTAGGGTGTGGTTTCCATGCGTTAATTCATGGATTTGTCAATAGATGGCGTTTACATCGGCAGGCATTACTTGCGATTCGTAGGCATATATCAAATCTTGCATGTTTGTAAAAGTAAAGTAGTTGAAAAGTGCTTGAAAGTTTGAAAAGCTTTAAAAACGCTTGTATAAGCGTGTGCATGAAAATTGGTATGTGAACGATGGAAATAATAGAATGGAAAGTTGGCAGAGTTAAAGGTTTAAAATAAAAAAGGTAAATTGATATGGTTAAAAGGTATAATATTTTTTGGTATATGATACATTGTAAAATTATAGTTAAGATTATACATATAAGTGTGTTAAACGTTTGATACAGATGTGATACATCATGTTAATAATAGTTATGGTACTTATTTTCAGTGTATGTATCCATGCATTCATGCGACCAGTAAGTATCAGCGAATTGTAAATCTAGGAAGGAACCTGGATGGCTTTGCTGTATATTGGCGAATGATTCCATGGATTCAATAAACATATGGCACCTATCGGCAAAACAAGAAGTCTTCGGTTTTTTGTTGCGTACCGTCCCATGTATATCACAAGGATTAAACCTCATGTCAAAGTTGACGCATTTTACTTTACTGATTTATCCATGCATTAATTAGTCTTGGTCAGCAGCAAGTTCAATGAATGGCTAAAGCAGAATATGGCAGTGATGCCATATTGTCTTTCTTGGTTACATGACCTTGCCCATTTGGTTAGCCAATGAACCAGGACTTCTGCTGTTGGATCACTTAAATTGGGAAGCTCTTTTGAACACAGTCTCACCAGCTGGGAAAATAGGTTCAATGTTTTCCTAGTTATTGACAAAATATAGCTTAAAAGTTACTATCTGAAAAAAAAACCAGTTGTGTTGACTTGGCATCTTTTTTTTCGGGGGGGGGGGGGACGACAATCTTGTAAATCATTTCGAATGAGGATCAAGAGGGAAGCCTCAGCCAAGTAAACTAAGATTTACACTCTTTTGTCTTGTGGGTATATCATCGACTCTGACGTCACAAAAATGCCAAGAGAGACCTTTGCTTGAAGCCATCCTTGGAGAAGGACAAGTTTATAAACAAGTGTCATACTGTCCCACAAAATATACCGCCTGCTTTATACAGTGCTCAAAGTTTAAATCATGACTATGCAGTTTGTATACTGTACAGTGTTGCCAGAATGTACAGTAATTTGCTGGCAAAGTTTCTGCCCATATTATAACATAGCTATCCATGTATGCATTAACGTATGCGTGTATTAAATGGCAAATTCGTTAAAATTCAGGGATCCACAGTAAGGACACCAAGCAACTAACTTCATTTGAGATTTCCACAAGAGTTCCACAATTTCTTGGACCATTTGGAGGAATATGGCGAAAAAAGCAAATTGTATCCCCAAAATGCAGCGTTATTTAATAAATAAGGTCTGGAATTCCTCAAGTAGTAACCTTGCGATTTGAAAGCATGTGACTGTGAGGTTTAAGACAGAAAGATTTTGTCGAAGAAACTAAAAAAAAAGAAAAAAATAATTAAGAAAGGAAAAATTATTAACATGAAATTAAAAAAAAAGTCACTGATGGATAATTATTTAAATACAATCCCTAGAATCTAATGCAAGGTACATACTCACCAAGCGTCAAGTGGAGCTAACTAAAACTGTTGTAAAAAAGGAAATGAGTGAATTGTTGACGGGTGGAGAGAGGATGCCGAACGGTTGAAACACAAACAACAGAAAACAAACGACTGACCATTCTTTGAGGTCAGTTGACTGACAAATAAAATGGATTTACAAGCCCAATCTGGTTCATGCTTAATCTTTGCTATAACCTACGCTATAATTTAGTTATTGCCTATAATTATGATAAACGTAAAATTCAAATTATACCAGACATCGACATTCAAATAGATTTACAAATGAATTATCCGGAACAAGTCATCATTTTTTATTATCAAAATAACAGTCAAATGCACATAACGTTTGTGTAACTTTATGATGATTAGAATGGATAATTGAGTTGCATCTGAAGTGAAATCTGATGGTGTGTATTGCGAGTTGCAAAGTTATTGAAAGTTAGCTTTCTATTTAAATATTGTCATTACAGACAAACCACGTCCATAGAGGAGAAATGCCAAATTCCAGGTTGCTTGCATATTATCATTATTTGTTTCTACAAAGCATTTACATGCTCTTGAGACCTACTCATGAATGGTTCTTTTTTATTTGTCACACACAACACACATTCTTCAATAATCTATTTTTTTATTTGCAAATGAGCACTTGAACAAACTGCTTTTTACCTATTTTATTGAAACAGAAGTTACCGCCTGCTTTATTGCACTGCTACTGGTTATTTTTGTATCATGCTGAGTTTCACTTGGCAATATAAACCACGACCTGAAATCCTTGGTCACAAATGTCATACATATTGGGTTGAGCAGGGCACTAAGTGGGAATAAAAAAATAACCAAAATAATTTGAAAGCTGTGACCGAGGGCAGGTATCGCTAAAACAGAAACATGAAGCCCTAGTCCTGACAATGTATAGCTTATTATATTTGCTATTAGTAAATATATAGCTGCATTGTTGTTTCTTGTTCTTTCAGACTGTTTCCTGCTTTTTATGATTGTATAGACACATGCTGCGTGTCCCGTGAGGGTCCACACAAGACAAGCCATGTGCACATATATTAAAATGTATTTCAATACTAGTTTAAAACCACTAAATTCGAGGAAGAAAAGACAACAGAATTCACGAAGGTCCGTGTCTTTACTCGTAGATGACCAACTGACACATATACATATACTTAACAACAACAAAGTTACAAAAGCTGTAAACTTTTTTATGAACTTGTTTGTGATTGGCTTCAGTCTAAAAACTAGCACCAGATTTATAAAGTAATCTGATGTGATAAGTGATATAACATATCCTGAACCAGAGACAGAAATGATAGACAGGGCTGAGGCAGCTTTGCAAAGAATACTACTGTACCAAACACATCTGAAGATGGGAAAATATTTGCCGTACTTTAAATCCCCCATGCCAATGATGATCAAGTATACTGATACCAAGCTATTAAAACATGCTAAATATGTTTTCATCAGCTTGTTTCTATTTGCGTTTTTGTTTATCAAGCTCAGCAAAACAAGAAGGTTAAAAGATACACAAACAGTTGACAACATCCAATTAAAAATCTTTGCCATTAAATCTGGTATTAATGCAAGGCATTTATTGTCTGTGGTTGTGGGCATGTAACATTTGTCGGCTATCCAACTTATGCAGCAGAAACCGTCTTGACTCGCATGTATGGAACGAAGATATTGAAATTTTTTAAAGAAGGGTGGATGAATGTGCCTAATGTCTGTGCCAGATAGATTTATAGTTTGAATAGCATTACCAGCATCAAAAGAATCCTTGTGGATGTCGAGAAGAGTGTTCAAAGAAAGATCAATGCTGTTTAAGCATATTGATTCGATGAATGCACCGCTATCAATGAATCTAATACTTGACAAACTTAAACATAAATTGGTTAAACTTGACAAACCCAAGAGAAAAGATGATCTTATTCTTGTAATATTATTTCCTGACAACGATAAAAAGAGCAAGGTCTTGACAGCCACGAAACACCCATACTCAAATACTGAGAGGTGGTTGTTATTAAGATTTAACCTTCTTAGGACTGGAAATGATAAGAGTGAATTCCGTTCTAATTTTGTGAAATGATTCCAACTCAAGTCTAAAGCGAAGGTATATTTGTATGTCCCGATAAAATGTCTCCAAATTGTCAACATATTGTTGCTAAAAAGTATTGATCTGGTGTTGTGCACAAAGTGTGGGACAGTGTTATTGTAATTATTTGAACAATTTGCCGCATAGCCAGAGCAGATACAAGCAGCAGGGCACACGACGTCACATAATATTTCATCATCAAATGAGTATTTGCATTGGACTTGTCCATCACATACATCAGTGGGATGAAGACATGCTGCTTCATGCTTGCAGTGAAACAACAACTTGCATGATAATTCCTTACAGTTCAATTCTTCAAATCCACCGGAACAGTCCCAGGTCATATCACAAACTTTCCGTATCGGAATACAGTATGAAAATGGACATTTAAACATACCCCCACATTGGATTCTGTTACAGTGTTGAAGATGCTCCCCCGTTTCGCATGATAACATTTTGCCTAATAGAGTATCATACACACATATGTCAGACCTATGAAAACATGGCGAGTTGAGCCTCTCAGAACAAGGCAGCCAATTTATATTATTACAGCTGGCAGGGTGGAGTCTTCCAAATAAAAATTCTGTGACTGATTTGTTTGCTCCCTGATTATAAACTTGATGCCTCGTATTCATTATGCTGTAACCGCTTAGATTAAGAGGTTTTGGTCCGCAAAATTCATCTGATTCATCTGCGCAATCTGCAAAATTGTCACAAGTCTTTGAAATCGGAATACAGATTCCTAATGTGCACTGAAAATACATGTATGTACAAAACCCATCACCAACGGGACAGCGATGTTTGTCCTGTTTGGAAGTAAAAGCTATGTTTTTTAATTCTTGGCACGTGAGAGGGCAATTAAGCTCATCACTGGCGGTGGAAAGGGAGTCATTGCAATCCTGGTATCCATCACACACATGGTGCTGCAGTATGCACACACCATCTTGGCATCTGAATTGCCATGGTGCACACATTTTCTTCATAGTAGATGCTCTCATTTCACATAACACCCCATGTGCTACGCTTACACTCTTGTTATATAGTGAATCATAAAGAGGTATGATAGTTTGATCCTTTGTGACCAAAATACATGCTCTATGATGTAGATTGAAGACGGGAAACGTTTTGTAAACTGTAAATATTTCTGGACGCACGACAGTTATGTGAGAGCCTATACGTACCCACACTTGTGCCTGTATGTTAAACCAGCACCAAGCAACAAAAAGGTCAAATAGTTTTCTTTGCGACTTATTTAAAGACTCTTTGAATATGGATCTGTATTGGGATAAAACAGGAAGATCACATGACCCACGCTCATATTTGGTCTGAAATTTGGGAATATATGTGCTCAGGAATAACTCCCGGTTCACCTTATTTGCTTGTGTAAACATGTAATCAGGAATTCCCCCAACATTTCCTGCATTTAAATGCATGCAAGTTTGCATAGACATATTAATACTAGCTGGTTTTCCATGAAAACGTAGGTGGATGCATCTATATGTTAAAATATTCCAAGATTTTGCACAGTACCTATTGTCAAATACTAAAGATATTGCACGTTTTTGTACATTTTGAATCCTTGATTTGGGCCCCTTTTCACAAATTACAAGAGCGTTGCGCCAAGGAATTGAACAATTTATTAATACCCAATTTAAATTATCATATATTGTTTTAATGATCATGGCTCCACAACCATCTGTGTTGATTATTTTCGCTTCGCCATTATAAGCTGGGTACTGTAATTGTTTGCCATTATCTTGAAACATAGCAAAGTACCTGTCTGTCGAGGTAGTGTTTGTATGGGTTTGCCAATCAGTGAATGTCACAGGATTGCCATCTATCCACCTTTGCTGCTGTTCCTGGAATTTCAATAAACACGCTTCTAAGTGACTACACTTTTAAAAATTAAATTGAATCTGAAACAAGAGTTATCTTTGCCATAGCTAATGCTGCCACTGGGCCTATAAGTTATTTATCACCGGACTTTTAGGTTAGCTTATTCAATACACGAGGCCTGTAAACAAGCAACTCTCAGAAATAAGCTGTAAAGACAACATAATTGTCTGCAATATTTTGTAAATTCAAGGAATAGAAAATAATTATAAAATATTTAATTATGTTTATTATAAAATTTTGAAATTTGTATGTAACCAACAGGGCACAAAGTAAAATTGTAATATGTATATGCCTGTAACGTAGGGATATTAAATTTGAAGTCCTATTTTCCACTAATTATAAATGGTTTATAATAATCCGAACACCAGGGTAAATTGTATTTTAATGGGATCTGAATTATATATCAATCAAGATGTTCGCAAACAGCGCCAGAGTTGACATTTTTGTCATTAGAATGTATGAAAGAAATACAAACTAAGTAACAATTTTAAGCTAGGGGCACTTTAATACAAATATTTAACTGATGACTGTGTTCACACTTGTACTGCAAGTCAGAACATCTGGTGAAGTTCACCAAAGTGTAACCAAGTAAAGAAATGATATCTAGGTATAAATAAATTACATTTAAGTTTCAGCAGGTTAGGAAGTATTAAACTATTGCATTCACAAACAAATGGCGGATAGACTGAACCGCCGACAAACAACCCGAAAACATAATGGGTCGCCCTTAGAATAGATGTATAAATTCGTACTTTTACTGCTATTAATCCAATGTATAAAATGGAAGACTTCATTATCTGTATGAAAAAATTAGCTGCGAAATATGCAAAATCTCTTTCATTATGCAAACATATCATTTCCTGCTTTGCACTGTGGCAGTAATGTAGAGCATTCAGCCAACTCCACCTTTTTTCATAACTGAACCTGAAAATGTGTTTTAAATTATGGCCAGGTAGTGAGAAGCTAGGATCACCAGTGATACTCCAACTGCTAAATGGAATATTTTGTAACAAAGAAGCTTGTGCAACCGATAGCCTTTCAAACAGCAAAAATTCCCCTTTGGCCAAGGTTGATCCTACAAGAATAGTTTCGTGTCTTCTAAAGTACCCTTTGACAGACTTTATTGACATATTGTAACCACATTGTTTGCACCATTGCCCTTTAGTTTGTACAATTTCAAATATATATGGTGTAAGTACCAATTTAGGGCTGCAACGGGTAAATTTCCATTCAAAGCTAGATTTGTTATGTACTTCCCACACCTTGTGAATGAGGTGGTGTAAAGAGTTAATGCTTGTATTCTTTTGGTTGTGATATGTGTTTATTTTCTCAGATATGAATGGAGTTCTGCTATTTTCTTGAAAACACCAAACACTCACTTTATAATTGTGGATATTAAATGGAACAATATGCATAATGAAAGGAGCCAGATCTAAATGTCTGCAGTCAGGTCCTATAATAAGACCACTGGATCCTATGTGAACGTATACTATGTGAGTAATTTGTCTGACAAAGATGTTCATGCAGTTTAACTCCCCTATCGATGGTGAAACACGGTACGTGTTAGTTTTTGTGACACCAGTCGTACAGCTGGTAAGAAAGTTAAGTTTCATTATGAGATGGGTATCAAACATCTCACAGGAATGTCCTGAATATAGGAGGCCTACGTAAATCCAAAGCAAGTTCAATCGATTCACATGCTGTGTAGGGTTGCACTCCGCAAATCGGAGAACTTGATCTAATAACGAGCGACTTCTGCAGAATGAGGTGCAATTTGAACTCTCATATAGCTTAATTAGTATTTCATCGTTTGATGCTTTGTTAATGAGGAAAAATCTGCACATTGTGGAGGAATGTGGATAGACAGATATTACATAGCATTGGCGTTTGATTACCGTGATATTCAAATAACTACTTGGGATCCATTGTAGACGAATTTTGTCGTCTTGGAATAGATTTTCAGAAATAGAACATGGATTTGAAAGACCCCTACAAATGGTGTTATCAACGTTTATTGTAAATGCTAACGTTGCATGTATTTCAAATATATAATAAAACACAATCAAATTTATACTGGATGAAGTTATAGGAATGCTATCTCCGTTTATCGTTTTTGACATATTACGAAAGGCACCACAATATGGTCCAATAGTTGTAAATGTTCTTTGTGTCCAACTCGTGACTGGAGATACATCAAGTATGTATATCCCTCCATGTTTACATAATCCAGTTATGTCGCCATCCCAATATAACTTTGAAAGCACAAAACTTATGTGTTTGCCAATGGGAGCTGTGAATTCCCAAAAGGACAAAACTGGTGACTTTCTGTTGATATTAGCAATAATATTCCTGGTAAAAGTTCTACCATATGGTAGCAAAACCCTGTGGACTTTGTGAATATCTGAGATAGAGGTGTCGTTGATTACTACAAAACACTTTACTGGTGAATACATTGTTGAACACTGTGCTTCAAACAATATGATGTGAGCAGAGGATGTGTACAGAGTAGAAAAATGGTACAGGTTTACATTATGGGAAACCTTTAGTTGATATAATATGCTGGACTGCCTATACAACCCATCATAAAATGCCATCCAGGAGCATTGTCCAGCATGCATAAATCCGTGAATACTTTGCTGGATTCGCCATCCTTTATGTGTTGTAAACTCAATAAACAATGTCTTATATCTGTTCAGGTACCATGCAGTTATGCAGTGAATCAAATTTACTTGTACTTGAATGTGTTTCAATGCGTCTGCCACTACATTTTTATTCATAGATATGTCATATCTATATAAAACCTTTCCAACTGGGTGAAACAATGTCTTGCGCTGAAACTTTATAGTAATTTTGCTTAAATTGGTTTGTAAAATTAATTTTTTTAACCGTCCACAATATCTGTGGTAGTATTTATCGTCTTGATTATATTGAGATATTTCTTCAATATCTAGATATACAAACTTACAACGTGCGCTATAGTAAAGTTCAATCTGATAAAATGACATTTTAATTTTCCACCCAAACGGGGCATATATATTCCATGTCACTTTCAAGCATTTTGAATCTAGTAGATATCTTGGAATAAGTTGAATCCGCAAACATACATGACATATTGTACTCACTCCACACACGTTTAGTTCGCTGGGCTGTTTTAATGTTTGTGTATTAGAAATCAAACACTTAAACCACATGTTCTGAACATTAAATAAGATATTCCAAATGTTTTCCACTAGATATTTGAAACTTATACGATTCAAGTTGAAATATAAAGTTATCTGTAAATTCGCCTTTTTAGAAAATAAATGATTCTTCTCTAAAATGGAAACAAAAAGCTAGAAGCATATGAAATCAAATAGTACTAAAAATATGATCCATATTCATAAATTCCAAACCCAACAATGACAGCAAAGAGATTACAGACTTGTCAAAGCATCAACATTTATCTTTCAATACCAATGTGAAGAAACAAATTTCATTCCTGACTTCAGACAGGCAGTTACCCTTAAAAGGCAACAGAAATGTTAATAGTTTGGCAAGAGCGGAATATCTTTGCTCTCATTGTTGGGTTTGGAATTAATGAATATGGATCATGTTTTTCTGTACTATTTGAAATTACTTCATTGGTTATGTTGTGCTGTGGGCTTTGTTGTCCGACCCATAGTTATAGTGGAGGTAGGGTGTGTTTATAATGTTCCAGATTCATAAATATCACAAAAATGATGTAGGCCTACTTTACTCTTTTGCTGTAAACTTAGCTGACTGACAAGTCGGGAGAACTAAAAGGTGATAGACCTAACAGGTCTCTTTTTATTTTTGGCAGAAGTAATGAAATTTGTGTCTTGGGTGGTTAGGCCTATACATTTTGGAAAAGAACTAGTGTCTGCAGTTAATGATGAATATTTCTAAGGTTGAGAGGACCGGTTTAAACCATCAGTTGCCTTTTATGGGTGACTGCCCGTCTCAAGTCAGGAGCGAAATTTGTTTCTTCACATTGGTATTGGAAGAGAAATGTTGATAGTGTGGCACGTGAGGAATATCTTTGCTTTCATTGTTGGGTTTGGAATTAATGAACATGGATCATGTTTTTCTGTACTATTATCTATGACCAATCCATTATCTGAGTCCAATCTCAAATTCAAAAGTTTGATTTCAACGATATTATCATCAGAAAGAGTCACACGCCAGAGAATCGGTGCTCTTAATTCAAACTAAGAAAGAGAAGACACAAAATGCCTGTGGAATAATGAATATATAAGCCTTGTAACATACATGAAGATGAGAGATATGATACCCAGCAATATAACCTATCCTCCCGACATATGTACATTATAACTGAACATAACATATGTTTATCCTTCATTGATTCCACTGTTAGCTTTCAAAAAATACTCTTAAATTTGACTGAATGTATCTTAGTAAATACTATCATTAAAGAGGATCTTTCTTAAACTTTAAAATTATATTCAAACTTGGTTTGAATGCAGGTGGAAAAAGTTTCCATTACAATTTGTTAACTACTTGAGCTATAATCCTTTCATCCTTTTAAGATTGTTGACATTTTGTATTACAAGGATTCATACTCAATTACCCATTTGTTAACTTGTTACACGTTTTGAAGTATTGTTTTATTATTGTCTTACGGTTTTTTTAGTTTGTTTGTTTGGTTTTGGTTTTTTTCTTTTTTTTGTTTTTGTTTTTGTTTTTTTTTTTGTTTGTGTTATTTGTCTTTGGGGGTGGGGGTGGGGGTGGGGGGTGGGGGTGGAGCTATGTATCCATTTAAAATTTCTGACTTCTTTCAAGTCCTGTTGTTTCAAAGGTATAATTTTTGCATCTTAGAAGATGTAATTCAATAAGTATGTGTCATATGGCAGGAGTATTTTTTCTTTTTCCAAATATCTGGAATATACATGTGTAATGGTCTGTGCACTTGAGAATATTAAACAGAAAAGACCTCAAGGTTCAGATCATAATAACCATTCGCTTTGTATAGATGCAAAGACAAACAGCTGGACATTTGCAAAGTAATGCATATAAAATACACACATTTATTACACACACACACACACACATACACACACACACATATATATATATATATGTATATATATATATATATATATATATATATATATATATATATATATATATATATATATATATATATATATATATATATATATTTATCTCATGTTTGGGTCGATTTCAGCACCAGAACAGACTTTGATATATGCCATATCGGCTAGACCTTGGCAAAACACAGGAAAGGTGCTATATGCACAATGTTATAGAACTCTTCCGGGAGTACCTATAACCGGAAGAGTTCTACAACTAGACCGGAAATGATGTAAGCCTAGTTCAAAACGCAGCGTCTGCTAGGCCTACGTTGTCTTCAAGTCGCTAGATCAGGATTCATGGTGTTATTTGAACTTAATCGACACAAACATGAGATAAATAAATTATAGTATAATTTGTTGGCGATATGAAGTATATGGACTTGCACAGGATACCATATAGCAGAACTCGTTCGCTTCGCTCACTCGTTCTGCCATATGGCATCCAGTGCTCGTCCATATACTTCATATCGCCAACAAACTATACTATAATCTATACATATATATATGTATATATATATATACATGTACATATACATATCTTCGTATATGCAGTTTCTTTTTGCAAGTTAATCTGTTTTCTGTCTAATTTAAACATTTCCTGGGTTGTAATTGGATACAAATATGAATACACCATTAAAATGGCAGTGCCAGGAGCTGGTTTGTCAGGAAACACCCCATGTGGTAGAAACTGTTGGCTTTTTCAAACTATTTGGTACTTATCTTTTGGATGGCCAAAACAAAAGTTCGGAAAAATTATTTCATAGCAAAAATTACGATTAAAAAGTGTATGTCTCCTCAGAGGTACCCCTTGTGTAACAATGTTTTGAGTGATTGCTAGTGAGGGCTGCAAATAAAACTGCTCAGCTGCAAACATAATTTTATACTTTGAACACAAGGTAGCATTTTCCATTGACTTTTGTTGTTGTTTAAGGTTTCTCTGGTTGGCATGCAAATATAATTTTACAGTTTGAACGCAATTTAACAAGAGGATACTGCAAGAACAGCGGTGGCTACCATAATCACACTTATACATTTCAGTGGAATGTCAATTGAACAATATCAAAGAGTGGTTCTTTGCCACTTGTTGGTCTAAGAAAGAATTAGGGCATTTTAACGAAAACACATCAACATTCTACAGCAACATGTCTACTACTCATGCAAGGGGGTTCATTGCAAGGGAGCGAGTTTAGCTCCAGTAATAGCCCGTTACCACAGCAAATGACATGACTGTACTTTCAGCGCAGATTGCTCGGATTTAACATTTGCTATGGCTCTCCAAAATTTAACGTCTCTCAAACATTATTCAACCAATAACCATGTAATTGAAAATTTTAGGAAGATAAGAATTAACTAGGTCCCTTTTAGTTTTGCAATTGAGCGTTTTTTCTATGTTTTCCAGACCCCCCTCCCCCCCCCCAAAAAAAAGGAGTTTTACGGGATAATGAATGCCCAATAACAGTTTAACCACTATGTTTTTACAAAAGCTAAATAGGCCTTGCTGGCCACGTGAACCTGATACATGTAGAAGTCAATACTCTAAATGAAATATCTTTCAAATGAACCCGATAAATCATCACACTAGACCATTAATTAAAAATGTAGTTTGTGCTAAAAGAGTGTGCCACTGACAATATTTTTTATGTATATAAAATCTGCACATCGACACCAACAAAATCTCTCTCTGTCTCTTTCTGTCTGTCTGTCTGTCTCTCTCTCTCTCTCACACACATACAATATATACATATATTGTATATGTTACAATATTGTAACATATAATATTGTAATCTGTTGCAATATTGTAAACATCACAACTCACATATGGGTGCATCAACATTGTTTGGCATGGTGACCCCATTGTGTAATCTTACAATTCTAACAACATTTGCTGGTCGTAACAATTATAAATTTGTAAATAGGGTACTACGACATTCTTTTCCAAACGGGACGGACACAATAATTTGGGATAGTTTGCATTTATCAGGTGGACAACACACACATAAGTAAAACACTTCACTGTTTAAGTATGTCAGTCAGTTATATACATACCTTAGCGCTGGAGAGTTCAGTGGTGCATGTCTGAGCAAAGCTGTTTTAATTTTAGCCCAATTTTACCTGCATTTTGAAGTCGAGTTTAGTAACTGTTTCTTGTTTAGCATGTCTATGTTCGTTGATTGAGCATGGGCTGTTTAAACAGCCATCAAGTTTTATCAATAAAATGGATTTAAGCCTTGCTTTTTTCCATTGTAGAAAGCAATTTTGACGTTCAGGTGGTTGGTGGCATGTTTAATAGCATGATATGTGTTGCTCTATTCTATTGAAAAACCTTGATTCCATGGGATTTGCAGTGAGGGCTATCAGATATAAATCAAGTGTCTAACATCTAGAAGCCCGTAGGCTAAAGCATGTGGGTTTACCTAAGTGACACTCTGCCATGGGGAGCTACCTTTATTGTTCATGCATTGCCCCAATAAATTCAGCACAAACATGTTTCTTAAAAGAAAAAATCTAAAAACCTGATTTAACAGTTATTTTGCTGTTTTCAATAAGTATGCTTATTCGTATTTTCAGTCCTTCCTTTCATTAGGCCTGGAGATACACTTCCCATTCTACAAAGAGAATAGTCATTTCCAAAAGCGCCATTAGCATATCATGAAACAAAATGGCCATATTGCCTGTGAACGACACATAAAACAATACCTTATTGTCACAAAATGCTAGATTCAATTGGTTATTTCACAGCCGATTGCACTTAGACTGAACGGTTCAAAAGGTATAATCAACACATCATGTTGTTACATATTGTCTACAACACTACCCTGACCTATTCGTGCATTTTGCTAACTGCATGCCAGAACATATTGGATGTGCATTCCGATAAATTTGTGATCCCATGGGAAAAGATTGCATTGTTGGCGTTTTAACTTACTTGTTTTGAAAACTTCCACTTCACACAAACTGAGCGTTTCTTTAAGTCCAAGGATTTGAACTATGACGTATCTCCCCGCACTTCCAATTTTTGAGACCAGATTGATCCATTCTCCATTCGAAACGACTCCATTGTACTGAGCAAAGTGGGCCGCATATTCAAGAGAAAATTTGAAAGGATCAAATAATTTGGTTATCCAAATGTCAAAGTCGTGGAGTCTTTCACCTGCGAGAATGTAGTACATGAGCAAATGGATGCACAGGAAGGTAACTGACAATATATGCCAGAATCAATTCATAATAAAAAAAAAAAAACATGATAAAAATAATCAAAGCGTTCAACATTGAACAGATTGAATAAGAGTACATTCAGGTAAAGATGGGCTAAAATGAAGAAGCAGATAGCTTAAACCTTGTATTTTTAAAGTAGAATTCTTGCTTCAATGAAGCAACATTTTAATGGGTCAAATTACTTCAAAGGTGCCAATGTCCGGAGAGCTAAAACGTAGTAGTATAGATTTTGATGGCAATACGCCAAATAACAGTAAAGTGTTAGAGTGCAGACAGCTACCCTCCAATGTGATCGATGTCAATGGCTACGCATGTACAGTAGATCATGTTACCTAATATTTACACATAAGATATTACCACATGTCATGATATCAAATATATTCTTTCATGAAAAGAGTTAAAAAGCACTTTTTATCTTTAAACGGGTCCCATGCACGTACTGGGTTAAAGCTGTGTTATGGGCTGAACTATGGGTTTACCTAAGGCATACCTATGAAATGTGGACAATTGGAAGAAAATGTATTTAAATATTTAGAATTTTGAAGCCAGAGTTAAAGTCTGGTCTTCAAATGTAATAATTCCATGATTGTAATCAATGCCTGTGCAAGATGTGTTTTTGTGTCTATCCCGAAAACAGTCTATAAGCTACATTGTGGCTTTTGTCACGAAATGGTTGCAACGAAGCAAAATTAAACTCTAGAAATGCACATTGATTTGTCCTGAACCTTTGTTTTCCAGATGGAGTGATGTTTAAAGTTGTTACACTATACATGGGCGATAATCAAATAACTATCAGTGCACGCTGATCAACCAGATGGTTCATTTCAGCCTTTTTAAAATGCAGGCGATCAACTGCTGAATAAATAATGACTTACCACAGCAATCTCCCCGGTTTAGTATTCGCACAGTTTCAATATGGTAAATTCCCTGTAGATCAACGGCCCACCAAGGATCAGGGTAAGATTCCATGGTTTGTGAGCAACCACTCCTGAGAAGATGGACATCAAGGCTGCCATCAACTGCACGATTTGCCACAAATGCCAGGTTTGTAGTTTTCTGGTATGTAGGTTTTCCTTTCGCAAGGTTAAAGTAATTACCTGTAAAATCAAAGTTAAGAAAAATTGTGATATACTCAGCTGGTCTTATTGGTACATGTGGCTGTAATTTCAGACTTCTTTACAATATTACATAACCTATTGACACCCCTTTTAAGCCACAGATAATTAAAACATCAACAATGTACTTCTGACTGCATGGTCTCATTTATAGCCTAATGAAAGCCATTGATTAGGCAACAAATGAGACATCCCATTTACTTATTTTTTAATTTATTTTGAAAAAGAATGAATATGTATGCAGGTAGATAGGTAGGTAGGTATACTTCCAGTCAAAGACGCCAAGAAGCACTGTATATTTATTTGTGTTTTATCTACTGGATAGGTTACCTCTACGAATTCTCTGTGCCTGAGTGTGGTGATTAGATTAAAACACTCCTAAATACCTCACAAGTTTTTGGCTGTCTACTACCGTTACACACGGACTAAATTGTTTGCATTCTGGCAGAAGACAGCCTTTCTGATTTCACTTTTGAATAGTAGGGGTTTATCTTTAAACAGTGACGCGACCAACAGCACACAAACAGCAAAACAATCGACCAGGAACCGAAAATGAAGCCACATAGGTGCATTTGGGTGGCAAGCATTGGATACTTTCATGAGGTATCAGGATTTCGGGAAGCTTTTTATTTTTTTCAATTTGAGGGTTTCCTTAAAGTAGTATAAAATACGTGTTACATCTACTAAAAGGTCCCGATCATGTTTTTAACACCTGATATGCAGCTAAAACTGAACAGCAAGATATGTTTGGCAGGATAACAGGACAGATTACCCATTGCTCAGTAAAACTCTTATACACACTTTGCCTGTAAGAAAGACAACCTTTATCGCCATGCTGTATTTGATTTATACCACACATGAAGACGTGATGATTGGTTTATACAAAGTTTTGAGATACACTACGCATGAAGATGCGATGATTGGTTTATGCAAAATTTCGAGACATTGTTTCAGTTGTTTGTGACTAAATCACATGGAATACACTTTATATTTTGACACCATTAGCAGGCGTTTCTGCATATATAAATATATACAATCTGTTCTCTAGGTGTTCTTACATCGCACAGCATGGAAGGGAATGTGCAGAGGGATGATATAGAGAAGAGAAATAACTTTTCCTGTTATAACCTTTCCCAGAAGCCTTTTCTTAATTACAACTTATATATATTTAAAAGGAAGTTTCCTTTTTAGCTCATGTATTTGTATCGGGAGCCTGAGCTTTTATTAAAGTCTGTCGATCCCTTGTCCATCTGTCTGTCTGGGCTCACATATTCCCAATTTACTTTCTTGACTTCGACTCGAAATACACTTGCCGATTTTACTTCAAAATAAATAAGAATGTACATTTGGTGCGCCAATGCCTAATTTGTTCAAATGGGCTTGCTGTCGTGACTTTCAGCTTTTTATAAAATTGTTGTTTATTTTTTACCATTTAAAAAAAGAACATATAAAACTTCAAAGCCAGTTGCGCCAAAATTGCATAAAGACATTTGTGAAGATTCTTAGACCTTAATTTCAAAAGATGGCGCTGCGTTTTTTGCCTGGTGATTCTTAAATTAATTTTCGTGTAAAAAAACAAAAATCAAAAAAAAAAAAAAAAAAAAAAAAACTTTTTTTAAAAAATCCTTTTCCAAAACCGTCACTTAGATTGCGCTGTAACTTCGTGGAATTGAAGCTTGTGAAAGGGGTGAACATAGATGTTCACAAGGTTATGATACTCTGAATTCCTGATTTTTACCTATTTCAATTCCTGTACATGTCGATTATTGCATGCGCCCTTATTGATTACTATGTACCTGCATAGGGACTGCTATTGAAATTGACATTTTCTTCTCAAAAATGGTAAAAAAATCACTTCAAACTTGTAGGGTGGCTCTCTACCAAACTTATCCCACTGGTTTCTCTACAGTGATATTTGGAGATTATACTGTTTCTTTTTTCCTTTTTTTTCTTTTTCTTTTTTTCTTTTTTTTTTTTTTTTTTTTTGCTTTGGTTGTATTTGTTATCAATTTTAGACCAAGTCTTAACTAATATTCTTTAAAACCACTCTGCTAATTAATTCAAATTGCTTTGCAACACTTCTGGTGACCCCCAGATCTTAAGTTCGTCAAAAAGTGGAACTGCTATTTTCAATATTTTTTATTTTATTTCATTGTTAAGCATTTTAAAGCTACTTTTGGCTTCATGTCCAAACCTGATTTCGTGCTGAAACTTGGTAGGAAGAAAATTGTGGAAGGGGTAAACAAATTAATTAACTAGAGGGTGATACTCTGAACTCCTGATTTTAACACATTTATTAATTCGGAAATGTGTTCCTTAATGCAGGCACTCTTGTTGATTGCTATGTAAGTCAATGAGGATTGCAATGGACATTCGTATTTGTAGCTCAGTTGACTCAATCAGTCCCCTGAGTTTTCACTAGAGTCTGTCGACCCATTGTCCATCCATCCACCTTTCATAATCGTCCAACCACATTTTCCATTTTGACTTCTTGTGAAGCAATATCCAAATTAACTTCAAACTTGCTGCCAAATGCTGCTCTATTGGGTCTGTATAAAATTGTTGAGATTGTCATTCTCGATTAATATTTAGATTTTCTCTTTATACATTGATTTTGTTCACTTTTGAAAAAAATATTTATAAATCTTCTCCAAAACTACTTGGCCAAATGTTTTAATTTTTCTATGAGTTCATAAGGATTTTTATGTCTATTTGTTTATTCAACTTCTCCAAAACAAAAAGTGGCATTGTGCTGAAACGTGCTACAAATTGGCGGTTCGGAAGGCTTAATCACACGTTGTTTATTAGTTAATGGTGCCTTTTATATCTGATTTATTTTCCGGCCTTTTTTGCTCAATTTTTGTACTTTTTTTTTTTTTTTTTACTGTAACTCAATGGGAACTGTACAAAAAAATCTTGCCTTCTCCAAAACAATGACCCAGATTGACTTCAAACTTGGTACCAGCGGTGATGTAGTGGGTCTCTACCAAGTTTTTCAAAACGTCACACTTCATTGCTTTCCGGATTTATATTCATTTTTGAGTGAAGATCCACATGTGGAATATATGCTTGAAACTGATAATCCACAGAGATTAGAACATACGTGAAGAAACTAACTATGGTCATGTTATAGAAAGTACGCCATCAGGTATATGTTTGTGAAATTTGATGTTCTCATGAGATATCAATAAAAAAAGTTGGCTTCACTGTCAGAAGCAGGGTTCTGTTTCAGTAGAAAAGGCTTCCCAAATGCAACAATGTCAGTGGAGGCTTCGATGCCACTGACATGTGTAGTTGTATGTAAATGTTCACATAAAGATACTGTACACGCAAAGGTCTCTCCTTGAGACTCTTGAACACATGAACACACACATAACAAAAAGCCCATGCAGGGTACACTAGGTAAATCCAAGCACATGATTATTTTCTGATCCTCTAGTTTCGTTTCGGATTCCATCAACAAGGTTGTAATTCCTGTTCTTTCATCTTGCAAGGATTGTCAAGGTAGTTGCCTATTTTCAAAACATTGTCAAACAGGCCAATTATAACCGTGAGGCTTTCCAGGTACTGGAACCAAGGGCACAACTGCATACTTGGATTCCACAACAAAAGAGTCCTACGTCCGTCTTGTATAAAATTTCATTTTGTTCACCGCATTTTCTATTCTCACGTAAAGAATGGGAGAGAAGGAGCCAGTAGTGTTGATTTGTTAGTTTTGTATCCAACGTATACAGTACATTTACTGGATTACCTTCATTCATTGCCTCCACCATTTTTGCATATTATTAATATTTTAAAATATAAGTCAGACTATTTCCGCCCAGAACTTTATGGTTAGAACTCAGAATATACCTAAGAACATATTTACGTGACAAGTAATCAATGATGACAATATGATGTGCAACAAATGTAAATTGATATGTGGTGATAAGTTTAAAACCATAAAGTTAAATTTGTTGTATAAAATGTATAAACTGTTGAACTGTGTTTTGGCGCTTTAGGTCAATGACAGGAAAATCATCATTGACTAGTCATTAGACTTGCTGAAAGTTCATCAATATGAACTTTCATTATTTTTCTGAGGGGAGGTATGTTATGTGGTGATAAGTTTAAAACCATAAAGTTAAATTTGTTGTATAAAATGTATATTGTGGCTGCGGAATTAAGCTGCAGCAAGCACATTTTGAACTTTAAACAGTTAAAATGCCAAGTGTCAGCATGCCAGGAAGTGTTGAGTGATCGCTGATCTTGCTTGGTTTTGATTGGTTTACTGTTGGGTTCAGTGAGTGAAAGGCGATCACAGTGGGGACATGATTAGGCCTTCTCTCCCAAATAAAAAGGGCTGTATACTGCTGTTTGGGGTCAGACATCCGAAATGTCTGTTCCGTGCGCATAGTGAACTGGGTGCACGTTAAATTTTTGGTAGTGTTCCTGCTGTGGCCAGGCATTCAAAGTAAGTATTGATTAGTTGAGAGCACTATGCCCCAATATATATGTATTATTGTGGATCTTATATAATCCACCAATTGACGTAATTTAGGCTTGTGGTTAAGCCATTTTTCAGCACTTGTGTGCTCCAGTTGATTTTGTTCTGGGAATCTTGTGTGTTTTCCCAATTCAGTAAGGTTGGCTTCGAGTTAACCCTATTTTGAGCACTTGTGTGCTCCACTATTGTATCAGTGACTCTTGTGCGGTTCACTGATTAAATGATGTAGCCAGTTTTGGAGAGGAAGCCAGTGTAAATATATTTGTCAGAGCTTTGCTAGCTCTCCAATGTGGTGTTTTGTGTGATATTTGTCAAGTGTTTGTCGTAAGATTGCACAGCAAATCCTGTAAATTAATACGTCTTATTTTTGGTAATTGATAAGACCAGAAAATTGGAAAAAAACTAAAACCACACTTTGGGTCTGACCATGTAAAACGGGTTTTTACAAAATTACAAGATAATGTTCTAGGTTTTATTTTATTTTTGTGATACTGCCCTTTGATTCTGAGTTGCAGCCCGGAGGTCGATTGGACAAGCCAGGACACCAGACCCGGCCAACCACTTTGTGTACGGACATTATAGACGAACTGCCAGTTTCCATCGTGCTGTGTTTTTTTTGTGTAAAATGAGAGTCAATATATATTTGAACAAAAAGCTTTGTCTTTGTGTTCTGTTCACGGCAGTAAAAGTGTAGCGTTTCTATTTTCTTTCTGTTATTGAGGGCCAGATTAGCGCAAGACGTGCTGGGTAAAGCCACCAAATTTAGATACTTCTCGATTAATACATAAATACCCTTTAATAATAGTGCAAGTCGGAAGGGTTTGCTACACTAAGTCACATTTCTGACCACTCTTAAACCATCAAGCACATTCCCTTCAAACTTGGTGGAGGTACCTGAGGTGTACCTTACCATTTTGTTCAAAAGGTCAGCTGCAGTGATAACTAGATTTGCATTGAATTCCAGGTTAGTCTTTGGACATATTTCATCAAACCTTCCGTGAAACCGCTAAATCCAATAGCTGCTAATTGAGATGGTACTGAATTGGTACACCAGGAATCGCATAGTAGTTTTTTGTCTATGCGCATGTGCCAGTTGCCAAGTGATGAACTGCCTGGGGTCACGCTAAATGCGGCTCAATATAGGTCAGGGAAATCATTACCTTGACCCTTGATCTCTCCACTGTCCCGCGACAGGAAACCCTGCAGTGAGAAGTGGGTCAAGTGTGTTGATGTAAACATGGATTCGGAGGCAGTGTTGCGAGAAAATTCCAAGGAAAAATTCGGCAAAATGAAAGTTGCCGAGTTGAAAACTTTGCCCCAAACAAAATGTCGAGAACAAATTTGGTCGTACCTTGTTGGAGTCCAGTCATATGGGCGCCTGATCATTTTTTAACCAAGTACGTTGTTTTCTAGCCTTTTGCTTGGTGGACGGAAATTCATGAAAAGTTACACCCTCCATCTATGGGTATTTGTCATATTTCCCATGTTTTCTCGTATCTGAAGTACAACCAGACACCTTACAGTTATGTACTGGCATATTGATATCAGTGTCCACGCATAACTCAAAGAAATAAACAAGTTCAAACTTCCACAATAATTTCGCCATGTTAACCCTATGAGGACAATATGGCACTCTAGATAAGTGACCCCACTAGACTGTTCTCAGTTCCGAGAAGCTGCGAGAATAGGAAAGTCAGCACCGCACAGCGGCAAAAAAAGGACCATCTCAATTAGCAGCTATTCCTTCATGATGGCACATGGAAACGTCTGAGAAAACTTTGATCTTAATTTGTTTACCAGGTGTCATTGCAATCTTTCTTGTTTTCAACCAGTGTTGTGTTTAGGTATTGTTGTCTTCTTTTTCAAAACTGTCACTATGATTCTTCTAAAACTTGATGGAAATATATCCTGTGGATGGTTCAACTATAGTTTTTACCATCTGAGCAATATTTCGCACCTCTCATTTTTCGTGGCTCCCTCAATCTGGGAGCTTGCCAGATAATGCATATTTCTCCATTGATTACAATGCAAGTCAATGTTGATTGTAATGGTAAGCCACATTGTCATGCTGAGCTTATGTTATGACTAAGCATCCGTCATCTGCCTGTCTGTCATACGTCGTCTGTCATCCACAGTTTATATTTTCGACTTCTCCAGAACCACCAAATTCACAAAACACTTTATAAAGATATACCTTCAGGGGGGTCTCTTCCAAGTCTGCTCAGAACGCCATTCTGCAGTGATATTTATTTTTTATTTCTAATGATTATTTTGCTGGTATATTTTTCAACTAAAGATTTAAAAAAAATCTCTCGACCCCACTATCTGCTACATGCTTGCCATATATATAGTTGCTTTAGTCGCCAGCACTCGTTGCACACGTTTAAGTCCATTGCACTGGCCGTTACAGTGGCCACCTTATGAATATAAGCTGAACTCAACAAAGAATGACAAAAATTATATAATTTTAACAATAACAATATATTAACCATCAAAATCAGTACAAAGTAGAGCAACTTATCTCTGCCTGTATATCAATAGTTAAACAGTCTTGGGTAAATCCTAATCCCAGGTGAGATTGCCCATAGGCACTGTCCCACAGTTCCAAGTTCCATGAAGGGCGGGCAAATGATTTGGTACAAATCCCCCAGAGGCACCGCCTGGTTCCAATGTGGCACCAAAAAGTGTGGCACTGATCTAATCCCACAGAGAAACAGTTTGGTTCCAATGTGGTAAATTCAACACCAAATATACCAGTCCACTAAAGACACTGACCACACTTCACAGGTTATAACAGTAGCTCACAATCCCACTGGCTTGTAGTCACACATCTTCTGTCAGATCTTTATGAATTCTCCTCCAGTCAGGAACATAGTTGCTTAATATATATATATATATATATATATATATATATGTGTGTGTGTGTGTGTGTTTATGTATGTATATATGTATATCTATATATATATACATATATATATATATATAGAGAGAGAGACAGAGATAGAGAGACAGAGAAATATCACCATTATTCCAGAGTTCACACATCCCAGTGCATTGGGCGAGACCTGTCTCTGATCTTTCAAGATCACATCCGAAATGTGTACAGCAAGTACAATGAAAAAAGTCGTTTGAATGTAGGTCAACACTTTGTCTACAAGCTGACTGAGAGTCACCCCAACAAAGCAGGCTAACACTGTGACCTGGTACGCACTCAGTGAGTTCGGTGACCTCTAAAGTCAAAACAAACAGGCATACCCACATTCATAACACACCCCCCTCCTTGGGGAAAGAAAACTTGGACATATAAGGGAAGATTTTTTTTTATTTCCAATGGTAAATGTTGCTTTTTTGGTATTCTAAACTACAATACAGAGTGATTGCAAGTAATATAATTTACTCTCATTTCAAAGTGGCATCAACATTCCCACAGATTAATCATATCATATCTTCAACTGTTTCACTGTAAACACAGATGTCGTTTTAATTGACACAGTTGTAATGTTTATACCAATTTCATTGAACTGAGGAACAGTTTTACTGTCAAAAATATAAAATTCTTTACATATTTCAATATTTTGCTCATTGCAAGTGAACTTAGCACATAATTACCTCTTCAAGATATTTGCATATATATATATATATATATATATATATATATATATATATATATATATATATATATATATATATATATATATCTGTGTGTGTGTGTGTGTGTGTGTGTGTGTATTCACTCTTTTCCTATCTTATCAATACAATCATCCAAAGTGGGAATCAGATTAGGAGATAACTTAGAGTCTGACGTAGTAACAGAATTCACCTTTCTATTATCAATGCGAAATCGATTGAAGCATCCGGTTTTGGAACCAATACAATAGGACTACTCAAGCTACTCTGGCTTAGCGCAGATCTATAATATCATCTGCCAGCATGTAATTCATCTGAGAATGGATCATTCTCATCCTCCCAATTATCATCAAAGCCGCTTACCTTTCCTCCTATCTGGTGTAGACATAATATAATACACATCATTCAACGTCCTTTAAACCAGATAGGTACCACTGCATTTTGCCTAAATTGAATACCCTTGCATAGGCTAAAGTACCAACACATTGTCTCCTGCTTTAAAACTTCTTTTCCTTGCTTTCTTATCATACCATGTTTTCATCTTACGCTGTGCATTCATTAGATTTAATTGTTCCACCTCACAAGCTTTGTTCAACTTCTGTTTGAATTTGGACACATACCCCAAGATAGGTTCATCTTCTGTCTTCAACAACCATTTTTCTTTCATAAGCCTTAGTGGACCTCACACAGTATGTCCATATACCAGTTCAAATGGACTGAACCCCAGTGACTCTGGTGGCAAATACTAACATGTGTGTACCTTTATCCCATTCATTTTCATTTTCAAAACAATAGGTTCTCATCATATTCTTCAGTGTTTGATGATACCGTACTAGAGCACCTTGTGTTTCTGGGTGGTAGGCAGAAGATTTAATCTGCTTAATGCCTAACTGGTGGATATTCTCCTGAAACAATGCAGACAAGAAATTTGAACCTAAACCACTTTGTATCTGTATTGGCCATCCTACTCTAGTAAAAATTTCATTAAAGCATCAATAATAGGAGCTTTAATGTTTTTTAATGGGATTGCCTCAGGATACCTAGTGGTTTAATCCATGGAAGTAAGGAGAAACTTATATCCCGCTTTTTTATTTTGGAAGTGGTCCCACACAATCTACAATAACCCTGCTAGGTGGTTCTTCAAGAACAGGGATTCTAATCAAAGGAACAGGTTTTAGTTTCTGATTGTGTTTTCCGACCACTTTACATGTGTGACATGTCTTACAAAATTCTGCCACATCCCGATGTGATCTTGGCCAAAAGATGTGTTACAGTATTCTATCTTGAGTCTTCCTAATACCGAAGTTGCCATAGGCAAATTATGAGCTCTGTTTAAACTTCTGCCCTATATGATGGAGGAACCCCTATATTTGATGACTGATTCTCCATTCTTCATCAGTGGAAGCGTCTGGGGGTCTCTATTTCCTCATCAACATTTCTGACCTAATATACTATATACTAACAGACCCGGTCTTTTTGTGCCTCTTCTTTAGTTAAAGCTGTACATACCAATTTTCTTAACTGAGGGTCAGCTTTTTTGCTTCCTAATCAGCCTATCTCAATTCAGATGAGGCACTTTACTCAGATGATCAGTTTGTTCTACTTGGTCAGAGAGGTTACCATCAGGGCTTACCTCTGCACTCAAGTTAACTTCATGGCTTACTTGGTCCTCCAGGTTATCTACAAGGAATGTCTCTGATATTCATCATCCTTGCCACTGACGTCTTGTTCAGAAGCTTCAAGAGCCATGACATTATCACAACACAGGCAGGAAAAATTCCTGGAAATTCCTGCTCGAAATGCTCTGTTGTCCTCTCTCATGACTGGCTCATCCGTTAGATATGGTACCACTTTACCTTTCTCATTATCTCCTGCTATATCATTCCCTAGAAGGAAGTTTACACTTTCTATCGAGACTAAGTACAATACTTACAATCATTGGTCCAATTTTGAAATCAGACTTCAGGTAATCTTTGTGACCCGGGACTGTTATGTAATTACCCTTAAAAACCTTGAAGTAATACATTGGCTTTTTGATAAGTTTCATCTGACAGAGGAAGTATATCTTCCAACAGGAAAGACCGGGCAGTGCCAGTGTCCCTGAGGTTCACAACTGCCTTGCGCATTTTCCTTCTGTGACAACAGCCCTTCTGATTTAAAACTCTCATAGCCATCCAAAATGGGCTCAGCTACCCCAACATGTGAGTTTTTCACCTTTAGCATGGAGAATATCAGAATGTCCATGAGACATATTTAGAGGTGGGTGCCCCTTAATGCTTGCTAAAGCAACTGGTTTGCCAGTATTGCTTGTCCTTCTGGAGTAGAAAACATTCAGATTTCACATGGCCTCTTTTATGGCAATAACTGCATGTGGGTCCATTAAATAACTTTTGCGCTGTTTTCCGATTAGCAGGTTTATCAGATTGAGGAGAATCATTGGGCTTTTGTTCTTCTTATTTTTGACGGGCGGGGGTGGGGGGGGGGGTTCTCCGTCCTCTCTGGCATTTTTCCAACTTTAGATCTGAACTGACCCTGTTTGGATTTTCCAAAGAAGCTTTTATGTGTCAACTCATAGTCATCAGCTAAAACTGCAGCTTCATGTAATTTTTCTGCCTCACGTTTATCCAGGTAGGTCCTACTTTCTTTAGCATTACAACCTTTAAAATCTTCTACCAAAATAAGTTCCCTTAATTTGTCAAAATCATTTTCCATTTTCCTTGAGGCACGCCATCTGTCAAACAGATTTTCTTTCTTTCTGGCAAAATCCTGGTTCCTTTTGGCCGTCCCTGAATTTCTTTCTATAAGCCCCGAGTACTAACTCATTTGCTTTCAGAACAGCATCTTTTAACACATTATACTCAGAACTTACTTCTATGGAGAGGTACGAATAAACTTCTTGTGCTTTTCCAATAAATGTTCTTTGCAACAGAAGAGGCCACACCCGTCTAGGCCATTCGAACGTTTGCGCTATTTTCTCAAAAAGACAGAAAGAATTTTGACACTTCTTTTTCTTCAAATTTTGGTACTAAACATGCATTCTTCACTACATTCAAAGATCCTGACTGTGCTGAATTATCTGCTCTAGAATGCCTAAGAAGTTCAAGCTCTCTTAGCTTTAACTCATATTCTCTAGCCTCTCTGGTTTCCTGTGTTTTCTTTCATCTGCTTCTTTTGCAGCCTGTGCTAATTTTAGTTCATGCTCTCTTGCTTTTTCATCAGCTTGTGCTGCCTGTCTTGCTGTCTGTGCTGGTTCTCTCTCAATCTCAAGTTTTAATTCAGCTAATTCCAGCTGACTTGCCAAATGTTTATCCTCTGATCCCTCATACTCCAGGAAACCTTCTTCAACAAATTTCTTTCAAACGTATTTTCCAGATACCTCATTGTACTTCTAAATTTTAGTATATGGCCACATTTTCCATGTCTTCCTTTAACAGCTTATCAAAATCTTTTACTGTAATGTCCTCATTAGTCAGAAACAAAACAAACTTGGATCTTTGACATGTTGTCCTATTGTCTGTATATTGACCAACAACTATGTTTATCAATACTAGATATCCTTTGTTGAGTTCATACTGTAAGATTTAGTACTTAGAAACTTCTGGAATTTTCCGGCTGGTTCAACTGTTATGCTCTTATGGCAAAATAATCAATGTTTTGTCCTGAATTTGATCCCGTTTGTCTTGCATTGATCCCGGACGAGCCCCCACAATTTGTTACGATGCCCACCTTATGAATATTAGCAGAACTCAACAAGGAATGACAACAAATATATAACTTTAACAATAACAATATATTAACAATCAAAATCAGCACAAAGTAGATAAGCTGATCTCCGCTGGTATGTCAATAGTTACACTCCTTTGGGTAAATCCTAATCCTGGTTGATTGAAGTCATCACTCAGTTTATGATTACTGTGGAAGTTTTCAAAGGAACAATGTCGTCTAAGGGTATCTTGAATGTGACACCACTCATCCATGGATGTTCCTGCAAATTCTCTTTTCCGGTACACCTTGGGATTTAACAGTTGCACACCGACATTTTAAGTGATGTCCCTTTGTACACGACATCAACTATGGCGTAATTCTAAACTGCTCTCTTTGCGGGAATTGTTCACAATGACCATTGAAATCCCACTCTCAAAAGCATTCCAAATATGCGCCATTTGACATGGGTATGATCCATGATAGCGCAGGGTGCCAAGCTTAAACGTATGCTGGAAGCCGGGTATTCTTTGAAATTGCATGAAACACTTCGGGGATCGCCAAACCTTATTTTGCTCAACAGATGGCTCTGAGATATTTTCATATTTTTCGCGATCTTTATTTATTATTAAAGCTATCTTTGACTTCTCCATGACAGTCACTCAATTTTTTCTGAAACTTGGAGGAAATGACGCCTGTATGAGGAGTCTACAAAAGTATTCACAGGGTGGTGATACCCTGGATTCCTGATTTTTAACGTATTTTTCAATTTGGGTACCTGTCCATTAATACCTGCATTCCTATTGATTAATGTGCAAGGCAATAATGGCTTTTGCAATGGAAATTCAGTTTTTTTACTGTTTTCCCAAATCTATAAACTACATGCACTTCAAATTGGTGGGGATTCACATTGGGTGGCTCTCTATTAACATTTACTGAAGTAGTCACACTCCAGTGAATTTATATATTTATTCATTTATTTATTTTATATTTACTTATATATCTATCTATCTACCTATCCGTCTGTCTATCTATCTATCTATCTATCTATCTATCTATCTATCTATCTATCTATCTATCTATCTATCTATCTATCTATCTATCTATCTATCTATCTATCTATCTATATATCTATCTATCTGTATCTATCTGCATATATATATATATATATATATATATATATATATATATATATATATATATATATATATACTTGAGACAAAACCTGCAAAATGCCTGAAACCACTAAGCCAATTGCTTTGATGCTGCACAAGGGAACTCTGAATATTGATTTGTTAAACAGGTTGTGCTGCAATTTTTGTGTGTGTTTTTGCTATTTTTAACTTCTTCCAAATCCTGACTCGAAGTTTGCTGAAACATGGTGGGCACATCCTTGTTGGAGATTGACAAACACGTTTACCAAATGGCATTGCTATGGATCCCTGATTTTTTATTTCTTTTTCAATTTGTTAGTTTACGTCAAGGCACACATTCTTGTTATATAATTATGCAAATGGATATCGCACTGGTAATTCGCATTTTGACTCCCAATTTAGAGGGCATTTACCTCAGGTTGGTGCCTAGGAAGGTCACATGATCATCCTCCTTTGATTGAAAGAAATATATTTCTTTCTTTTAGAAAAATCTTCTAAAAAAATATCCAAAACCATTGATACCACTGCTTTGAAATTGCAAAGGGGCACTTTAGACACAGTTAAACCTTAATTTGTTCAACAGAAACTGTTGCAATTTGTTTCTATTTTTATGTGTTATTACTCATGTTGACTTCTCCAATTCTGCAATTCAAAGTTTTCTAACACATTGTGAAAATGTAGCCTGTCTAAGGGTTATATAAACGTGTTCAATATTCTGGTTTTCTGATTTTTAAAAAAAAATCTGATAGGTGTCGGTTACTGGATACATTTCTCTTGAATACTATGCAAGTCAATGCAGGGTACAATGGAAATATTTGACTTCTCTAAACCTGTCAAACAGATTTATTTCATATTTGGTGGGGATGTTATCTTAGGTAGGTCTCTACCACTTTTGTTAAAATGGTTATGCTCCAATTACCACCATCATTATCATCATCATCATCATCATCATCATCATCATCATCATCATCATCATCATCATCATCATCATCATCATCATCATTATTATTATTATTATTGTTTCTGCCCAATTAAAATAAGCATTGTACATAAATCATTTCAAGATAACCAGATCAATTTCTAACCGTTTTTTCTGACATGGCTTTTGGGGCTTAGTTGTGAACATTCTTGCCTCCATCGTAATTCAGGATACGAAGGATCAAAATATACCAAAACAATATATGCTCCAGCATTTTTATACTATAGTAGAGGAGACATAAATTACACAAAGGTGCTCTTCTGTGCTCATACGTTATACTTACACTTGTTCTTCTGTTCCCATCCAGTAACATTTACCGTGTGAATTTTCTGCACATTTTCCTTCTGGTCATATGTAACTCTGGCGTGTAACTTGTTGACAGGAATAGAAGAATCAAAAGTCCCTTAAAGCACAATTAGATGTTAGTACAATATTGAAATAAACTCAAGTTTTTGTCGGCTTTATGAAAAATATGTAATGCATACGAATACACGGTGTCATAAGATTTGTGCCATATCTTAGAGCCAAAAAAAACCCCATTCGGAACAGTTTCTTAAATGGAAGTTCTTTTCAATGAAAATTGTTGATGTGAAGATTATCTAGATCAAACAAGCAATACACAATTTAAGGCAGTGCTAAGTGTAACATATATTGTAGCTTGGCGCCTTCAGTTTTTGCAGTAATAAAGCCCTGCAGTACCATAGCCAATAAAATCACGGTGATGACATTGCAACTTCTTAAGAATGGTTTTTAAATTTTGACAAATAAACCTCTGTATAATATTAACATATCACAATGTTATCAGCAAACGATCAAGACCATAAACAATCATAAACGTTGAACCATTGTCATTTTAGCAGTCAATTGAAATATTGTCAAAGTTGGTCCATTATGGGATTGATATTTAGCCAAGATTGCTGACTCCAGTAATGGGGCAAAAAGAGCAAGAACAATGCGTTGAAGTTGATCGTAATGTATGTTCGACTTCTCGGACTTGCAACATGGTTACACCAAAGTATATCTATTTCCTGCAGGGCTTGTCTATAACGATGATTAGGTGTCCTCCTAATCGCTCAAGATACAGTTGTGTCTCATAAGTCCATGAACATAAGCTGTCACTATAAATTAGTCACATATAAAATAAAATCATATTACTCGATCCCACATATATAAATCAATATTGTGTGTTTTGAAATGTGCATATTTTTTCAGCTTATGTTCAATTAGTGTGACTGGTTTATTTACAATCATACCATTTTCAGAATGGAGTAAAGTTCTTAAAGTGACGACTCTGCATAGCTCTCCACATGTGTGTGTGTGTGTGTGTGTGTGTGTGTGTGTGTGTGTGTGTTTATATACATGGCATGGCTAGAACCACAATTACTTCTAGCACCTGCATGCTACTCATCCAACGTACAAATCTAATGAATTATGTTATTGTTATATTATGATATTTTGTGTTATGTTATGTTATGTTATGTTACGTTAGGTTACATTACGTTATTTTATGTTATATTACTGATTATATGAAACCAGTTGACAAGGCCAGACATTAAATTGTTGCCAGAAAGTCTTTTACCCATTTCTGAGTGGACCCCTGCTTGCCCACAAGAGTGGTCTCCTGCATGGATTGAAATCTGGTGGATCCTGCAAGTCAAATGAATTTAATTGCACTAGCCTGCTTGCGCCACCATGTAGCCCATTTCAGGTACAGGGGATATTATTTGTTAAGAAGCACCAAGTATGGTGCAAGGCTTTCTAGCGCCATAAATCTTCTCTTGCTATTTGTTGTCAAAATGACTCAGAATGAGTATTCCCTGTATTTGTTGGTGGAATTAAAATTTAGAGTGACACCTGCCCATGTTTCGTCTGTTTGCTCGAGTACACGGACAAGGCTGTGTATTTCTTTTTTGCAGCACTTTCCTTTAACGTGAGGTATGGCTCCATATTAAAAATACTGAATACCTAAAACATCTCTTTCTGCAGCCTTGCATTCAAGGCTCTTTGCTACATTTATTTAATATATATAGGACTCGTTAAATTACATTTTTGTCTTGCAAACTAAAGAAAAATAATGCTTTGATTTTTTTTTATTACAGGTCTCTAAAATTGGTGTGGTATGCATTTGCTGTCTTGAATCTAAAACGTCCAATCCATGCCCCCCCCCCCCCCCCCCAAAAAAAATCACTGGCCACAGCCAACTGAAAATTTATACTGCATCACGTAAGGTACATATTTCTACCAAGTTTGAAATCAAGTCACCTAAGAGAATATTCTTTCCATAACACTATTATCCCTGTGGTAGCCATAATAAGTGCTGTTTCAAACAATTATGTCATTACAAAAACTCCTTAAAATGAGCAAATGATAATATCCCCTAAAATAAGCAAATAACAGTAACTCCTTAAGGGGAAAAATCCTGATATTGAATCAAGCTATGTTTTCCCAGTTAAAGGAGAATTCAGCTTCAATCCCTGAGGAAGTGTCATAAATATTAACAGCACAGAAATGTGGATTAAGGTGTCTGCACCCTAGGACCCCTAAAAACGATTCTGCTCACCTAAAAACTTCCTACAAATTTTAGTTTTTGGTATTATTATGTACACATATACATTTTTGGAATGGTAAGGGTCTGTAAATTTCACATATGATGTCAAAATCAAGAATGTTTGACAGCCGCTGCTGCTTCCATATCAAAACACTTTCCTAAGCATAAATTTCATGATTTTGGGGTCGCAAATGTTTTACTAATTTTTCAAGCAATCAGTTCCAAACTTCTCAAAATATCAAGTTTAATATGTCTGCCAGGTACCTCTGGATACTTTTTAGAAATATTGTATAGTTTGTTCTCTGTGGTAGTTTGAAGAAAAAAAATCAGCGGACTCCATGTCATGAAAGTTTAAAGAGCATAAAAATTAATGAGCAATTTCAAAATTGAGGAAAACATCGCTTGTTAACATAAAGAACTTGATATTTGAATCGTTTGGGATTAATTGGACGAATATAAATTAATGAAGGGTGTCCCCCAAAATATGATTTTCAATCGATCTATACTTTTACAATATCATTCTTAAACAATACAAATTGCACTGTGTTTCAAGTGAGCACAGTCATTCTAGTTCCTGATTCAGGGGAGCATGGGTCCAGCCACCTTAAACAAAGAGGTTTTACCTAAACATGTTGCCAAAATTATTTTCAAGGACTCAAAAAGAAAACACAAGAGCTACACTACAAAAGTTCAGTAGAGATATATCTGAGGTACATCACAACCAGATCTGAAAGGAATCTGTCTGTCTTAGCTTTTGAGAAGAAGTTAAAAATATGATCTATGGTTGCAATCCCTATTTAGATACATTTGTATCAATAAGAATGGATCCGTTGACCACAAAGTACCTGAACAGAAAAAAATCCTGAAAAAAAACAGGATTTCGGAGCTTCAGCACCTAAGGTATAACTTTGTTTGAACTATTAAAAAGCAAAAAAATTCATCAACGTTTCAGCAGAATATGAGGTAGTTTTTGGAGGAGTCAAAAAATCGATAAAACGTAAAAATGTAGAATATAATAATAATAAAACTGAAGCAAATCACAGCACCAATTGCTCACCAAATTAAGAGCTAGGGCCTGCTAGAAGGGTTCGTATGCATTTGGGAGGGAGGTGGCCAATCCATTTTAGATTTAATTATGAGGTGGATAAACATTTCAGAGAAAAAAACATTACCCATCATAATTAATTTCAATCCAACAATGAGAGCAAAGTTGAATACAGCAAAAGAAAGAGAGTCGAGAATTACCAAAGAATCAATATTCATCTTCCAATAGCAATGCTTAAAAATTATATTCACTCCTGACTTGAGACAGGCAGTCACCCATAAAAGGTAACTGGTTGTTTTAAATCACTTCTCTTAACCTTTGAAATATTCTTCAACTGCAAACGATATTTTTTGTCCAAAACACATAGGTTTAACTACACAAATTCCAAAATTTAGCACTTGCACAAAAGCAGATAAAAATATGGTATGCCTGCCACTTTTTGCTTCTAATGACTTGTCAGTCAGAGTGGAGTAAAAACGTTCAAACATTCAATATTTCTGCAGAGTTACCAATGGAACAAATTTGGTGTAGACCCATTTGGAGTAGATCACCAGAAAATTCAAGGAGAATTTGGCCAATGGTTTCAAATTACCATTGCAATCGCCATTGGCTTGCATAGCAATCAATAGGAATGTACTCACTATGCGACAACTGCTCAAATTGAAAATTCGTCAACAATTGAGAATCCAAACAATAATGTATTGAACAACTTTGCTTCACCCTTTAATATATCAATCCAAATCCAGTAACCACTTGCTAAATGCTGTGCATACCTTATGCATAGCTATTGGAATACCCGCATTGCACCTAACTGTTTAGTTTGCACATATGTGTCATATATTCAAAGGCAATCAACTAAAATTCGTTACTTCGACGTAAAATATGTAGCAGTCTAATTGAACATTAATCAGGTAATTATGTGTGCACATGTGAAGTGAAAGACCATACTTATCTTCAATTTTTTACATGTTCCTCTGTCTGATACCACATATTGTTTCTGCAAGGTCATATAGAATTTCCCTGTTCATACAGGTCATAGTTGTGATTCATATGGCTGTGCACATGAGTGACACATCCCGTATTATGTTTACTTGTCGAGTATTTACACACACACTTGATTCTGATTCGATGCTTAAAATCCCAAAGATTTTCGCCCTATTGAAAATCATGTTGTTTTTTGCTTCATGAAAATTCAAAGTTTCGATTCTATTATAGCTTCCTTCTGGAACTTGTATTTAAAAAGAAAGAGGGATGGATGAAGGAAGAAGAAGAAAAACAAATTAGCCAGACACACCACTACTATGAGTTGTGCATATTAAGAATAATAGAAATACGTGGTCACTAATTCAGTCAGAAGATGTTTTCATCTTCCAGTTTTCGCTGAAATAATCCTCTTTTGGTGCATGATAGAACCAGGTGGGTATAGTTGGTGCCATTGCTCGGCCCCTTCTATATTAGTCACTTTGCAACACATAGTTTAGCAAGATTCGTCAGATAATATATATTGTATAATATATGCCAGTAGATAGCACGAAGCAACATGTGGTCGTGCAACTTCAGTATTTTAAGGGCAAAATCATTTAATGTTACATCTACAACACAGGCACACATAATACACTTACCACTGTGCTCTATTAGGATGTAAAATGGAGGATTAGAGCAGGCTGCCCACCCATCTTTTGATATGAAATGAGCCTTGGTCCCAACATTCAAAATATCGTATGTCTTTAAAAGCTGCCCGTGAAATTGTCCTTTCTGGCAAACTGTTGGTGTCCTTGGAATGGGAGTGCCCTCTATAAATCGGAACCCTATAACATCTCCTTTATTGATGTGAACATTTGAGTTTATATCGAGGGTGTGCCGCCCTTGACACCTATACCTCAATGTTTCAGTTGTGTGGACGAGCATGTAGTTGTTATTCTTTATTTCCTTGATGGGCCTCCATACCTGAAATGAAACTGCCTTAGCACTCTTGGTCCAAAATATCCACTTTACCAGCTTGCCGCTAATTGGGGACCTCATGGATGGGATAGGAATAAAGTAAAATGTGCCACGAAATGCGGGCGAACCCGCCGGGACAAAATCGCCAAATGCAAATGTTCTTCCTGAAAAAAGAACAGAATAGTGGAATAACAGATAATGTTATTGCATCATATAAGATATGGGCCCAAACGAAATTTAGTGTGGATTCGTCATACACATCTATCTTTTCGGGTGTTTTTTACAAGCACCAAGGTGATTTCGTTCTGAACAGTAAATTAAGAAAAAAAAAACAAACAAAATGCCATGCTGTCTGCCACTGTTGCCAGTTTCTGTTGCTCCAATTATTATTCTTATTGAAACTATTCCCTTTACGTTGATACTCATATTAAAGATGGCATTAAAACATATTGCAGCCGCTAACATGCTGTTGAGTGCATAAATTTCATTCAAATTGATGTAATCAATACAATCGTTTAAATCAAATTGGTTTCATTAACAAAACTGATGATGTACAAAACGTGAATCTCAATTATCGTATCATTGTATGACTTTTTCTAGATGAAGTTTTGGAGCTTAATAACGCCTTCACTTGTATGCCAGCAATATTTAAACTGGCAAAATTTGTTGGGTTTTTTATAGTTGCACTTAGTTCCTTTCAGCATTCTTAGGAAATAACTGGTACAATTTGCATCTTAATGTTGCTGCAAATCTTGTCAATATCTGCTTACATCAAAAATGGGAAAGGCACCGAGCAAAGAAAGGTCATGGCAAGAAAATAATTCTTGCAGTGTATTGTCTCACCTTACATGTTTGATGTGACTGGATACTGTGTATGACTATAGGCAATAAACTAGCATGGATACTGAATGTTGCTAACAAGCTTTCCAAAACCACAAGCACTCTTGAAATTGGCTCATACTTGCATGGTAAACTGCTCTGTTACCGTGATGTTGCTGGCATGTGGCAGTTGCTAGTGCGGTCCTCAAACATTTTGTGAAACACTGGCTTATATGCCGTTCACCAGGACCCAATGTCTCTGATGCCTTAGACCTCAAGTTGCACATGGACATTTTTTTCGGGGATTGGTTTCTGTCCGGGCATATCATAAAGTCACACATAGTGCCATCACAAAAGAGGCAAATCTTATTGAGACATTGTAATTTTGACGCCACGATACATTTTTTGGCATTGCATCTGCCATTTTACCCCCCAATTCCAGAAAACTTTGAGTTACTGAATTTGACAGCTGTGCCTCCGGTGCTCTTTCACAGACTTTCTTCACAAACTGTAAATGCATGAGTGATTCACAGTATGCCCATTTCATAGAGAAATGTCCGATTTACATTTCAAATGTGGTTGAGCATCTGGGTGCAATTAATTTTACTTTTCATTGATACCTAAAACAAAAGTTTAGGTTTGCAATTATGTTCCCTCTCAAACTTGATGTTTGTATGATTATTTGATGTATTTGTGTAAAGATTCACGCATAATTGTTGTCACTCTCAAGGGATTTTTATGCACACGACACGTGATGACCATACACCAATGTTACATGTCGATATAAAAAATAATTGAAATGCATTGTGAGTAAAAAATATGAAATAAACTTCAAGTTCAAAATCTATTAATACTCAACGATCTCACATGTGCTGCTGTACAATGTTGCACACGTCGCTCTTGAAAAATTGAATTGGTAGGTTTATACTAATATCCCAATTTCTACGTGTCAGAATGGGCTTAAGCTTCCTTTATGTTAAACACTTGAAAAAGTTGACGGTTTACATTTCGCATACAAAACGATCAGGTAGACAGTTTCACTTTTTTTTCATATATTATCAGAAATAAACAAAGCCAATCATAAAAATGTCAAAACTGGGGCCTGACCATTTCAGGAAACTTGGTAGAAACCTGCCTCAGGTGTATCTCTACTACGTTTAAAGTAAATCTGGCCAACCATTTTGAAGGACATGTCAAAAATGTGTATTATACTGCAATCTCCATTTACTTACATGATAATCGATAGAAATACAGCATTATCTGACAAGGAACCAAATTGAAAACTTCGTTTAAACTCAGGAATTCAGAGGATAACTAACTACTGAACAAATTTGTTTAACCTTACCATGAGCTCTATTTCTATTAAGGTAAAAATTAATGTGTGCGAGGCTTCAGGAGCAGAGATTGAAAATAACGAAACCCACACAAAACAGTTCAAATCTGTGTTTTAAAAAAATCTCAACGGCACCTGTTGAATAGAGTTAGATCTCGATATCTACATAACTTCCATATCGAATTACCAAGGAATTGGCCCAGTGGTTTTGAAGGCAAGATACATTATTAAGAACTCACCATAAAACTAAGAAGATTTTGCATTGATGTCACTGTAGCTGCATGGTGCTCAATGCGAAAAATAATCAGCTACTTTTTGGATACACCTGTAACAAGGCTATGTCTTTAGTATGGTATTATAACAGTACTTTATCTCACCGCAAAGTGGTATTTCACAGTAGTCCCATCTACGGGTAGGATTAGTAGTATAGCACCATGGCCCCTTTTGCCTTTGGAATGGGAGAGGATTACGACAGTAGTTTGCGGCATCTGCTAATGTCTTGTCGGGAAACTGGCTCGGCCTGCAACACATGGGGATATGGGGTGTGTTTGTGTCCCATCTTTGACATGGCTGGCCATATTTGGTGACATTGATGTTTCCTACATAATTTGCACCTGCAGCTGTTGTCTTACAGTCTACATCAAAAAGATGTGAAAAGGAATTCAGAATCACTCTTTAATAAAGTGAACCAATTCATCAATTTCATGGGTTATATTAGTTGCGTGAAGCATTATCACGTTGGACTTTGAAAACAAACTACAATTGCAGAGAAGCGTTGGACACTGTACGCATGGAGTATGTACATTGTCCAAAAATACTGCCCTGCCATTTCTGTTAAGTTACCCAGATTAGACCCCTCATTTTAGCCCTTTGTATGAGATTTGTTTCTTAGATACCATAGACAAGTTCTTACAGTTACTGTGGAGTTATGCGTGTGGCGTCTTAGTAAATCCTTGGATTATTATCCAGCTTTCCTGTTTATATTTTCCTCTAAAATTTCAGGGGAAATATAAGATATTTTGAAGAAAAAGGGTTGTAGCATTTACGTTATATGTTTCCATGGATGTATTGGAAACAAAATCATAGACACGTTTAGGTTACCTTCCCCTGGAGATTCTTGTATTAAACTGCACAGCCAGAGCCAAATTGCAAATGGTATCATCTTTCTTTTATGCAATAAATTATACGTCTTTTTGTTTCAGCTGAAGCAAAAGGAAGCACAAAAAATATTTTACAGCTCGAAGATACCTATGCAAAACCATTGGGAACTCCCATAAACTAAATTAAGAAAACATTTCTGCTATTCAGTTGCAACACTTACCATCTTGAAGCAATAATAGTAAAAAGACTTCTGTATTACTTTTGTTGTTCTTATTAGAATGATCATAAATTTATCTTTGAAAGTAAGATCATTCTGATAAGCGATTTGCTTAAGGTCCCCACCACAATATTTTACATCCCAGGAGTTTATAGGAGGGGGAGATAGACATCCCTGGATCCTAATATCTCCTTTAGAGCATAATTTTTACTAGCAGTGTATAAAGCAAATAAAAGGAGTGGCAGCACGAAATTTACCATTGCATAACCATATTCCACAAAGCAGAGAAATTAGGCTTCCCTCTCTCATGGAGTAAATTTCCGTTCATCGATATTAAAAGTTTAAGATAGGAAATTAATTCATTTTAACACAAGACCAGACTGGCTACTTTATTGTTAGTACTTGTCCAAAAAACCCACAGCTCTACTACTTAATAAATGCACATCCACTTACCTGTGAGTGATATTTATGTCATTGTTGGTTCGCATTTACAATGTAACTGACATATTCCTCAACTCTTCAAAGCTGTGTGAGAAGAACATTATCTCTGGCAATGAAAAATGCCAATGCAACACACACACACACACACACATATATATATATATATATATATATATATATATATATATATATATATATATATATATATATATATATATATATATATAATATATATATATATATATGTTGTGTGTGTGTTGCCAAAAATAATGGACAATTAGCCCATTGCAAATCTATTTTATGACATGCACTTACGGATATATTTAGAAAAAATCTAGTGCACGCCAAGCTAAACTTCTCATGTGGCGTATCTGTCTTTCTCGTGATTGGGAATGAGGCAAAAAGTGACTCGGTAGAAATATTTGTGTCTGCCATGACGAATGATTAAGAGCTCATATCATTACTTATTTAACAATATTTACACAAGGTACAGCAAATGCAACATTAATTTAATTCAGTTATGCCTTTGGTGGAATCAGGGAAGATGGGGATTAAATAAGTCTTATTTGTCAGTATAATCCCAGTCAACAATTAACATTTGTTAGCTCCAGTCCGCCACCTAAACTTCCTCCATAGTACATTATGACTGAAAAGTAACTAAGGGGGGGGGGGGGGTGGGGGTGAGGGGGCTGTTCATGCATATATGTGTTTGCCCTTGGTTACACATACATAACAGGATATATGTTCATCAAAGCAGTAATAATATGATAAGAGTTGTAATTATTAGCTCTATCGACTTTGGCAACAGAAAGCTGTGGATTGTGTCAATTTTGACGTTAGTGTAAGAAACACTTTTTTTCTGAATTATAGTGTGTGGTTTAATATAGAGTATATAATAAAGCTCTGTTTATGCACATGTTTGCAGACATTTGTTTTTATTACCCTCTGTGCTTCAAATTTTGACAGAAAGGGAGGAGCATTCCCTGGACAGTTATGCTGTTCAATTGTGCTGTGCCAAATAAGTGCAAAACACCCACTGCATTGCTGCTCATAATGTTGTACGCTTGCACTCTCAAACATATTGCTGGCAATGTGAGCCACTGATAGTGCGTACATTTTTTTTTCTAAAAACATAGTTTGTGTTTATGCAGGTCTATTTCATTTATACGACGTCAAAAAAACAGTCATTGGAAGCAGAGACATTGTATGAATTGTTGGTCATTTTATCAGATATTTTTTGCTCTAAATCTTGCATTTTTTGATGACTATAAGGGCATCGGTAACTGGTGGTTACTGCAGTAATGAAATGAATTTAACAATAATTATTACAGATTCAACTAAAGGTGGATGAATGTCCATGTACAACACCCTGAAAGTTTTTAATGAATCATTCGATACAATGAACACAGATTGTATCGAATGATCCATCTGTAGATCCATCTGGCTTTGGTACCAGCATCACTAGTGATGCTCAAGGGCTGGCACTTGGTCTGATCACATTGTCTTGTACAATTTTGTCAATTTCCTCTTCAATTGCTTTCCTTTTGGAGAGCGGTATCTGTTATGCCTTCCGCTTTGCTGGTGACCATCTTTGAGTGTCAATGACAATGGGATTTGTCTTACATAGTCGATCTGAGTCCTTCTTCTCAGTGAAGATGTTTGTGTACTCATGCAGAACTGCATCAATCTTCTTCTGTCCATCCATTTTGGGTGTCCTTCTCATCGACACCTTGCTTTTATTGACTGTTGGGTAGTCTTGTTGTGACTTCTTCAATGGTCATGGTTTTCCAAACCATGATAGGATCCCTCTGGGGTAGTACACCACTCTTTGTCCTCGTTATAGTACATCATGTCTGACGATCATCTCATGTTTGATTTTATTCACTTCGAGCACAGTGATACTAGTGTCATTGTCCACTTTGATTTGCCTAGATCACACAACATCCAACTGGTCCAGAGATACTGTATACGATGTCACTTGGCTGTAGTAGTCTTGACCATCCAGTCCATTGGCACAGTTTTTCAAAGATATTCTTTTGAAAGTGTATGACACAGGCTCCTTTATCAATGAGGGATGTGCATCATTTTCCACTCAGTGTCACTGTCATGACAAAATGATGATCTGCAGTCCTCTTACGGCCTTTAGTTTAAAGATGCTTTTGTCACTCCATTTGTGGTCTTTACTTTCTTCTTGTGGCAGTTGGCAATTCTGTGTCCAGGTTTATTGCAGTAAAAGCACTCCATCTGGTTTTATTTCAGACTTGGTGGGTGGTTTGGTGTCCATGGCCTTGGCCTCCAACTTTGACATCCTCAACAATAGTCTGGCTTCCAACCTGGCACAGGCTTGCATCACTTTTAATACTTTTTTTCATTTCTGTCCAAGGGACTTGAGCAACCTCTTTTGGTTCATCTTGACTATTGTTCCGTTCCAGTCATTTGTACTCTTTCATCCTGGCTTCTTGTTTGGTGAATTTTATGGCTCCATCCTACATTTATATTTGTCCTTCTACCACTATTTTTTTATTGAGTACTGATCTGTGCAATGCTTTATTGTAAGCTCTCACCACTGTTCTGTCAGTTTGTGGAATCTTTGACATTGGATAGGATTCGTTGGGCACTTCTCTGATTTTTTCTGTCGAATGCTCCCAGATTTATTTTTATGATGATTAACCCACCTTTTGCAATTTCTTCTTCTTGTGTTGGCCGATAGGAAGGCTTTTCTCAGGTGTTTTCCTAGGTATATCCGGTGTGTTTTGTCGTTGATCTGCTTGTAATCCAAAATATAATTTCACTTCTCCCTCCAATGGTCTGGTCACTGTCCCACTGGTGATCAATATAATGGTCCCTGGTACTGGTGGACTCACCGGTATGATTATATTCACTTCCTCAATCCATTCTTGTACTTGCACAGGTATGTTTCTGTCACATCTCTTTGATGATTGCACCAGTGTCTTGATGTTGTTCTGATTTTTTTCCTCAGTGTAGCATTGTCCCATTGATCACTCTAGTGTGTCAAATAATCCAGTGATGCCATCGGTGAATCTTTCGAACTAGTTAATGACCATTTCTGCCTGCTTTATCTTGTCTTCATTCTTCTCTGGCTTGTCTTCCAGCAATATTGTTCCTCAGTCCCTTCACCTTTCGTACTGGTCACTTAAGATATTGATGTAGTTCATAAAGTCTTGTAGTTGATCTTGAGCCATCCACTTTCCTTGGTTTCTTCTTTACCCACCATCCTTTTCTTGATCCTGGCATCGTCATCTTGATCCTGGCATCTTCTTCTTGATCTTGGCTTCTTTGTCTTGATTATGGCAAGCATGCCAAATATGTAAAGGTAGCACTCTATAACTCAATGGCTTAGACTTGATTTATGCTTCTGACTGTGTGTTGGAGTGCTCCTATTACACATGGGCTTTTCCTGGTAGGTTTGGCTGGGTGTATGGGGTCCCAGTCTTTGTTCTATGATGAAGTCTACCACATCCCTTTCATCATTTTTTCAGTATTGTACATACTATCAGTCTCCATACTGAGTACCCCAGGAGTGCTGTAACTGAGCTCTTTTATATACCATTTAGTACACCATATACCTTGGATTTCCTGGCTATTAATACTACTGATACTTTGTGGATTTTCCTGCACATTTCCTTTAAACAATTTTCACATAATTTCTATATTTGAAAGCTAAGACCTTTTATTGTCAAACCTTTCCATTGTACACTTCTGCCCTCTATGTATATGCAGGGAAGCCCTCTATACAAGAAGCTGTTAACTAACTCAAGTGTCTGGGACCTTGTACATGTCACGGCATTTTGAATTAAACCTTTCCCTATACAAATTTTATACCTGGCAAGTCTCTATGCAATTAAGATTCCGTTCAAAACGTTTACAGTCTGATCCTGAGTACTATTAGGGCAGGAATAGTCAATCCTTAAAATACATTAACGACTTGATGAATAAAAATAGTCATTTACCCTTAAATGGTAAGACCAATCGTTAACAACCAGGAATCATGTGATTTTATGCTGGGCTAACAGAAGCTTAGCCTTACTTGTGTTAACAACTCATAAATAATAACCCAAACTTGACACAGACAGCTTTTGTGTCTCCCCCAAGAAACACATTGATCTATTTATGTATACCACCCCTTCTAGCTTCTCTGCTTGTCATTCAAGGGATTTGCTGGTGATACCCTTGAGGTGCATGACATCACAAACAGGTCAACATCCAGCACCAGTTCAGCTACAGGCATCTGTCAATTATATACAAATGCCCGAGCTGTTACATTTATGCAGGAGTGGGCAGGGAGGGATTATGTATAGGAGGGGGACAGTGAGGCCAATGTTGGGTGTGAGGATGGAAGTATTTTGTTTATAATGAGGCTGGATTCATTCAAACCTTAACTTTTTCTCTGCACTCAATTTGCACGGGGGGGGGGGGGGGACAGTGAGAGGACAGGAGCATGGTTGCAGAGGCATGATAAATATTATTCCCTATCTCTGAAATTGTGATAGGCAGCCAATACCGAGGGCCTACTTTGCTTGTTGCATTGAAATAAATGACTCTAGAATTGCATGTGCACAGCATGCGTGCATGTAATCCACATTTGCAAACTACATATCAGTGTAAGGCCATGTATATGTGATTGTGAATCCAATCACACTTTGTTTCCATAGCAACTTAATAAAAAGGGAAAAAACATTTCTTTCATAAAGATACTGCAGTGTTGTTTTGTATCTGTTGTTTTCTTGCAGAATATTTAATCTGGAACATAATCGATGAGTACTTATGGTGACTATTTGTTATGCAAAGTAGCTGTCTCTTACCGGTTCTGCAGATCTATGTATAATGCAGTTTTTCCAATTTTTAGCCAAGTACAAGCTATATTTAATCGGTTGCTATGAAAACAGGTCATGTGATCTATGTTTTATTTTCAAAATTTATTGAAAGTTTATATCTCCCGTTGTGCAAGTACCATGCACATTTGAAGAAAAGGCTCTTTCACATAAAATGAGGAGATACTTTGTTCTCTAATTCAGAGTTTTAATGATTTTGTGATATATTAAAGTGGTTGCCATGGCAACCAGTCACGTGACTAATATCAATTTATTGCACATAATAAAACTTGGCTTTCCAGCCATCACAATGATATATACTTTTGGTGTGCTTCAAAGAAAACTGTTCCAACTGCACTGTGTTAAATGAAAATTGTTACTTTTATTTTCACTGGTAGAAACAATAACATGACCCTTTAAGGGTTAATCTTCTGTCATTGATTACACGGCAAATAAGACAGTGTGTAGGGATTGCATAATTTCACGATATTAAAAATCACATGTTTTTTATATTTTCAGGTTTCAAATCTACCCAAAATCGATCATTTTTTACATGCACAGGTCACGTCTGACGACGAGCCACATTTTTCACATACCGAAGTGATTGACGTTGACGGGAGTAAATGAAACTTTCCCACAACCAAATGACCACCCTATCAAACAGTGAAATGGCTAATATATCAGACTATATTCGTGAAACTGGCTTTAAAGACCAACTTATACCATTTTTTATCGCTTTTCGTAATATTCCTTTGACCCAGCCGCCTGTCAATCATTGAACTTCCGGTTAGCAGGATAGCTATGTAAACAGTATGGCGGCCGCACGCACACTGAGGTGATTCAGGAATTTTTGAAACTATAAATGCAATATGCCCAGATACGTTAATATTATTGCCGCATAAATCATCCAGAAAGGGTGGAGAGTGTGATAAAATGAGAGAGAAAATTAAATTTGAACCCCGAAAGACGTGCGTCAGCAGGCTGTCAAACATGGAGCTTAGTTTGCTGGGGGCAACAGTCATCTGAGAAGACGGTATCATACGTTTGTGTGATATGATTCACAAAGCCAGCTCTTCAATCCCGGTCATTACGTCAACTGGCATACCCTGATCTGACAGAGAGGTTTTGAATTCAGCGATGCGAGGTACTCATCCCCTTTTGAGACTCAAACTGAATGGAGTAGAAAAATCAGATTTGTCATCAATTCAAGTCAATTGGTGCTGGAGGAGACAGACGTAAGATCGATCTGCTTGAAGATTATGTACACGCCAACTGAATTGGCGTATGCATACCACCAATCCATAGCATACATAAAGGCAGAGCTGATTTAACACATTTTACCAGCCAAACGTAATTTTAAAGATAGTCAAGGTCCAAGTAATGGTCAACATACTGGACGGTAAAGAAATCGAAAAGGGCGACAATGAAATAACATGTATAACGGACCTGTTATATGCGACAAATGTTCTCATAGTGTCATCACTAAATAGGTGGGACCGGTCATATGGCACAAAAATAACAATTGTCACATTTGAATAACATGCAATCGCAACTTGGCGTTGCGACTGCATGTTGAAATAGGCATGAATAAAAAAAATGCAGGCATTCTTATCCAATTCAAATGTTAAGTTGAAGTAATCATAAAGTATTCAATATGACGCATTTGGTTTCGTAGAAACTTATTTTGCATTACAATGTGACGTTTCTTTTCAGTAGGGTCGGTGGGGTTACTGGAACCACACATATTTTTGTAAGGCCTGAGGTAACTTAGACATTTGTCGTAACATGTTCAAAACGGATGTTCTCCCGTTTTCATACGTTACCTCGTTTGACGTCATTTTATTTGTTACCTGGGCACAGCCGGAGGCACCTGCGTCATAAAATAATAAGCAAGACACAAGTGAAACTGTCTTTTGAGATTTTGCATCAGTCCCTGTGATTGTAACTCATCTGGAAATCTGTCCACTGAGGTAAAAGCTGTATGCTCCAGCAAGATAATAATCCTGCCTGATTCAAGGAACAAGTGTTTCGCCTGGATCATCAGTCAACCACATGGGTGCCCTACATTGCTTGTATAGCTAGTTCTGAATCAGTATTACTTGTATGAAACTACGACATTAAATACATCTTTGCATCAACATTAAAATAAACCTTTAATATATCTAGCAGATAAATAACATTTGCATGGAAACCCTTGCCAGTATGCAAAAGTAGCTTGTCTGAAATTTAAACATATTATTGTTAAAACTGCTTTCCAACATCCATATACACTGCTGGCGATTGTGAGATGATCACAGGTCCCTTCCTGCCAATGCTATTATTGTTTTCAAAATATACCTCAAACAATGTTACCTTAAATAGTTACATGTAAACCTCTGTTATTTTTTAACTCAACTGATTTGTAAGTCAGCTGAGCTTATGTGATGGTTAGATATAATGTCATCCATCCATTTGCCCGCCTGTCTGTCTGTTGGCATCCGTAAATTAACATTTTCGACTACCAAGATTCACCTCAAACTTGATTCGAATGGGTTGGAATGTACCTGTGGTGGTGGTCTAGCAAAATAGTTTAAATAGTCACAGTCGAGTGAATTTTGGTTCTCTATGAATTATTTTGTTCATTTTGGGGCCATATCTTTAAAAAATCTTCTTCTGCAAAACCAGTTGTCCAATTGGTTCGAATTTGCTTTGGGAGACTTGTGAGGACCTTGAAACCTTAATTTGTTCAACAGAAGGCAATGTGATTTTTCCGCTCAGCTGACTTGTCAGTCAGCTGAGCTTTTGTGAGAATGCAGTGTCCATCCATGGTCTGTCGTCCTTCCGTTGTCCATCCTCCACAATTCACATTTTCAACTTCTACTGCAAAACTGTTGGCCATATCCACTTCAAACTTGGTGGGGATTTGCCTTGGGTAAGTCTCTATCAAGTTTATTCAAGTGGTTATAGTCGAGTGAATTTTGGATTTGTTATGAATTTTTTGGTTCATTTTGCGGGGAAATCTCAAAAATTCTTCTTCTCCGAAACCGCTTACCCAATTGCTTTGATATCGCAATGGGACAGTTCCGGGGGCTCTCAGTTCATAATTTTTTAACCAGAGGGCGCTGTGATTTTTTCTATTTTTTATGATTTTTTGTGATTTTGCTATTTTCGACTTCTTCAGAACTGTCACTCAGATTAAGCTGAAACTTGTATCGATATGTTCCTTGCAGAAGGATCAAACAAAGTTATTTACTATGTGGCACTGCTGTGGATTCCTGATTTTTAACGATTTTTTTCAATTCGGCTTCTTGTCCGTCAATTCAGCTATCATATTGATCACTATGCAAGTCAGTGGTCATTCTAATGCTAATTCACATTTTTTACTTATTCTCCAAAACTCCCATCCAGATTGACTTCAAACTTGGTGGCAATGTATCTTGGGTAGGTTTCTACGGGCGCTGCATTTTGTTTTTCTATTTTTTATGAATTTTTGTACATTTTTGCTATTTTCGCTTTCTTGTCCAAAACAATCTCTCAGATTGTGCTGAAACATGGTGGATATGTTTTTTGTGGAAGGGTCACACAGGGTTGTTCACCAGGTGGCGTTGCTGTGGATCCCTGATTTTTAACGAATATTTCAATTCGGGTACCTGTTGGTGAGTGCAACATCCCTATTGTTTACAATGTAACTCAATGGGAATTGCAATAGTAATTCACATTTTTGACCTCATCTCCAGAATGGTTCACTTCAAACTTGGTGGGGATGTGTCTTGGGTGGGTTTCTACCACGTTCATTTCAATGGTCTTGGTCCAATGATTTTTGGATTTTTAATGAATTATGTTGTTCACTTTAGGGGTAAATCTTAAAAAATCTTATTGTCAGAAACTGAGTTGCCAATTACTTTGAAATTGAATAGGGACTTTTATGGGGACCACCAGACCTTAAAATGTTCAGCAGGCGGCGCTGTCATTTTTTCTATTTTTTGATGAATTTTTGTGCGTTTTTTGCTTCTTTCGACTTCTACTCCAAAACCGTCTCTCAGATTGTGCTGAAACTTGGTGGATATGTTTCTTGTGCAAGGGTTACACAAGGCTGTTCACCAGGTGTCATTGCTGTGAATCCCTTATTTTTTTACGAATTTTTCAATTTGGGTACTTGTTGGTCAATGCATAAATTCCTATTGTTCACTATGTGAGTCAATGGGAATTACAACGGTAGTTTACATTTTCAACCTCATTTGAAAGCCGTTAACCAAATTCACTTCAAACTTGGTGGGGATGTGTCTCGGTTGGGTTTCTACCAAGTTTATTCAAATGTTCACAATCCAGTGATTTGGGGTTTTTTTTAGGAATTTTTCTTGTTGATTTTACATGCCTATTGATTACTGTGCAAGTCAATGGGGATTGCAAAGTCATTGGGGTTTGCAATGCTAATTGACAATTTTTGACTTTTTCTGCAAAACCGTCAGCTAGATTCACTTCGAACTTGGTGGAGGTGTTTCTTGGGCGGGTATCTACCAAGTTTGTTCAAATGGTCACAGTCCAATGATTTTTGTTTATTTTATGGCCAAATCTTCAAAAGTCTTCATCTTTGTATATACTCAGCCAATTGCTCTGAAATTGCATAGGGACACTTCTGGGTATGAGGGTGATACGTGTATAATAGGTGGGGGACTTTGACCTCATTTGCAAGGTCAAAAGGCAAGGTGCATGAAATTCATTGTTTATAGGGTAACTTGAAACTATTGAGGGTAGGACATTCATATTGAACATGCTAGTTTTCCATAATAAGGGCCAGACCTAGACAGTAGACAAGTGACCTTGACCTCATTCCCAAGGTGATAGGGCCACTTGCTCAAAATTTACTGTTCACCTGACAAGTTGAGAGCTTTTTGAACTTGGATCCTGATGTTAACCATAATGGTTATCCTGAGCAAAGGCCAGGCTTAGACAGTACATGGGTGACCTTAACCTCATTCCCAAGGTCACTGGGACCCAGACACTTACATGAATATTACTCATCATTTTGTTACTTGAGAACTGTAGAAGGTAGGACCTTGATGTTGAACGTTTTGGTGGTCCTCTTTCTAGAAAAGATAGATACTGTACATTAGTGACCTTGACCTCATCCTCAAGGTCACAGGGCCACTAACATGGATTTTACTAGTCGCATGATAACCTGAGAAGTATTTGCTATTTTGCAACCTTTCTCCAATGTGATTCCTGTGTTGGTGAATGTGGGTGGCAACATATTGTAACTCAATTTTGACTTTTTCCCTTCCATTTGAGGAGGCGCTGCTACATTTTCTATTTTTATAAATTTTATTTGTGTGTGTGTGTGTGTGTGTGTGTGTGCGTGTATGTGTGCGTGTGGGTGTGTGTGTGTGTTTTCATGGTTTTGACTTCTCAAAAACCACCTCTCAGATCATGCTGAAACATGGTATTAATGTTCCTTGTAGAAGGGTCACACAAATTTGTTCACCAGGTGGCATTACTATTGATCCCTGTTTCAATTTGGTATTCACCAGCCAATGCATAAGTTTCTGTTGTTTACTGTCTAAGTTAATTATGAAAGCTTTTTCAACTTCTTTTCCAAAAACCGCTAGCCAAATTCACTTCAATCTCCATGGAGATGCACCTCGCGCAGGTCTCCATAAATTTGCTCTCATGGTCATGGTCCATAACTTTTTGGAATCTTTATGTTTTCCCCTCTTCAGAATTGTTTGCCAGTTTCACTTCAAACTTCGTGGTGATTTTCTAGGAACACTCCTCTGGACTCCTCAGTCTGAATTTTTAAGCAGCTGGCACTGATGAGGTGGCAAAATAGAGACAAAGGTGCTTCGCCAATCCTAAAGGTGATAATTATATTCTTTTTTATTTCTCCATATTAATAGCACACATTTGGAAAATTTGTTTCTTGTTGGCAAAGCAGCCACAGTCCATTACCACCCATTAAAAATTTTAAAACAGACACAAAATTACTGCTTTGCAGAAATGTTGACAAAATACAAATATTATATGGGTGGTGCATATATATATATATATATAAAATAAAGACAAGTTTAAAAAGATATAGGTCTATGCCATTGAACTACTTTATGATTCTGTGAATATCTTGAGAGTATAAAACATGGATAGTTCACCACTGTAATTACGTTGGTGAATAAGTGTCAAGAGGAATCAGGAATATATGTCATGTGGTGGCTGAGGAAGGTTTTTTTTTCGCTTTTGTCTTGTAAGCAAAAAATATAATGTTAACACAAACTTTTAGCAGTCCCACTCACTTATGTATTCTAAATTAAAATGCAAGATGAAGGGAGATAGTGCAAGTTATGTTTAACAATTTGAACATGTATAAAGTAGGGGGTATTGAGAATAAATGTATCTATCTTAATGATTTAAATAAAACTGTGTCTGTGTATAAATGCTATATTGATATTGTTGGTTGGCTGGCCAGGACTTTTAATATCAACTGATTCTATGACCAGTGACACTGCTCGTAAGTAGTGTGATATCTAATGCTCAGGTCAGTGACACGACGCACAGAATGGGTTGCATATAGCATCCGTTGTCTTCAGAGATTACTGACAGAAATTCGTACTCAAAAAAAAAAAAAAAGAAACCTGATGTGGATGAAAACTTAAATTGACCGGGCAGCAGTACCCTAGATTCAGCACATAACATTCCTTTCGATTCCTCGCAATGCACACACTGATCATCAAGGCAGCTCATGTTTCCCATTAAAATGTTTCTTGCTTTTACAGCCATTTATTTTATTTGTGTGTGTGTGTGTGTGTGTGTGTGTGTGTATGTGTGTGTGTGTGTGTGTTGTAATACATGACCTTGGTCTGGTACAGTAGTTGGCTTGGTAAGCTTATATGAAGTTCACCGCATCAACATTTGTAACATTCACCAGGAAGCTCTGATGTCCTGTCTCCCAGCGCATGTTAAAATCAGATGGAAAGGATGGGAGTTACATGCTTTTACAATAATATGTCTAACTCCACAATCGCTTGGTCTTATTGATAAATTGATAATAATGTACACTGCATCATTCTGTGTCAAGTTGGGTTGTTGACTTTCCCTCAACTACCAAAGCTTACTTATTCCAACCACATTTATTTGTGGTTCGTTATCTTTTTATTTTAGATAAACATTTTCAAAGCAAAACATTTACCTTTTTTTAAATGTAGCTAAGATACAAAGCACAACAATTTTTACAGGTTCTTTATATATAGACCATGGACTACAACTGGTTCACTAACCATGAAAATATCTTTTCTGTGGTGTGGATTGTACATGTATTTGAATGCAAATTCAAGAGACAATATAAAAAGGGAACAATGGTGGAAGATGGTAATGGATCATGAACTTACTTATATAAGGCATAATAGGTAATGATATAAATAAAAGAATAAAAACCATGATTTATATTCTGGCTCGTCTTGTTTCAAATGAGTTTGGATAAAAATCCCAAAGACACATGGTAGAGCATATTTACCTGGGTATTGTTATCAATATTTTTATGGTAATTTGCAACTTAATCATATCAAAACTTCTCAAAACTGCCCAGCCAATTGCTTCAAAATTGCAGCGGGCCCCTCCTGGAGATACGGGACCTTGATTTGTACAGCAGTTGATACAGCAACTTTTTCTGTATTTTTACAATCAGCAAGTGGATATGTACATTTTTGCAGCAGTAATCATGGTCTCAAACAGAGGGGACCTTAATTGAATAATTCACAGGGCCACTTCAGTATGTGCATCTGAGGTCCTCTGAACACAGAACTGTCACAGTCTTCTTGTTTCCATATGTGAGGACACTAAATGGGCACATTGGGTGACTATTATGTTTTCCTTTGGGACAAAACCACCAGTACTCCATGACAAGAAACCGTAGCTAGTGGTGGCAAGGCAGAAGTAGTATGGACCACGTTCGAACAAACATATTGATTTCTATGTTGGATGATATAGTGATAAAATTGTGATAGCTTGACTATAACTTGTTGTATTGTGTGGTCATATTAAAACAAGAGATTTGTCAGTACAGATATGTTGGCCGTCCTCCCAGCCATGAAAACATGACAACCCAAATTGCATAGTAGGCTGCTTGCTTCTCTGTTTCCCAGTTTATCAAGAGGCAGAACATGACGCACAGCTTTAGCATGCACTTACATCGGGACTGTATAACTGCATCATATAGGTCAGTAGCGTAGAAATAGAGCGAGAGAGAGAGAGAGAGAGAGAGAGAAACAGAGAGAGAATGAGAAGGAGAAGGAGGGAGAGAGAGTGAGAAATCCGTATTTCTACTGACTTGTTCAAACCATTTAGAGGGTATCTGCTTTCATTTTGTCATTACAGACTTTCATAAGGTTAGCCATTCCAAGAGCGGGTATGCACCATATACTTGACTCACAAACATAAAGAAGGACTGAAAAAAGTTCTTCAAATATGGTGTAACTTTAAGGTATATCTGTAAAAAGTGCAAATTATCATTTAAATACAAACAAAAACCGGAAATTAAGCTACGTTGTTGAGTAAATAATATGTTGGTCAATACCTACAAAAGCAAATGTTTGTATTACATGCTAGAACATTTTACTCGTAAGAATTATGAATAACAACTAAATGTACATAAACTGCAAAAACTGCGAGGAACTACAGATCACGTGCACTGTGGCAGCACAAAATATTACCCACTTGCATTAAAAGGACCATATTGGTGAACGTTTTAAGCACAAGCCATTGATTCTAGGTGTCCATTTAAGTTTTAACCTAGCATCAGCTTTTTGTGAACGTTCCGACACGTTTGTTGCATAGTGAGTAGCTACTTTTTAAAGAACCACAATTAAACACCAGGGAGAGAGAGAGAGAGAGAGAGAAAGAGAGAGAGAGAGAGAGAGAGAGAGAGAGAGAGAAAGAGAGAGAGAGAGAGAGAGGAGAGAGAGAGAGGTTTTTTGGCGTAGTCAGGCATAGTACCGAAATAATCCAAATATGGCAACAAATTTCTAATCTTTTGGACAATAGCTTGAAATGTTGAGGTAATTATAAATAGACCTGGAGGGGATCAGTCAATAAAATAATGAAAAGAAAGAAAATGGGCCAGAGTGTTTATCATTTCTGGAATATAGCTGTCATGTCAAGCTCAGGTTTATGAACTAAACCATAACAATCCAAAAATTTGATGAAAGTCTATTGACTGACCAGTAACTAATAATAGCAATCTTTCAGAATGTATGCATCAACCTTTAAGTGCCCGGAATAAAACAAATTGATAATGAGTACCATTGTTTGACCTTTCTACCACGTTAATTGCAAGTAAATTTTAGCAAAATCTAAGGGAAAGTGTCAAAGAAATCGAAAATAACGAAATCACTACCTCACGGGCCGTCTTCACTCAAGGTACATGGCCAACAAGTGAGAAGTGAACCTTGCCCATGGTTTTTGACACGAAGTGTAAAATGTTAATCAACACCACAATCTCCTTTACTTACAATGCAATCGATACTAATGTATGCACGGGCAGACGAGAACAGAAATGAGCAGTTCTTAAATTTCATGGATGGATCACATCACCAAGTAATGAACTACTTTTCTCACCCCTTATATAAGGTATATTTTCATAGTTCTGGAACAATGTGACGTACGGCTTTTTTTTCTTTTTACAGAAAACTGTTCTTAAAAATGTGAAAATATTTGAAACACACAAAAAAATTCGAAACTAAACATGCAGCTCCACCTGGGGAACAAAATGAAGGACTTGGTGCTCCAGTAGTGTTACTGTACAATTTGGCTGCTGTTGGCTGGGTTGTTTTGAAGAAATTGTTGGCCAAAACAGAACAAAAAACGAAATAAATCATCAATCATACATGTATTACTGGATTGCACCCATTTCCGTAAACTCAATAAAGAGGTACCTAATTTTTTAATCTCCACATGCGAAGTGAATCTGGCTAAAAATTTGGGCCACAGAGTCGAAAATGTGAGTTCAATCCCCGTGACCTAGATTGTACTCAATTGGAACAGATGGATTAAATGACAAGATGCAAATTGCAAACATCCTTAAAATCAGCGATATACAAAGTCACTACCTGGTGAACAATAAGGTTTTCATGTGTCCACCAGGTATAATTCCACTAGATCAGTACCATTTACATAACGCTTTTTATGCGATGCCGAAAAGAGCAAAATTGACAAAACTCCTGAAACTCTTTTAACGCTGAGCCACCTTTGGAATAAATAAGGGTCAAGGGGGCATCAGATGTGTCAGTCATTTCGAAACAATTGACTGAGCCGCTTGGAGAAAGAAAACCAACAAAAAAATCACAAAGAAATAAAAAACCATTGGAGCACAAGCATTTAAATTAACTTGACAGGTATCTACCTAGGTACATCAATTCCATGTCTAGAGAGTATCTGGTTTACGGTTTTGAAGGAGTACAAAATGTTAATTGTGAGTGGATGGACGGACATGCAGACAGATGGAGGGTTGACAGATCGCAACCAATCCTCAGGTAAAATTGCATCACTACCTGTTGAACTAATTAAGATTTAGGGTTCTGATTAATTTTTCCTCATTACAAAATAGCTTTATTTGTACGAGGAGCCATCAGCTCATACAACCAATCAAAATTGTTTTCACCTCTCGGATACCCCCCTCCCTGTGGGGTAAGACGTAAATATGAGAAGTCGGTGCTGCTGGTATATATGTATATAATAAAATGACCATTGCCGCCTTTCTTGGACACTCGAGGGCCCCTAAGCCACGTTTAAATTACGACAGACGTAACAGTCCACCTAAAAACGAAGAGATAATACCTTAGTTTTGGCACGTTTTTCTCTGTTTAGGAATCCCTAACTTCCATCCGTCACATGTAAATAGAACAATTTGCCACACTATTTGGAAAATTCACATTTCAGTAACATATGTCAGATTGACCAAGCAACTCTAACATTTTGGCTTGTATCTTGGTGATGAACAATCTTAGTCCATGATGACAGTTAAGCAATAAGAGAAAATGAAGGTTTTTCTTTCATGTTGTTATTTTTTTTACCTTAAGTGACCTTAAAGGGTCACAAAGACAATGTGTGCTGTATTTCGCTAATGGCTGTTTCTACGCCCACGGTTACTGTAAAACACTGATAATAAGGTACCAAAATATTTTCTTTGAGACTATATTTCTTTTGAGCTTGAGTAAATTAAAAAAATTAAACAGACATATCGGCTTGTATCTGGCTAATAGTGGATCAGTCATATTTCATTCAAACAAGAGGGGTGTGTGAACAGCCCATGCTCAGCTGACCTATGCTTGAACAGATATGGTACAGACACATCTACTGTACACTGCCAGCAAGTTTGAAGTGAATGTGGCAAACAGTTTTGGAGACGAAGTCAAAAGTGTGAATATGCATTGGAATGACCAATGACTTGCATAGTTATCAATAAGAATGGTGTATTTCCAATAAGCACCTGAAAATAAAAAAAATATTACAGTGCCGCCTGGTGAGCAAATTCAGAACTAGGAGTCCATAGGAGTGTTTCTGTGTGATATCAAAGCAATTGGGTGAGCGGTTTCGGAGAATAAGAATTTTTTAGATTTGCCCACCAAAAAGCACAAAATAATTCAGTGAAATCCAAAAATCACTGAAGCATGACCATTTGAATACAATTGGTAGAAACCCACCCAAGGCACATTACCACCAAGTTTAAAGTGAATCTGGCTGACAGTTTTGGAGAAGTCGAAAATGTGTGTTAGCATTAGAATGCCCATTGACTTACATAGTAATCAATAGGAAGGGTACATTTACCGATAAGTACCCGAATTGAAAAAATCATTAAAAATGAGGAATCCACAGAAGTGCCATCTAGTATACAACTTTGCTTGACCGTTTCACAAAAATGCTATACACCAAGATTCAGCTCAATCTGAGTCATGGTTCTGGAGAAGTCCAAAATAATGAAAATACACAAACAATTATAAAAATATAGAAAAAAATTCCAGCGCCACCTGGTGAACAAATTCAGAGCAAGAAGCCCCTAGGAGTATTTCTGTCTGATATCAAAGCAATTGGGTGAGCGGTTTCGGAGAATACGAATTTTTAAGATTTGAGAGTTATTGATCCTTGAGTTATCTCAGACTTCTTTGTGTTCTTGTTGATCTTAAATCTTGAGGATATTTATTTACAACCAGTCCCTCCAGCTGTGTCCAGGTAACAAATTAAACTGATGTCAAAGGAGCCATTGTGTTAAAGGGACACACCATTTATTTTAAACGTGTTTCAACGAAATACCAAGTTACCTAAGGCCTAACAAAAATGTATGTGTGGATCAGGTAGCCAGTCAGGCTCTACTAAACCGCCCAAGACTAACGTCAATCGAACAAAAAAAAAGTGTCAAGCCACCATTCTCCAATAAAAATTGATCGAGGAAAGCTATGGATTTTATCGAGAAAGTAGCCATCGTCTGTTGTCATTTTGCAGTAAAGTCAACTCAAAAACAGCATATTATTTTAACCTGTCGGTGGGTTGACCTGGGCCAGGAAAACAGCATAGCTGCATAGGTACACTTGTTCAGTGATCATTATTATATTATTTTGTGAGGTTCCAGGTGTCAATTCTTGTAGTTACCACGGCAAACAGTCATAGAAGTATACCAATATATTACTTATTATCTTAACTTTAATCTGCCCACTCGGTTGTGTCTGAAGCAGTTATGTTGGTTATCCAAATGTGACACCATGGCCTGAGCCGCCACATGGTCAGTGCCATTTTGAACAGGGAACAATCCATTGACTGCAGGACACTCGCATAAAAATACATTTGATTTGGATATCAAAGTAAATCATGGCCACAGCATATATCACAATCATTATTTATACTTTTGGTTTTACATATTATACCTTTCCTTCCACCTGCCAGATTAGTTCAATACGCATTTCACACCATTGGGTCTGAAATTCACAATTTCAAACTGGCACTCTTGTTGATTCGATATTTTGTAGAGGTAGCTACCAAAATATATGTGTGATCAGTTTCAAAGGAAGGGCAATTTGTACAATGACTGTATGTGCAATATATAATTGGAATTGTCCAGATTGAGCATTACCCAAAATTGTAAATACAACGCCACACAGTTCCCAGTTGTAGGCCCCATAATATGGATTTTGTATCTGACACTGAGGTCGCCCTCAGACTATGAACTGATTGGGACCACAGGACATATGAGGCTGAACCACTCATTGAGTCAAAGCTAGAGCTAGGGGGAGAAGGTTGCCCCAATAGTGGATACAGGTCCGAAAGTACTGGCGGGGTTTTATATACATGGAATGATAATAAAGTGGCATTTAAAGTCCCTGTCTTACATATGTTCAGTACTCCTGGTATAATTTTTTCTCTTTGAGATGTTTACATGATAATATTTTAGGTAATGTGATATATAACATCTTTATTATACTTTATGTTATAGGATGCCCAAATCAGCTTATGCAAAGTTTTATTATATATCTTACTGAGTCTCCTCTTTACATATGTGGCCATGTTCACTGTCAAAGATACGGGTGAGTTGGGCTCTGCAATAAAAATGCACAATTTGCAATTGGCGTTGTTAAGGCATAAAAAGAAGATTTATATGAACAGTGTGTAAAAAAGAGATCAACAATAAATGAAATTCACCAATCTAGAGACAAATCAAATATACGAAACTATTATTATGACAGATGCTATACTTTATCTTAAATGTCCATGGTGTGTCAGCGGTTAATTATTTGTTTAGTTGTTTATTTATTATACATCAAGAAATGTAATTGTTTTAAAATCATTAATGACAGGACTGTCCGCGTGTGATGTGCAAAGTGGCCACCCCCTCATTCAAGTCATAATTTAGATTTTAAAGAATTTTACATACTACTCAATGGGCTTTGCAGTATAAAGTATATGCTGTTAAGAAGATTACAAGTGAACATAGCCGAGGACAATTATTGAGATAAAATGCTTAAACAGAGATGAACAATAAACATGGAGACAATTTACATCAGTTCAAAAAACCCTGTCGATATGTTGCTGTGTGACTAACATGTACGTTTGGCACGGCAGATCTATGCATATCTCGGCTATCTGTTGAGCATAAGGTTAAAACACACCTAAGGAAAGAAACCTACCAAAAAAAAACGTCATATCATTTCGTTGTGAAAGAACTCAGCATTTGTCAGGACTGTAACTATACAATGATTTAAGTACAGGTATAATATTTGCATTAGCAAAAAAAGTCCACCAATACACTAGTGAGACTAAGTGCAATATAGTATTATTTCACACGGGGGTTTCTACTTTGATAAATATGGTTCAGCTCTTGTCTTCTACAACCAGCGATTACAAACACGCAGAAAAATATGAATTAATAGAAGCGTCTATCTGACACTAGAATTCATATGGCAGTCCAATAATACTTATTTGTGAGGCATTTGTTGTAAGCTAAACCATCACCTGTAACGCAATGCACCACTTCTCATTTACCATTATTTTTAGAGCAGAAATGTAGTGTATCCTGACTTCCATTACTCTGTCTTTAGGAATTATTCATTTCTTTTTGTTATTCTAAATACTTAAATTTAGTTACTGCCTTTCTGAGGACAAACAATATACCAGCAATGCCTAAGACATGGATACTTTTAATAAAAAAATACATATAAATTGGATCTAAAGAAAGAAAAACAAAGAAATTGAAAATAGTATAAGATTGAAAGTTCTTTTCGTATATATCTAGACGCAACTTTGAAAGGAAAAAAAAGAATAATAAGATATGTTATGATCATATATGTAATGAACATGAGTGATGTTAAAGCACTATTCAGCAATAAGGCAAAAGGTAGAAAGCATCCTGTTATACAATGTTATTATGATAAATCACACAGAGGAAAACGCTGATAATGTAAAACTGGTAGGAACAGAATCACATAGCTTTGTGTCAGCAATTTTGGTATATCAAGAATGTGTACACCATTTTGCCCAAGTCAACTGGTGCTGTATTGCCCTTCATGATAGAAAATGTGAAAACACTGTAACATCGCTGCTTCTTTGTGGGTAATAGAAAACACAGCGAGCTTGGCTCAGGGGGGTTCCGATACAGAGATAGTTTAACAGTAAAGCACGCGCGTCATTGGGGCTATTACTTCATATCACTAACTGGTTGTGTGTCTGTTTAATTGAAATGGAGGCAGTTAACCCAATATCATATCAGTAGCTCATTAGCAACCAAAATTACCATTATACAGTGTATGTGTTCTTGTTCTCGTCGTCCTCCTCATCCATATCAAGAGCAGCCACTGCTTTAGTTTGAAATACAGATCATCATACCTAAGGTGGGAGGCGAAGGCATTGCAGATAGCTGAGTGAGAGATGTTCTCTATATTACTCATGAAATAAGTGGGTAAAGAACTTTTTCAATTACTTACACATAACAAAAAGTAAGGCCCTTTCAGGATGGAAGTTCAATTCAAAACCAAATGATGAATTAAAAAAACAAACAAACAAAAACAACAGCCCCCCCCCACATTTATTGATAGTAACAGATGTACGTATTGTAATTGAATAAAAAGATTGCAAACAGTTAGTTGTTCAGTCTTTGTCAAAAGTAAAAACGTACACTGTGCGCAGCACAAGCCTGAAAACGTGTTAAGGTGGAAGCTGTGAAACTGGTGTGCAGTGAGACTGGCAACTTCGGATCGCCATTACCCATTTATTTTTTTCACAAGTGCATTAAACCATTATATTTTCTGATTGCTACATATCCATAGATTTGTATCCATAAAGGTTTTTTGCGTGATTGACAATTTTGAAATTTATAGCATTCTTTCTGACTTGATAGGATTTTCACATTTTTCGCACAGAAGTGACACAAAATTGTTTTTTTTTAAAGTTGAAATCAGAAAAAAAATATATTCCTGTCCAGTATCAAATTCAATGGTTAATCCTGAAATAAAATTAATAAAAAGTTATAAAATCTTTAATTTAGTCCTGACAGTTTGTTCATTTTCCCTCTATAAATTGCTCCAAAAGTCACGGAAGGGGTTGTCATTAAAATAGATCCTGGGAATCGTTCCTGGATATGACATTTTTCTTTTAATGTCTATTGGTTTAAATGTGATAGGGCAATTTTTATGTTTGTCAGGCGAGATACAAATTGGAGAGGTTGAGCAAAAAACAGTTCCGAGAAAAGCGCATTGAAAGAAAAAGTTGCCAATTCTTACGCATTTATGGCTGTAATATGACACATACTCATTTCTTCTGTCCTGTGTTTTAATTATTGTATGAAATAAACTTGTAGCCTTACCTCTGTGATGTTCTCATTAAACAGAAGTATGTTTTTTGGCTAAAATCTCGCCTTGTTTAAACTTGGGAACACCACACTTGGCTTGGGTTCACATGCGGCTTTTCATATTTGGGGACCAGTAAGTCTAAGTGCTAATTTGTTTTTACCTCAATAGAAAATTTCAAAGTAATCATAACAATGGTAGTGATTATTCTGAACTGGTCCATTCTTCTCTCCACGGCTAATGGTTTCCTGTGAGTGACCCTTATTAATAGCTCAATTGGTTTCCAGCGGTCATGGATTAATGACTGTGCAAACAATGACATGGTTCATTATCATGCCCATGCAAACAAAGCCATGTGCCCTGCACTGTTTAAACTTTTCATTGTAACCAAAGTTTTGAGATCAATTATCTCAAATAAATTTTAGGTTCACACATCTGAGTTTTTGGGAGCATGTAGTTTAAGTATCGGACTATTCAAAAGTATGAAAAAGTGATTAGAGGTTATCCAAATTTGCCGGCTTCAGACCCTCCACCTTAAAGGGTGTTCCTGGAAGATGCAGATATATTGTCGATAAAGATGATTTCGCCTATGATCAATGCCCATCAAATCCTTTCAAAAGTAAATTACCTGTTTCTTAAATTTACGGATAATATAACAGTTATAGAATTAGGCATCACCTGTGAACATTTACAGGCATTTTTTACATAAAATAAGAGAATTTTATTCGGCCTATCAGGAAAATGGAACTGATATTGCGATTCACAAAGTTAAAAATTATGAAAGCTCCATGAATATGTGTTGTTTTTGTGCAGAATTATTAAATGTGCTTAATCGTCTTGTCGTAGATTCTTTTAATTCGTATAATTACATCCTAAAGTATTATAATACCCAGCACAATGATCTAAGGGGTACATTTGTTCCTTTCAAAAAAAAAAAGAAAAAAGAAAAAAAAAAAGAAAAAAATGAAAGCACACCTTATTCTTCTAATTACAGTATACTGCAGTGCTTGAATCATTTGAAAAAAAAAATTAAGCATTATTAATGATAGTTCACAAGGTTTTATTTGGAAGAAAATCATCAACGGTCACAAAGTAGTATTGTAGGCCTCTGCCTGAAAAGACCGTTGTCAATTCATATCAGTTTCTAATTGTTCTCAAATCTGGGCAACACGGAGGAACAGAGGAAGAATTAAAAAAATCCAATGCTTTCCAGCAAAATAATATCAAAAATGAATATATTAAAATTAAGCATGATGATGATGATGATGATGATGATGATGATGATGATGATGATGATGATGATTATTATTATTATTATTATTATTATTATTATTATTATTATTATTATTATTATTATCATATCTGAGTGACAAAATTGCAAGCAACACTGCACACACACACACACACACACACACACACATATATATATATATATATGGTCCCACTAATTCTCTTTATAACTTTTCATTCATGCCGTGTGTTTTAAATATTGCAATGATCACATTGAGGTGGGAACAAAAGTGTGTCTGTTGTTTTAGGGATTATATCGGCGACCACTTCCCATGCCCTCCTTGTTTAATGTGACATTTTAGATCAGAACACTTTTGGTTTGGATTGCATTATGTACAGAAAATATATATGGATGTCCCAATGTAACACTATTTTGTAACATTCATGAACCTTTCCCAAAAAGGCATGTCCCAGTTATACATCCGTAAAACACAGTTTTCTGTAAAAGTGATCTTTCTGTCAGTCGTAGTCATAGAGTGGGTGGTAATACGTTGTTAACCGGTCATATGTGCATAATGTACATATTTTACTTGCTGTCAAAAATCAATGCCATTATTCTCGATAAACTCTGTGTAATACTTTGTGTAGCTTTCGACCATGCTTGCCCCAAAAGTCACGCTCTATGGAAATTTCGAGAAAAAAACAAGCTCATTGACACTGATTGGCCAAATAGCATGATGATAATAATGATGATGATGGTGATGATGGTGGTGACACAATTTGGCAGATTGTTTTAAAGTGAACAAAGTCACTTCTACAAACCCCTACACTTAATTTTTTTCAATGGATATTGTTATGATTGTTTCATTTTCTACTTTCTATTCCCTTCTACAATTCTCGTCGTTTCAGTTCAAACGGAAAGGCAGATTGTTCTGAAACTTGATGAAAAATTGTGACATGGTCAACAAATTTGTTAACCAGCTGGTATTACTGCAGATTCTTGAATTTTCATTTGAGCTGATTTATCAGTCAGCTGAGGTTATAAGATGCCTGGGTCATTGTTCATACGTTTGCAAGCCCTCGTGTCTGCAATTCACATTTAGAATTTAAACTTGGTACAGATGTAACTGGGTGGGACTCAGCTAAGTATGATAAAAAAATCACGTTTCAGTATTTGAAGATTAATGTAATCTGTTTCCCCCTTTTTTTCTTTTTTTTTTCTTAGTCTTTTGGCCAAATATGAAAATCATGTTCATTGCATTCTTTGACCAAAAGCATCATAATGCATAGTAACATTTCTGGGGACACTAGGTCACCATAAAATTTATTTTCGGTTGAATGCAACTAGTCATTTGAGGACAGGTTGTCCTTATAGCTCTTTTGTTGATTTCTTTTTTCACTTGCTTACTTACGTTTTAATTTTTTTAAATCATGTAGTCAGTCAGTCAGTCAGTCAGTCAGTTAGTGAGATTTAGATATGGAAATACTGATGTTAGAAAGCAAATTTTAATACCATTGTGTATTTCATTATTTGTTTACCAAAATAAATTATGTTTTAAAATGAAACGACTTTGCCTCTAGTAAACACCATTAAACAAGAATGGGATTTTTTTTGCTTCCAATATAATTTCATCTCTTCATCAAAACAAGTTCGTATATTTCGGAAATAATCCCATCGAATTAGGATCAACAACCTGTAAATGTAATGGCTATATTATACCACATACCTCGAGCATATCACCAGTTACCGGAGAATTACGGCGATGGTACTTCACGCTTGACAAGCAAAGGCAAACATCGTTTCAAATATGGAGACCACTCTCAGCTAAGGATACATCAAAGAAAACATTAAGACTTGTACATACAACCAAAGTAGTCAAAAGTTTGTGCACATCAATATATTATCTTTCTGTGTCAGCTGTGACCATAAAAGAAGGGGACGTTATGGGATAACACTATATTAAAGGCAATTCTGTACCAAGGTTCATCAAAACTGGCTGTACCCAGGGCTAATATGCCTACTTTGGCGACACACATGATGACATAGAACCTGGAGTAAATGTAACGTTCAAATCGGGGGAGCATTTTGAGGAATGTTGTGATGCACGATATTATATAATGATAGCAACAAAAAGTATGTACTGGCATTTGTAGTCAGTATAATATAGCCACAAAAGATTGCGATATATGGTAATTCAGAAGACGGAGGGAGTTTCAAGGTGCAATATACACAGAAAAAACAGAAATTGCCACATTACCATCCCTTTATAGTCCTAAATATTACTGGCACGTTTCTAGAATCTGTTCGACAGAGCTTTCATATGGGTAACTATATTATTGATATATGCCTGATGTGTCTTTGAAACCGAAACAGGGTCTTCTATCCATGCAGTGCACAAAGTATGCTAGGGTAAGCTGTTGACTAAGTCCAAAATGAAATTATTCTCTTTTGTTCTTGTGGGTAAATTATAAGTTATTTTTTTCTTACTTGTAAAGTGTAAGATATTCAAATCAAAGTCTGCTAAGAACCCTTCATTCACCCTCTCCTTATAGTCATAGACACTTTTATTTTTTATTTTCATTGATAATTTATCTAAAAGTTGTATGATGGTTTTGAATTATTCTTTGCTGTCCTCAAATCCATTTTCATATTTTTGGTAGGCTTTCCAGTAGTCAGCTAAAGCACGCCTTCATGCCCAAGGTTTCCTCTCTGGACAAGCCAGACACAAAACCTGCGATTGCATCATAAAGATTGGAGGTGAAAAGTTGCTCAATAGAAATAAATAAACGATGATTAGAATAAATATATAAACTCGATGTTGGCCTTTATTTCAAATAGGCCTAATAACAAGTTTAATATAAGACCAGTCCTAGTTCTGTGTATTAATATGTCAACTATAATTGTGTGAGCAGACTCACGATGCAGAAGGAAGAGATCAGTTGCGTGCCACGGAGGTCCACTTTTGACGTTAGGGGGAGGGGTGAGAGAGTCAATAGGTATAATGCCAAATGTCGTTAAGTAAGACAAGTGACATGGCCCCTTTTAATTTTATAAAGTAACACAAATACAAACACCCATGAAATTATAAACGTAGGCAAAGTATAGGCTGTGTGGTAACTAAAATACCAAATATTTTGATACCCTGCAGATTGATACATGGTATCGTCAAAATGTATGCCCTTTGCAGGTTGCTGTTTCTCTTAAACATGATTTACAACATGCTTCCCTGAACAAAAAAAAAAATAAATAACCAATTTTAATGTTTGTTCTTTCAGTGCCAATCTCGTCTAATGTCGATCAGTTCAAGTACTAGTCAAACTAGTCTGAAATATCATTAGGATCTCAGAATCGTATTCCTCTTAAAAAGACCATTCATTCAAGTGTCAACATGCCTCTTGTTCCAGAGAAAAGCTGTAGACTCAGTCCAAACTGTAGCACCTTAAATGTTAATTGGTCTGTAATTTTTTCAAGTATTAGTTCTGTTTTGACAATTTGGACATAAGTTGGGAAATATCTTTATATTTTGCATCATTTCTCTTGTGAAAAAAATCTTTTTTGCAGGCAGATAACAAATGTTTTTCTCGATACTATGTGTGTGTCTTAAAGTTTTGAATAGGATCTTTAAAAATCCCTCGTTAAATTCGGGAAAAAATGCCTTATTTTCCAATATTTACTGTGAAAAAATCGTCACGACTTATATATTTTGATACTTTTTGAAACAATATATGGATATGAGATTTTACTTACGTAAAAACAGATCCCCTTTTTCATGGAATGAATAGTCAAGAGGTCGTCCAGGTGAACTACCTTCTTTCCAAGGTATCAACAATTTCATTCTGCAGCCTGTCACACATAGATATGTAGAGATATGCATCTTTGTTTCCAGACAGATCTAGATGTGATTTCAGGGTAAAATGAATAATCTTCACTTTTTTATTCATTGCCATACACATCAGGATCGCATACATACAGCACTAAATGCTTCCCATATTTGAATAAACCCTGATGGTCCTGAAGGGCATATTCTACTACTCTTGTGATGTTTATGACTTTACACAACCCCCTGTACTGTTAGACCATGCTCTCACTGGTGGCAAACAGCTAACATTTTCAAGTGATTTGTGCCTGTTTTGTCACTGACATCTTACTGAGTGTGGGTATTAAAGACAAGCAACATAACATGTTAGGCTGTTATGGTTATGACTTAATCAAAGTAACGGACGGGGTGCTCACAAAATGGTCAATTTTAGCTCAAACAGGATATCTCTTTGAGCTTAAATTTTGTGTGATATTCATTTAAACAGCATGTACGGATGGCAGAAAAACACATGGTGGTATTCTTTTGTCAAAACATGGTCATAGACCGTCCATATATATAGTGTTAATGCATATAAGTTGACCAATAGCACGCAACAAACTGTAAGCAGAAACCCTGATTGAAAGTCCATGTTAATTTTTAACAGCAGCTGAAAAATGATAAAACAATGCCAGAATACTTTTCAATCATCAAATTTGACAGGACCTAAAAAGCTAAGTACATGTATGCACTGGAGAGTTTTAGTTTTGCACAAGGTTTATGCTTTATATCTGGGAAATTCCTTGGTTCAGATTACAATTGCCTTTATATTGCAAACCGAATCTTATTTATATAAGTGGGACAGCTACAGCACTTATCTAAAATGAGAAGTAGTTTGGGACTTTCCTCCTCTTACAACCACAGAGAAAAGAATGTCTTCGCTAGTTTGCTATACAGGTATCTGAGGACCAGTGCCATCATTGGTAGATACGACACAACGTCTGTCAAAAATACAGTGGCAAACATCAATTAATGAATATCAGACAGATACACTATGTTCAGAGAACCCGCCCTCGTAAACGTACGAAACCATACCCCCCCCCCTCACAAAAAACCCCAGGAGGTCTGAAAGCCTGTATGGTTAAGGTACCCCATCCCTAACGTACTAAAAAGTACCAAAAAAATACCAAAAAACCCCCAGAAGTATTAGGGCCAGTATGATTAAGGTACCAACGTCTGTCAAGAAAAAAAATTGCCCTTCTTAAAGTGGTATCGTAAAATAAATTGCTAAGTCATTTGTCCTATTACTCTGCGCTATGTGTTATGCATGAGAAATGGACAGATAAGTACATTGTAGCTTCCCTGTGCACTAGGATTGCTGTTAAACATTTACGTATCTTTATACAAAAAATAGTGTAATTTAGTAAATTGCTGGCTTAATTCAGCAGAGGCAAAATTATTTTTCTTACTTTACAAAATGAATATTTAAGAACCATACAAAATCAGCATTGAGTTTGAATTTACGGGAATGTGAGCCGCAACTACAATGGGATTTTGCCGATTTTACCTGTTCAGGAATTCCATAGGGGAGCCATAACGTAAAGGACCGTATTATAAAATGACAATAAAGTTTCTCTGGACCTTTTACATTATTAGATAAAATGTGTAGTTAGTTTGCCGAAATTTGCATAGAACACGCATTTTAGCTGCATGGATGAAAAAAGTTGTCTTTTTTATTTCAAAGTACTTCATATGTGCATTAAAGTTGCCATAAATTTACTTTCTTGTCAAATAGCATGGCATGTGATCATTACACAATTATTAACATTAGTGAGGAGTTAACAGGATCACCAAATATTGTTAATATATTGTACAGCTTAGTGCCAAACATACACTCTTCAAATTTCTTTGTATTCTTGCATTATGAAAAATATCCAAACACAAATTTATGAATTTGTACAAATTCCAAAGGTCTGGTGATAGTCACTGCTATGTGATTTGGGAGCATGAGAATATTTTACAGTGCTGTGAAATTTCTCTGGTAACTTCTTGTGGCAGGTTATCTTATGGAGTGTACAGAGTTGGAACTACGGAATAGGATATTGACTACCAGGAAGTGGTTCTAGACGAAAATACATAAATATACTTAGTTCCAAACGTCATCTTACTGGCACTTCAGGCTTTGAAAGTTTCAGTCTTCGTTGTGGATAGATCTTTGGAATTGTACTAAAACTAGTTTTCTTTTCTATCTGGGCAATGAGCATTGCAGACACCAACACCCATAGTTGGTACAAAGTTACTGAAACGTCCGTTGCTACCGGCTCTAGAAACATTTATCAACCACGTATCTCGGAGTACTTTGCTTTTAGGGAATTTGTAGAAACTATAATTTTTGATGACAGCTGGGACCGGCATGCTTTGCAGCAAGCTGACGTTGAGCAATTCAATATGGCGACTGTGCATACCCTGTATTAAATTATTCAGCTGTGCACTAAGCACTCCTGTTGTTATTGCATTTGACAATGGTGAAGAAGTTCGTTTAAGAAATTTGATACTTCGTGCTAAATATATAGTTGTATGAAGTAGTTTTAAAATAGCCTGACTAAGTAACAGTTGATCATGAAACAATAACAGTGAGCCAACTGACATTACAAGAGATTTAACATGGTGTCAAATACCCTACCTTGAGACTGTGAAGAGGATGTTCTACAAGTGTATGGATTGGTGGTACCATGGCATCGATTATGTAGGCATTGTTTAAATGAAGCAAGCAATGTGTTCATTACAGATTCTGATGTAAACAAACAGACAATACCCAAGTAAAAACAATGAAAGAGGCAGTACACATACAAGCCAGTAGTAAATTTTAATGCAACAATATATAGACTCCATTCAATCTTTATTTTCTTGTGCATTCTGTTTTTGGTTTTTTCGGCATCATATATATTTTATTGTGAGTTCCCTTCATTTTCAATATCTGTGATGTGTGTACTCATTTTGTTTGTAACTTGTTATCTCGAGTTATATTTATTTCCAGTTTATGTAATGTATGAACTTAATTTTAATTTATCAAGTGTACACACACACACACACACATATATATATATGTGTGTGTGTGTGTGTGTGTGTGTGTGTGTGTGTGTGTGTGTGTGTGCGTGTGTGTGTGTGGTTTTCCTGTCCACTGCCACGACTGCGCATATATTCAAAATGATACCCTCTTTTCTGATAATGCTGATGACCATCATCATCATCGTGGTCGTCATAGTCGTCATCATCACCACCACCACCACCACCATCATCATCATCATCATCATCATCATCATCATCATCATCATCATCATCATCATCATCATCATCACCAGTTGCTGCAATAAGCAGTATATCTATCATTTGTCAAAATAAGAGTGCAAAATAAGATATCGTTAAAAAAATGAGATATACGGGGGAAAAGCAATCACATTTGATTACACATTATTCATGAATGTTGCTGCAAATGTCCTGTTATCACAGTGAATTTTGTAATTTCAAAGTTTAAGGTCTCACAAATCTCTCTACTGATTCATCCTTTTTTTTCCTTTCTCTTTTTTTTTTACTTTTCCATGTTTCTGGCCCTGTTAATGTTATATATATATAAATATATATATATATATATATATATATATATATATATATATATATATATATATATATATATATATACATATATATATCCTTAACGACGTCACACCACGAACGCTTTGCTATTTATATTATGGCGTCATAGAATTATAACGTCACCTAACCATTACCAAGGCATTAGTGCTGGTATTTTCTTTTAAACATGAAGCTTGGAAAGGGAATAAAAATTCCTGAAACCGGAAGCGAGATTTAATAGCTTTAAGGTGAAATTTGTAACACATTACGTGTACAGTCCTGTGACTGTGATATTTTCCACTGCAGTGCAATTTATCCAATTACATGGTTGTATGAGTTGTACTTGTTTGTTTCATTCAATTTTCATTTTCTTGCATATATGGCTTAATGCTTTTCTTACTTTGTCACATTACCTTGTCATGCTTCAGAAGGCTAAAATCCCCTGAAACACAATGGTTCCATAGTCATCACGTACCGGTCTTGCCTGACACCCCTGTTTTTGGTCTACTTTTCAAGGTCTTAATGCTCCCCTATCTGCTGCTCCATGGGATATGAATTTTTTTTTTCCCGCAATGATTACGTCGTATCTTACAAGTTTCAGTTATTCCTAACTACAGCCAAGCAGTTTATCCCATATAAAGAACTTACCATTCGGCCCAATGGCAAAATTTGGATTCTAAAAAAGTCAATAAAAATCAGCCTGGAAACGTTTCAGACGTAATCTATTACACCTCGTCCCTTTACCCTTGATACCTGACAAATGCATTAGTTTTATCAGTTATAAAAAAAATAAACAACACAACAAAGTTGACAATTAAAACAGAAATCGGATCCACGCCTACTCTTTTAAATTACGGATGTAAATGTATGAAAAAATATGAATTCATAACAATGATGGAGATGTCCAAGTCAATTCTTCAATGTAAAATCCAAGAACACAGGCCACTAATTATTGAGGGAGGCAGGACCATTTATAGTATCACCAAAACGTGTGGTATGAACTTCGCTAGCCAGTGAATCCCCCACACCAAGCTACGATGCCCCACTCCTGCCTAATTTTCACGTATTACCCTGGGGCGCGCACCGATGAGTTAATGCTAAATAAGGAAAGTCAGGAAAGTTTTATCTTCAGTAAGATTAACTTCGCCTGCAGACCCTGAAAATTTACGAATCTGGAATCAGGATCAGGAACAATTTTATTCGATCAAAACATCCAAATGTACATTACAATATCATTTGTAGCAATATTAAATGTACATATTGACCTGGGAGACTTGCACTAAGGTCATATCTGACCGCTATTATGCAAGCCGCCCAAAAAGTATCACGTTGTTGAATAAGTAACAAATGTAACAAATAACATTTGAAAAATACATCAATAACAGTTAAATTATGTTTAAATTAGAATTAAAATATATTCGAAGCAGGGTACTTGAAAAAGGTATAAAAGATATAAACAAACAGATCAATTACCAGTATTGCAAACATAACAACTCCGCATACATGTTGTTTCATACATGTCTATAAAATAACTTTCCACATAGACTGTAAAACCTTGGGTGCTATGTGTGTTTACTTTGTATTTTATTATTGCTGGTATGTCGTTCAAAATATGGCCCAGTTGCTGCCTAATACAATTTTGTATATACCCACTCAAGGTTTTTTTTTCAAGTTGTTTCAGTTTCTCTTTCTTTTGTTATAGTGATGTATGATGTAGCTTGAAAATATTGGCAAGTTATGGAAATATGCAGGGAATATGTAATTTTAAAGTCTGTAATGAAATTTGTGAAGCTGCAGTTCATATATGTATCTTGCAGTTTTAGTAACTTTAATTGTTTGAACAAACGTTCTGTGTGGGCATTGAAATTTTGATTGCTTATTACAATTGACCGTTTTGAATAGTGAAATTTCTTTCTGAGTTATGTCCCCATGCACGAAGGCAGTAGTTAAAAAATGATAAAATTGATGTATTACATTGGATTAAAAGGATTTCTATTGGAAGTATATTTAAGTTTTTTTTATAAAAACCTGCTGTCTGCGATGCTATGACAGATATCTTCTGTATATGGTAATCCTAGCTAATATGTTTGGACCCAAGAAGTTAAAATGATCCACACAGTCAATTCTTACTGTATCAATTTCAAGAGTCGGAGTTGGTCCTTTTTAGAGGCTTGTAAAATAACAAATTTTGTTTTCCTTACACTCAAAGATAACTTATTTACCTTAAGCCATGCACATACTTAATCGAAATCTGCATTTATAATTTGCGAAATGTTATCATTTGGATCTTGATTTTAAATATATATATATATATATATATATATATATATATATATATACATATATATATATATATATATATATATATATATATATATATATATATATATATATATCAGTACATAATGTAGTATCGCCTGCATAGATAATAAATTTAGATATATTTGAGATTTAATATCAGTAGTATCAATTAAAAACAAAAGCAGACCTAGAATAGATCCCTGAGGTACACTTGTCGTTATGTCTTTCAATTGAGACTGAACATCATCTGTGATGGCATGTTGTTTCCTATTCTTCAAATACACAATGTTAAACTATTGTCTGTTATACCATAGTAATGTAATACTGCGTATTGAGATTTAATGGTCTTGAGTGTCAAACGCCTTAGACAAGTCCATAAAGATACTTACAGGTGTATCTCCTTTATCCATAAATGTCACAATTCTGTCAATTGATTTGTATTAGGTGAGTTGAGTTGAGTGGCAATTTATAAACTCCTGATTGCAAAATACAGGTTTTTTAGTATTAAAATACTCATGAGTTTGATCAAGTATGACTCGCTCAAATGCCTTTGATATAGCCTGAAAAACAGAAATGGGCCAATATTTATCAAAAACGTTTGTGTCATTCTTCTTATAAATTGGAATAACTTTTGCAATTTTTCAATAAATTAGGAAATATTACTATTCTTGGCATTTGACTTATTTCCACTGTTATAGGTTTACACAGTTCCAGCTTTACCAGTTTAAACAGATGTACTGACAAATTATCACGGCCATAACTGTTTTAGGTTTTAGGGAATTTATTATTGTTATTATCATGTCATGTGTAACACATTTGAAGTGGAGTTTAGTTGGTCTAGTTGGTTTAGTCAGGCAATCAACGAAGTTTTTGTCATTTGGTACATTTTTTTCTGTGGGCAATTTGGGCCCTATATTTTTAAATTGCCTATTACAATTATTTGCATTTTCCTGCTTATTAGTAATAATATGGTCATCATTCTTTTGGCTACCACATGTAGTCTCAAAAAAATCTTGGGCCTCGGTTGTTGTCCCTTGATCACATATAACATGTTTTAGTCGTTTTCTGCAAACTAGCAAGAATAGAGTGGCATATTGTGTGGTATGGTAGTATTGGAATGACTGTCGCAGAAAAAAAAACTTTAGTACAAAATATCATGATCATATTCTGCGATATGTCGCTGGATTTTGCCTCGAAAACAGCGCACTCCATGTTAAAGTCCACATTTCATGTTTAGCATCATGCTAGTTGTTACACGCGTCCAATGAATGGGCTGTAAATAGAGAGTTGCATTTTTCCTTATAACGTCAGTATAGACAACCCTAATTCTGAGCGCTAATTGTGTCATGCACTGGTAGCCCAGTCTTGTTGTCTCTGCGACGCCCAAGTGATAGGCAATTGTTTATCTAGTGGGGTACGGTTAACTAGTGGAGACTTTACCCAAGCTTCAAAGTATGCCTCAGTGTTCCGCTTACCTTTGGGACAAGCTGCAGAAATAAGAAAGAGAATTTGTCGTGGCATTCACTTCTAAAGGTTTCTGCGTTACTGAGAGAATGGGTTTGCCATCCTAACACTCCAGACAAAACTTCGTTTCATCCAATTATCAAATGTTGTGTGATGAGCATTTTAGGGACAATCATTACACCGGCTGATATGGCTGTTTCTCTTGGACAATGTTCAGCCGGAAAAGAGAAGAACTTTAAAACAGGAATCCATACCAACAAAGTCACTGATACAAAATGATGGCATATGGATCTTTGGAAGGCTAAGCAGTCAGGGGACTTTTACCATAGCAACAGAGTCCCCATAGAATCACTCACTCTGCGAGTGTCACGCAGACACACGTCCACATGTTCCCTGCCAATAACTCGAAGATTAATTTCGATTTTTGGTTCACCCTGCTAGGGAATGAAGCTGACACTGCTTTCTCGAGAGTTGATGGGCTCGTACTGCCCGTTTTTGTTTCTTCCTGACAAAATTGTCCGTCAGAAGACGTACCTTCCTCATCGCCTACAGCCACCAGGACCATGCGATTAACAAGAAGTCGACTTCCTGTTTGAGTTACCTCTTTTGTTGGCAGATCTCTACTGCAGTCCTCGGAGAAGCGTACTGTCAAGACTGACGTCACTAAATCTGGAAACAAGGTGCCGCTTTGAAATTTCAACCCCATTTTTCACATATTGCTTTGTATGCATTTTTACTGATGATTACACACGCGGAAAGGGAGAGTAAAGCCATTGCATGGAATATGGTTACATCAAGTTACATATTGATAGGAATGTTCTTTTAAATCATTAGGTCATATTTGAACTTATAACTCTGTACAACTGATTGGCGTTTTACATATAGGCATGTACAATTGGCTTAAACATAGACCTCTAAATTAATTAACACATTACCATATTCAATTCAAAACTAATAATGTCCTCGGCTTCAACAGTCAAATGAATTTATAACCAGGACATCAGCGGGAAACCATCAAGCATGTTGCACAGCCTTAAATTCACGGATGTGACTTCTAGATGATGACGGCTGCTTGCTTTTACCTTGTTTATCCTAGAGACAGCCCAATTCAACATAGATAACGCATGGACGTGATATATCAGCAAATATACGAATAGATATTTTAAATTAAGTTCTTGCTTATAATGACACGCTTGCTTATAATGGCAACACTTGAAGAATTTAGATGACGAGTAATGCACATAAACGTACACAAAATAGTAAAATTCAAACCTCAACTTCAATGAAGAAACCCATAAATATTAATGTGCCTGCCTACAAAAAAAGTAAATAGGCCACCTCTGTTACTGCATATGTTAATGCACTGACCACTGAGCCTTTTATTTGATATGAAGGCGAAACTGAGCATCCTGCGAAGATGTCAAAGGCCCTGTCATGTTTTTCCATACTTCAGTAAAACTCCTTCCAGAGCAGTTCTGTAATGCAAATTCTATCGTGGTATTTTTTCCATATTGATGTCCAGTTAACTGCCACACCTTACCTTACGTTACAAGTCAATACATCCCGTCAGTTCATCAAAGTTTATGTCACAAAGTACATTTCGCAAACAGGAAAAAAACAACGTTTCACAAGTTCTCAATCTTTGTGGACAATTCACGAAATAAGCATGATATTATCGATCCTGGCGTTATCTCAGACTCCTTTGTGTTCTTGTTGATCTTAATTCTTGAGGATATGTATTTGCCACAAGTTCCTACGGTTCTGTCCAGGTGACAAATTAAACTGACAAAAAAGGAGGCAATGTGTAAAAGGGAAAGAACATTCATGATTAACATGTTTCAACAAATATCAAAGTTACCTTAGGCCTAACAAATGTATATGCGTGGTTGCAGTAATCTGACAGATTCTACTAAGAAAATTCCAACCCTAACATAAATGGAACAAAAAAGTGCTTTCAAACCGCCCTTCTCTAATAAAAGTGGATCCATCCAAACTGAAACATTTTATCGAGAAAGTGGCCATCGTGTGCTGTTATTTTGCAGTAAAGTCAACACAAGCAAAGTATATTATTTCAATTTGTTTAGAGGATTAACTTGTGCTGGGAAACAGCATAGCTGCATAGCCACAATTGTTTAGTGAAACAGCATAGGCCTGGTTGTTCCGTGATTATTACCGTAATATTTCGCGGGGTTCTAGGTGTCTGTTCTTGGAATTACCAAGGTAAACGGTCGTTAAAGTGCAGAAAAACATGAGTTAATATCTTAACTTTAATATGCGTCCTTGGTCGTGTCTGAAGCAGTTGTCCTCATTATCAATATGTGACACAATGGCTTGAGCCACCACGTGTTGAGCGCTATTTTGAACATTGAGCAGACCATTGACTGTGGGACAGTCACAAAAAATACATAAGATATGGATATCAAAGTGAATCGTTGCCACATCTATATCATAATCATTACATTTGAAACATTTACACTTTTGTGTTACAAATTTTACCCTCCCCCCCCCCATTGTCCCAATACTCATTTACAGACCATTTAGTGCGGAATCCACAAGTTTCAAAATGACAGCCAAGCCGATTGAATAATTTGAAGACATACTACCAAAAATACATGTGTGATTAGTTTTAAGGGAAAGTTAATTTGTCGAATGAATGTAATGTACAATACATAATGGGACTTTTCCAGAGTGAGCATTACCTGCAAATGAAAATGCAATGCCACACAGTTGCCAGTTGTAGGCCCCATTATAGGAAACTTGTATCAGACTCTGAGGTTGGCCCCGGGCTATGAACTAAGTAACAACACAGGGCACACAAGGCCGGACTACCTTCTGAGTTAAAGATACAGCTTAGTCGAGAAGGTTGTCCCCATAGTAAATACAGGTCCGAAAGTACCAGTGCATTTTTATGTAACTGGTAATAAAGTGACATTGGCACTCCGTGCCCTAAACACGTTCAGTACTCCTTGTATCATGTATTTTCTTTGCATTGTTTACAGGATAATGTTTTAGAAAAGGTGATCAACATCTTTATTGTGTAATTTATGTTGTAGGATGGCACAAATCAGCTTAGGCAAGGTTTCATTATATATCTTACTGAGTCTCCAGTATGTACATTTGGATATGTACATTGTCAAAGGTAGGTGTGAGTTGGGCTTTGCAGTAAAAATGCACAATTTGCAATTGGCATTGTTTTGGGCATAAAACCAACCCTAACCCAAGATTCAGATGTACAATCTGTTAACAAGGGATCAACAATAAGAAACGAAACACACCAACCTAGAGACATGTATACAAAACTATTACTCTGGGAGATGCTATACCCTATTTTAAAATATCTAGGCTGTGTCTGCATTGCCAAATTTAATTGATTATATATCGAAAAAGGTAAATATTGGAAGTCACTAATGACAGGACTGTCTGTGTGTGATGTGCAAAAGTGGACACCCGTCATTCCGGTCATAATTCAGATTTACAAGAACTTCACATATTACTCAATGGGCTATGTAGTATATAGTATATGCTGTTAGAAAGATTACAAATGGACATAGCCGAGGACAATTACTAATATTAAAAGCTTAAACAGAGCTGAACAATTAATGTGGAAACACTTTACATAAATACAACTGTGGATATGTTACTATATGACCAATATATACATTTGAAATGACAGATCTATGCATATATCAGCAGTCTGTTGAACATAAGGTTACAACACATCCAAAGAAACAAAACAGAGCAGAGCAAAGAACGTCACATTATTTCTTTGTGAAAGACCTCAGCATTTGTCAGACCTGTAGCTATGCAATGGATTAAGTACAAGCAATATATTTGCATCAGCAAAAATGGTCCACCAATTACACTACTGATACTAAGCGCAAGATAGTCAGTTTCACACAGAGGTTTGTATTTTACCCAATATGGTTCGGCTCTCGTCCTTCACAACCAGCTGTAAAAACATGCAGAAAAACATGAGTATATAATAACGTCTATCTGACACTAAATTTGGCAAGGGTGTCCAATAATACTTATTTGTGCGCCATATGTTGTACCCTAAACTATATCACCTGAAACACAATGCACCAATTCTCATTTACCATCATTTTTAGAGCAGAAATACAGTGTATCATGACTTTCATTACTAGGTGTCTAAGAATTATTCATTTCTATTTGTTATTCTAAATACTTTAATTTAGTAACTGCCTTTTCGAGACGAAAAATATACTACCAATATCTAAGACAGGTATACTTTTAAGGGAAAAAACATTTGTATCAGATCTTAATGGAAAAACCAAAAAAAAAAAACTGAAAACAGTCTAAAATTGACAGTTCTTTTGGTATATATACGACATCAAGACCATCCTGGAAAGAAAAAAAAACTAAATAAGATCTGTTTTGATCACAGATCTAATGAACATGAGTGCTGCTGAAGCACTATTCAAGAATAAGCAAAAACGGTCCTGTTACACAATGTTTTTTGATAAATTACACGAACCGATATTAAAGCACTATTCAGCAATAAGGCAAAAGGCAGAAACCATCCTGCTATCCAATGTTATTATGAGAAACCAAAGAATCGGACACATTAACAACGTAAAACTGGTTGGAACAGAATCAAATAGTTAGAATCTTATGTTGTTTGTGTGGGCAATTTTGGTATGAAAAGAATGTGTGTACCATTTTGCCCAAGAGCTGTTCTGCCGTTGGTTCAAACATATTTTATTTACTGAATTTACAAAGATAATACAAAAGCAATGATTACATGCAATTGGAAAAGAGGGCGAAGCCCTATATATATCCCTCTCGCAGAAGAGGACACATAAGATGCACAAAACCATAAAGAAGAGGACAAAACGCCGACAAGACAGATAGGGGGACAGGTATAATATTCACAATGTGATAATAATAATTATATATATTTACACATGTTGCAGAATTTGGTAAATTGTTTGTACCCTATATAAACAATAAAATAATATGAATACTTGTGCAAGTGATCAGCGATCAACCAACACCTGACTTGAAACGTTTGGTTACAGATATGTAATTGTGTACGGCTGAGAATATCTCGACATTTTCCGTAAGAGAACAATTACAGGACCCGTAAAGTATTGTCTGTAACGTAAAAGGAGCATACTGTAAAATAACAGTATGAAGGTTTGATCGGGAAATAGTGTAATTAGGGCAATGAAAAAGGTAATGGCAAGAATCTTCATTAGGTGCACCGCAGGAACATATTGGGGTATTTTTGTGCCAATCTTTAAAAGATGTGAGTCCAATTGGCTAGCATTCAAACGGAGGCGTGTATGCTGAATAGCTAAAAATCTTTTGCCAAAGTTGTTCAACGCCTCAAACTTTTTGGCTCTGATTACTGGTCGGGCAATGCTGGATTGGAACTAGGCGAGTGTGCCGAAGGTAGTTGGTTCGAATCCCATACAGGTCGACATAAATTTATCGTATTTTTCACTTGCGTCTTTGTGGGTAATGGAAAACACACCAAGCTTCGTTCAAAAAGATTCAATTACATTCTTAGTTTATCAGTAAAGCATGCCCGTTATTGGCATTGGGTTTATAACATTATATCACGAATGGTTGCATGCCTGTTCAATTAAAATGGGGCCCTTAACCCAATATCATATTACTAGAACATTAACAATCGAAATTAGCCTGTACATGTTGTTGTTGTTGTCGCCATCCTCCTCCTCCTCCTCCTCCTCCTCCTCCTCCTCCTCCTCCTCCTCCTCCTCCTCCTCCTCCTCATCATCATCATCATCATCAGCAGCAGCAGCAGCAGCAGCAGCAGCAGAGGGGTGCATTTGTTCCTTTCAAAACAAACAAAAGAACACAAACTTCATTCTTCTAATTACAGAAAAAACTGCAGTGCTAGTATCATTTGAAAATAAAATCAAAGCATTACTTAATAAAAGTTCACAGTTGTGCTTTCAAAAAAACAAAAAAAATCCACCGTCACAAAGTTGTGCATCTAGCCTCTGTCTGAAAAGAGAGCTTTAAGTTCATATAAGTTTTTAATTCTGCCCAAATCTGTGCAACACGGAGGAAAGGAGAAAAGATTTAGAAATCCAATGCTTTCCACCGAAATAATATTAAAATGACTTTATATATGTGTATTCAAATTTATTCAAATTTATCATAATGATGATGAAAATAATAATATCAGTTATAATAACAATAATGATAATAATAATAATAATAATAATAATAATAATAATAATAATAATAATAATAATAATAATAATAATAATAATAATATTATTATTATTATTATTATTATTATCATCAACATTATTATATTTATTATTATTATCATCATAATTATTATTACTATTATTATTATTATATATGAATAACAAAATTTCAAGGCCTCATTGCACGCACATACACACACACACACACACACACATATATATATATATATATATATATATATATATATATATATATATATATATATATATATATATATATATATACATATATATATATGTATATATGTGTGTGTGTGTGTGTGTACATATATGCTCGTCCCACCATCTCTTTTTATATTTTCTCATTATGGCGTGTATTTTAATATATTTGAACATATTTGTGTCTGTTCGTTTAGCGATTATGACACGTTAAATCAGAACACTAATTGGTTTGTATTACATTATGAACACAAAATAAATAAACTATTCTGTAACATCCATTAACCGTTCCAAAAAATAGTCCAGTTAGGTTTTTATGAAAAGCGTACTTTTTATTTATAATATAATTGGAGTTTTCTATTTCAGACTGCAAAGAGACTAAGCCAGGAATTGAATACACTGGAAAGATTAACAAAACGAAAAATGGACGAATATGCCAAAGATGGGACCAACAAATTCCACATGTCAATAGCTACATCAATTCACCAGAAAGATTCCCAGATACAACAATGGCAGAGGCTGGAAACTATTGCAGAAACCCAAATAAAGATAAAAATGGGCCTTGGTGCTACACAATAGATTTGCAGTATCTAAAGGAGTATTGTGACATTCCACTTTGTGGTAAGATTACACTATCGGACACGTCGTAGGTATTCGACCATAAAACACAGTTTTTTGCTCATCTGCCCTATCTGTCAGCCGTAGTTATGGAATGGGTACTGATACATCCGTTTGGCAAATTGTTTTAAAGTTAAATAGGCTACTTCTGCAAACCCCGAGATTTATATTTTTTCAACGGATATTGTTTTGATGGTTCAATTTTTTACATTCTGTTCCCTACTACAATTTTCAACTTTTCCGTAAAAACGGGAAGACAGATCATCCTGAAACTTCTTGGAAAATTGTGAAATGGTCAACAAATTTGTTCACAAGATGGTGATGCGGCAAATTCTTGACTTTTTATTTGAGCAGATTTATCAGTCAGCCAAGGTTATGGGATGGCTTTGGTATCGTTCATACATCTACGAGCCCTTGTGCTTGCTATTTCAATTTATAATTTCTTCATAAGTCTCAGTTAGATTCTTTTCAAACTTGTTATGGATGTACCTGGGTGGGGCTCTGCTAAGTATGGTCAAAACATCACGTTTCAGTATTTGGAGATTTTTTATTCCTTCCTTATTTTGGCCAAACCTAAAAAATAGTTCACTAAGCCCCTTGACCAAGAGCTTCATATTGCATAATAACATTTCTGGGGACCCCTAAGTAAGCGTGGAATTTATTGTGGGTTGAATGTTAGGGGTCATTTGAGGCCAGGTTGTCCATACAGTTCAAATGTTTATTTATTTATTTATTATTTATTTATTTATTTATTTATTTATTTATTTAGCTAGCTAGTTAGTAAGTTAGTTAGTTAGTAAGTTAGCTAGTTAGCTAGTTAGCTAGTTAGTTGGTCAGTCAGTCAGTCAGTCAGTCAGTCAGATTTAGGAATGGCAGTACTGATGTTATGAAACAATATTTCTGTATCCTCATGTATTTCATTTTTCCATTTTCCAAAATAAATTATGTTGTAATGTGAACCAATTTTTCCTCTCGTAAATTAAACAAGAGTGGGAATCTATTATCGCCTCAAGGATAATTTCTTCCTTTTCTCAGGCAAGGTTGTCTATTTCGGAAATGATCCCGATGAATTTGGGTCAACGACCAATAAAGGCAATGGCTATAGTGTACCAAATCCCTCCAGCACCTCACCAGTCACAGGCGAATTACGGGGATGGATATTCATGCTTGACAACCGAAGGCAAACATCGTTTCAAATATGGAGGCCACTCTCAGCTAAGGATACATCAGAAAAAACATTTAGACTTGTACATACAACCAACGTAGTCAGAAGTATGTGCCCAGGAATATATTATCTTCCTGTGTCTCATGTGACCATTAAAGAAGGAGACGTTATGGGATACCGCTATTTTAATGGCAATTCTGTACCAAGGTTTATTAGAACTGGCTGCACCAAGGGCCAGTATGCCTACTTTGCTAACACACATGATGACTTAGAACCTGGAGCAAATGTAACGTTCGAATCGGTGGAGCATTTTGAAGAATGTTGTGATGGACGATACATTACAGAGATAGCACCAATAAGTATGTACTTGCATGTATTTTAAGTATAATATAGCCACAAAAAATATGATATATTTTTATTGAGTACAGAATGAATTTCTTTGCCATTGTTTCCTTTTTGATTTATAATGGGTATATTTAGGTGCCATGTGACTTGTCACCCTTAACAGAATTTGACGTGGGGGGAGGGGTTATCACTAATTGACGTCAATTTGCTCAAAGCATAACATAGAAAGAAAAGTGGAAAATGAATAAAAAAAGAAGCAAATTTCAGGTTGTAATATACACACAGAATCCAGAGGTTGCCGCATTACCATCCTTACATCCTCCTAAATGTTACTGACACATTTATAGAATCTGTTCCACAGAGCTCTTTATTACTAACCTTTTTATAGACGTATACGAAATGTGTCTTTGAAACTGAACCGGGGTCTCCCATCCCGCACTTTTACAAAACAATTTCAATGAATGTTGCAAAGAAGTTTTAAGAGAACAATCAATTGACGATTTAAGGGTTAAAAAACAATAAAAATTCATAAACACACTTTGACAAGTATTTCCAACTTCAATTGGTTCAGTCTAGCCATGGTAAATTGTTGTGGACTTGCGCATTCTATTCATTCAATACGTCTATACACGAGCCAATATTTCAAAGGGGGTGTAAGTCTATTTTCTCCAGGTCGTAAATGCTCAGTGTCAAAAACGTTAGACAATCAGGTATAAAGATTTATTTCTAATACAGCAAGAAAACAGTAAATCATATGCCTTTCACTGCTATAAGCAACTTTAGTTGTGAAAATAATGTGGAGCCGAGATAATTTTATCTTCAAATTCTATGTGGAAAGACTTTACATTCAAGTACCAGCATGCATAGTCTAAATTCTGTTTCAGAACTCCTGGTCTCAGTCTAAAGCTTTTTTTAAGGCGGACCTTGTGCACAGTGCACGAAGTGTGCTTGGGTAAGCTGTTGACTCAGTCCAGAAGGTGTGAGAAAAATGTCTTTTTTGTTCATGTGGGTAAACTATACATAAAGTTTTTCTCTCTAGTAAAGTGTAAGTATTTAAATTAAAGTCTGCTAAGATCCCTTCTTACACCCTCTCTTTATAGTCGCAGAGACTTTTATTTTGATCTGAACTGTGTACCTCTACACAGACTACCTTTGCCGGTATATGTTTATATGGCCAGCTACAAATTTATGCGTTTTAAATTGCCTGGTGGTTTTGAATTACTCTCTGCTGTCCTCAAATCCACATTTTTGGTAGGCTTACTAGTCAGCTAAAGCCCGCCTTCTTGCCCAAGGTTTGCTCTCTGGCCAGGCCAGAGACAAAACCTTCGATCACATCATAAAGATTGAAGGTAAAAGGTTGCTCAATATAAATATATAAACAATGATCAATAGACAAAAAATATAAACTCAATGTCGGGCTTCATGGTAAGTAGGCCTAATAACAAGTTCAATAGGAGAAGACCAGTCCTAAGCCAGGCCAATTATAATTGTCAAGAGAAGAACCACGATGCCGAAGGAAAAGTTCACTTGTGTGTCATAGAGGTTCACGTTTGACCTTTAGGGAAGTGTGGGGGGCTCAAACGGTATAACACCAAATGCCTTTAAGCGCGACAAGTGACATGGCCCCTTATAATTCTATGAAGTAATACAAATACAGACACCCATGAAATTATGATCGTAAACATAGTATACCGTATGTGGTGACTAAAATACCAAACATTTTGATACGATGGAGATTGATACGTGTCGTTTCGCATAAAGTATGCCCAGTACACGCTGATATTTCTCTTAAACGTGATTTGCAACATGATTCACTGCACAACTCAATCAATTTATAACCAATTTTGATGTTAACTCTTTCAGTATCAATCACAGCTAAAGTCGATGTACCAAAGTCAAACTAGTCTTAGCATCTAAGATTTGTATTCCTCCTAAAATCCTTTCATTAAAGTCCCAGCTTGCCTCTAGTTCCAGAGAAAAGCTGTTGACTCAGTCCTAAATTTGGAACTTAAATAGTTAATTGGTCTGTAATTTTCCTCAAGTATTAGTTCTGTTTTGATCAGTTGGATTTACCTTTCGAAACATCCTTATTATTGCATTATTTATTTTTGTGAAAAAACTGGTTTGCATGACTTCTATTAGCAAGTTTACTGTAAAAAAATCCCCTTGATTATTTTGACACTTTTGAACCAAGACGTTTTTGTATCTTTGCAATATTTTTTATTTCCGTTAAAACAGAGCACTGGTATTGTTTTCAGGAAATAAATAATCGAGAAATCCGTCAGATGAACTGTCTTCTGTCCAAGGTATCAACCATGAAATTCTGCAGCCTGTAACACATAGATATGTGGAAATATGCCGCTTTCTTTTGAGATGGATCTAGATGTCATTTGTGTGTAAAATGAATAAATTTCTTCTTTTAATTCACTGACAAAAACTTCAGGGTCACAAACTCAGAGCACCCAATGTTTTTAATATTTGAATTATTTAAGCCTGATGATCATGGAGGGTGTATTCTAATACTGCTGTGTTGTTTAGGATTTTACACCACCTCCTTTATTGTTAGGCCACAGTCTTGCTGCTGGCAAACATTTTCAAGTGATTTGCGCCTGTCCTATTACTGACATCTTACTGAGTATGGGTATTATAGACAATCAACTGAATATGTAGGGCTGTTATGGTTATGACTTAATCAATGCAATCGAGGGGGTGCTTACGAAATGCTGAATTTTAGTTCAAAAAGGATTTTTCCTTGAGCTTAGATTTCGTGTACTGTTCATTTAAGAGTGCACAGGAATGGCAAAGAAACACATGGTGGTATCCTTTTGTCAAAACATGTTTATAAATCGTCCATACTGAGTATCAGTATTAAAGACAAGTAACAGAGCATGTGGGGCTGTTAAGGTTATGACTAAATCAACTTAACGGACGGGGTGCTTACAAAATACTGAATTTTAGTTCAAACAGCAAATCTTGTTGAGCTTAAATTCTGTGTAATGTTCAGTTAAGAAGCATACAAGGATGGCAGAGAAACATATGGTGGTATTCTTTTGTCACAACATCGTCATAAACCGTCCATATATTCAGTTTTGATCCATATTTGTTGACTAATAGCAAACAATAAGTGGAAGCAAAGACTCTGATGGAAAATCTATTTTCATGTCTTACAGCAGCTCATGATAAAATAATTCCTGAATGATGGGCTTAAAACATGCCTTTTTATCCGACAATTTTACATGACCAAATGAGCTAGGTCATGTATGCACCGAAAAGTTTTAGCTTTGCTGAAGTTTACACTTTGCAGATAGGAAATACCATGATTCAGATAACAATTGCCTTTATATTGCAAACTGAATCTAATTTATACAAAATAGCAGATCTCTTTGCAATATAAACCTTTTTGTTTGCTGTACACCCGTTTACTTGTTTAGGCATGATTCTGGTCGTTAAGTGGGGTTTTCATGAATATAGTTCACGAGGCACACCAAACAATTATTTCCAACGTAAACATTCTCACACAGTATTTTTTTTTAATTTTTGAGAATTGACTAATTTACTATAGAATCACATAGTTTCTGGTCGTGAAAAGCGATTGTTTATAGTAAGCAATACATTACATAACATGTGTTGTATCTCAGCAGAGTTGGTTTTTCCTTTATTGTCACATCAGATGACGAAATACTTTTAAGTAGGTCAAGAACCATAGTAACAACCAACCACAGTGACACTTCTGCAGGAAAAAGAAACTTCTTAGACTATTTGATTGGAGAAAGAAAAGAAAAATTTACCTTATACTAATTGGATTGGTTTTGAGGCCTTTGACCAAGAATTTGTTTACAGGGGTGGGACAGCTACAACACTTATCTAAAAAGGGAAGTAGTTTGGGACTATCTCCCTGTTTGACGCACAGAAGAAAGAATGTCCTAGTTCGTTTTCTATACAGGTATCCGAGGACTAGTGCCTTTGCGTCGAGGGTAGATATGACACAACGTCTGTCAAAATATAGTGACATACATCAATTAATGACCGTTGCACAGGGAACTACACTATGTTCAGTGAACCCATGGCGAAAATCAGTGTCTTTATGACCATTATTTTTTAAATAGTCTATTTCCAATCAGTGTGTTACGAATAACCAACCATACTTGGGCAATAAGACCGGTTTGTTGTCAAACTATAAAAAACATGAAAACAAAATTTTATAAAATACAGATGTTGTAATAAGCCATTCCTTGAATTATGTTCATGTAAATTGCCCAAAATGTTATATTTAATGACATTTATGTGACTGTTGTGTGACTCAATACTGTTAAATGACAACTGTTCAAGAGTTAGACTACTTTTTAATTAATTTATCCTTTACATGGGAAATCATAACTTCAAAATGGCATATCGTTTCTGCATTTGTAAAGTATGAAACCGTACCAAAAACAAAACAAACAAACAAGGAAAACAACTCAAAAAATCCGCAGGGGGTCTGGAAGCCAGCATGGTTTAGGTAGCTCCGTCCCTCGCATACAAAATTGTACCAAAAAACAGGGAAGGGTGAGCATGGAGAGGGAAGGTATGATTTAGGCACTGACATCTGTAAAGGAAGAAAACCAAAAAGATTGTGCTCTTCTTAAAGTCGTATTGTGAAATAAATTGCTACATCATTTGTCATATTACTGTGCGCTATGTGCTATGCATGAAATATGTGCAGATAACTACATTGAAGCCTGCCAGTGCACTAGGATTCTGTTAATTACTGGGCCACTTCATTGGAGGCATTTTTTCACTTTGCAAGATGAATATTGCTCAATGCTGTATTCCTACTGCATAAGCTAGTGTTTATACAGTATCGATAAAGTACAATATAGTTATGTCACAAAAAGTGCATACCTGAAAACCACGATGTATGTGAAGCCATAATAGCTAAATAATATATACTTGTCAAATAGAAATTGCTTTTGTTCCTCTTTTTCCGTAGCTTCAAAAATACCACAATACCTTAATAAAACTCCACGCCATTGACAGTCGAGCAAATATCACCAAATGATAAGCAATATTTAATCACAATGTGTACTGTTTCAAGTCTATTTGCATTTACCATCTGGCGTTTAATAGAGTGCACGAAGCAAGTCAGGAGGATTCCATTGCTGGACCCTCCTTGGCATACAATGAAGCTTGCATGGAAATTATACATCTCTTCAACATCATTAACACCCAGTTTGAACTGATATTATTACAGTTTTTAATTGTTGAAATAAATTAAACACGAGGACAGCGACAGTCCTGTGCTCAGCTGACATGTACATATTGACGTATGTCACCATAATGAAAGAAGACTGTATAAGCGAGTGTGCACGTTTTGTTACAAGACGTATTCATCGTGTTAATCAGCGTTTAGTGGGTAAGAGGCAGGAAAAATACTTTTTACCAACTATTTCACATTTTTCGCAGGAATTCAACTTGCTCTGCGCTTTGTAGAACATTTAAAGGAAACCAGCATATACTCTTAAACTGTCGTTTCACCACCGCCACTTTGATCATTTCTTTTCAAGATTTATTTTTTTTTCTGCCCAGATATTATCTTAGTTGCTATGGTAATTCTCTGGAACATTTGTGAAGTCTTTTATGCGGACGCATCCTACAATTGGACTCGTCGTTATTACGCATATTATGTGTTCGATGCAAAGTATTTCCAACTTCCTTGGCCACCGGACTATTGTGTCCCTTATCTGCAATAAACTAAATTTCTAAGACTTTGTTCTGTGAATCTGGCATAGCAATTCAGTACCATCCGGTGAAATCTTGTGAAATATGGTACACTCCTGTGCGATCCCACAAATAGTGACACCTCCTTTTTTTTTCTTTTTACAACAGGTGACGTGTCGCACTATTCGGGCAACTGACTGCAAGTTGATTTTCGCTGGAATGTCCAATGTAACTGCGATTTCAGCGGAATATATATTCTAAATCAATGAAAATTGAAAACTGTATTAAAAGCTGCCTGAGAAAAGAATGTTCCAAACTGTATTCAGTGCGAATTTATTTTATTATTACCTGGAATGCCATGCTCTAAACAGAAGCGCTCATTTCAAGATGGCCTCGCTCACAAAAACGATGACTTGGCCACAGACCATAGTTACAAATCCTTCTATTCTTCATATTTGCATTTTTCAGTCTAAAAAAGCAGCATTTTCGTATTTTAAAGTTCCGTGAACAGCATTTAACAGATAAAAATGTCAGAAAAACATGGAGGGATTTTTGTCATATAATTCTAAGATCTTAAATTTGTGATAATTGAAATACGAAACAACACATGGATGTCAGCTTTATACAGGTGTATGAACTGTGCTCTTGCCAGGGTCACATCTTGTCCTTCCACACCATAAAATGCCCACCTGACCTGGAAGAGATTGCTCCCATATGACCACCAACAAAGCAACTCGGTGATGGAGCAAACTTGACCTAGCTAACTTTATTTAAATAGAAGCGACAGCATACTGAACAGTACTTTCACAATTACAGACTATCTCTGTTGGGATGCACAAGCAACCAATCACAACTGTGGTCTGTAAGCATTTTTCATCTGCATATCAAAGGAGAGGTAAAGCTTTCAATATGCACTGCCGCTCGCTATAATCAAGTGAAATGTTCATACATAACACAGTGACATGGAATGCTTGACAGCAGGACTCCACCTTCGACCGTCAATCGCATTTGTAGCTCACTGTCCATGTCCTTCGCTAAGCATATCGGAGGTTTTCTTGAAGTTTTAAAGAAAAACATATAATATCATATATCGTTTGGGAACGTCTACAAATGGACAATACAAGAATAATACTTTTATTTTTTGTAGCTTGCATATTTCATGATTTACAGGACATCAACACTTTTGTGAAAAATGCCATTTTTCTGAATAACTGATAGCTTCAATCATGCATGCAATTTTGCACAACCTGCATAAAAATCTCACTAGTAATATTTTATACAATGAACGGAGAGTTACATATTTGTATTTTGTGAAATATAGGCTTTATTCTGATCTTTATTTGAAAGGAATTGACCAACTTATTCAAAAGTTATGACCTTATACACAGTTCATTTAGTTGAATGCTTCGCCTGAGAAGAACTGATCTTCTGGCAATCATATACAGACGTGCAAAATAGCTTTTGGTAGACATGTAATAATAATGATTTCAGTGTTGAAGAAAAATACATATTATTTTATATGAATAAAAAGGTCTATTACTGAGCAAAAAAAGATTGCAATTTTTATTTCAGTAACTTAAAATAAAAAAATTTACGCAAGATCAAATCTTAGTAAAAATCCCAGCTCCTAGAGGTTTCTGTGGAAACTTCACGTGACTGGTAAGCTTATGGAGTGTAGATAGTTCAGTTTATGGAATAATGTAATGACTGCCAGCAAGTGGTTCTGAACAAAAATGCACAAATACAATAATAATCAATGTTGTCTTACTGTTCCTTTGGGCTATGAAATTTTCAGTTCTCATTGTCGAAATATCTTTGGAATTGTACTAAAAATAGTTTTCTTTCCACCTGGGAATTGTGCACTGCAGACACAATGGCCCATAGTTGGTACAAATTTTCTTAAAAGGGCCGTTGTTACCAGCTCTAGAAATATTCAGTAACCACGTATCTCGGAGTTCTTTCTTTTTAGGGAAGTCGTAGAAACTATAGATTCGTATCTCTAGATGAATTTTTATAGCATCCAGGACACAGCAGGTAACTCCAGGCATTTTGACATCTCTCTTATGATGGCATTAAAGGGCCTTCTACACGGTGTTTTTGCCACGGGGCTGAATGGATCCTAGCTTGGCTGCTTGTCACCAGCTGGAAAGGTGTCAACTGTTGAACACACATAGTGGTGTAGGGATTATAGCATCACTGCAACTGCTGGCCACTGATTTGTTTCACACACCATGTACACTGCCTCTGGTATATCTTGCCAGGGTTTACATGTATACATTACACCACAGGTTTTACAGACTGAGAAGAATAGGCCCAATCCCAAAACGGGAACAAATCAATTAACAAGCTGGCACTACAATCAAAACATAGATTTGTAATTTTGTGATCTTTGTTGTAAAGAGAAGTTTAGGATGAGGTCTCAGACACTCTTGTGAATACGTGAAAGTCATCCAAGTATACAATTCTTAGGTGAATTCAAAGAATGAAAGACTGCATAGTAACACTGCACTCTGAGTGACTGGCAATGTAAATTTTTGAAAATGGAGAAATTATTGAGTACATCATCATTATAGTCCACATGCCATGGTGAAATTGTACATTGGACGCCGCTGGTGGATTGTGCTTACAGTCAAATACATGTACTTTGAGCCTCAGTGAAATCTACAAACAGTGAGACTTTTAGATAATCTTTGTGGTTATACATGTAAAAAATGAATTCATATATGCTTCTTATGTGAAGAAAATGTGTGTATTACAATGTATTGTAGGATAAAAAACAAACTTCTTGTTTATAATACCTTTCTTGTGAGTATCTGTTTTTGTGCGAAGAAAGGAAGTCAAATCAGTATTTTGAAAAGAGATTGTGTCTCTTCTTCTCAGCGTGTAAAACCTATGTTGTAATGTATACATGTATAATCATGATTATAGCCCACACATTAGACATGTAAACCCTGGCAAGATATGCCAGTAGTAGTGTGCATGGTGTGTGAAACACATCAGGTTGCCAGCAGCTATAGTGCTGTTATAATCCCTACACCACTATGTGTTCTACAAGTGCATGGACCTTGACATCGATTGTTTAGGCACTTCTTTAAATGAAGCAAGCAATGCGTTCATCACAGATTCTGAAGAAAACAAGTCAACAAAACCAAAGTGATAATAATGATGGGGCAGTACACTTCAAGCAGGACTTTAATCTCTGTGCCGTTATGTTTGTTGTTATATTTTTGTGTTTTTGCGTTTTAAAACATTTTTCAATGCATTTGCTTGATAAACTCTAAACAAATTTTTCTATTCCTTTTTCTGAGCAGCAGAAGTCACCTGTTACCTGAGGCCACTTTAGGTTAAACATATTCACAACCACCGAACCCCACCACCAAAGGATTGAACAGATGACTACATATACACATATATGTTAGCAGTGCCAAATAGTTAAGTAAAAAATAAATAAATAAATAAATAAATAAATAAATAAATAAATAAATAAATAAATAAATAAATAAATAAATAAATAAATAAATAAATAAATAAATAAATAAGTAAATAAACAAAGAAACAAATGGACGAACAAACAAATAAATAGATAGATAGATAGATAGATAGATAGATAGATAGATAGATAGATAGATAGATAAAAAGCCGTAAGCAAAAGAATCCCCCACTCAATGCAACCTTCACAGATACTGGCATTTTTATATAATGTACTGATAACTTCCATCCACCCCCACTCCAAGACAATAAGCAGGAGCATCACACTTCTATGGCAAGCCAACAAGCCCACAATGCATAGGTCTTATATGTATCCGAGCCTCAACTGTGCAAAGGCGGGGAAACCAATCAAATTACAGTCTGTGGTATGCATAGTTGAGCCTCGGCAACACGTAGTTGCGCCAACAAATAAGATTAAAGTCTCCACTATGCATAGTCGAGCTAAGGCAATGGGTAGTAACGCCAACCAGTATTATTACAGACTCCGCTGCATGTAGTCGAGGCTTGGCAACGTGTAATCGAGGCAGCCAGTAAGATTACAGCCTCCCCTATGCGTTGCGGTGAAAATGTCGTTGTATAATGTATCGTCGAGCCATAGCGACAGCGTGTAGCCAAACTATCCAATCACTGATGCCCTTGTTAACTACAAATAGTAAATGGCTTCTAAAATTTCCCAAAAATTCTTTTTTCCCCATGCAGATATTTAATCACATTTCAAATACTAATGTTTGTAGGTCTTTGAAAGAAAATTTTGAATTTTAATTACTCAATTTTCATGACTCTAAGTACACGGGACTGTTTTTTTTGAAGAAAACCAACTTTACAGCTTGATAGAGTACTACTGACTGATGCAAAGGCAAGTAAAGTATATATTTTGTGGTTAGTACAATCATGAACTATTGATACGTGCAAAGATCAATCATTGTCCTTGCTTAACTGATAAATAAACACAGTGATAATGAAATGGTCGGGTTTTATGCTGAAACAAATGATAAAATTGTAAAAATGGTTTCACTTGATTCCTAGCAATATCATCCCAAAAAGTTTGCCATATTTTTTGGATATTTTGTTTACCTTAGGAAATAGAGCTTTGCAAAGTTGAAAGATCCCTCTTTCTTGTGTTTTTCTTTGACAAGGGTGATTGTTTAACTTTGGAGATTGGTATTCATAAACTAAACAACATACCCAAACATATGGCAAACATTTTTGGATAATATTGTTTGGAAAAAAACCCAAACCATTAATACAGCTTTGCCATTTGTTTTGGAAGAGAAATTAACATAAATAGTACAATACTCAGCCATTTCACTGTGTTTGTTTAACAGTTTAGGCTGGGACAAGTGTTGATTTTTGCACCAATCCAACCAGCCCAAAATATATGATTTAGCTACCATTTCATCAAGAAGTAGTACTTACTGCAGAGGTCTGTACGGTACGTTTTTTTAAAAAATGGTCTTATTTATTTGGAGTCCTTAAATTCCTGGTGGCAACCTGGCAAAAGGCATCAATTGGGGTGACTAAAAGTTGTCATGTGTACAATGTCCATCATTAAATGTAGTATTTCTGTTGTTTAATTTAGCATATTCAAAGCAAAGCCACAGCATCTGAAATTAAGTTTTAAGTTTTCTTCCATGTAACAATGACAACTTCTGAGGTGTGAGACTTAGAAAATCTGACCAAAGAATTAAGGGACCCTTGATGATATTATCCACCGTTTTTAAGCCATTGTCTTGATTACAGCAAGGCCTCTGAAATTTATTATTCAATTAAGCTTTGTAGATGCCTGACTATAAACATGTATTTCTGTACTTGCAGTTTATGCTAATGAAAACATACATTTCATTTATACATGTATATGTGTGTGTGTTTTTATTACATACTAGAAACTAAGCACTGTCATTGGTTGAGAAGTGTGGTGCGTGCCAACCTGTATTCCCCGCTTGATCCATATTCCTGCGGACTAAGTATAAGGTGGTGGCTGCATGTGCAATGATGTCACTCTAACCACATATACAATGTATTAAATTATGTGTGTACATGTGCAGACAACAGGAATGCCTCCCTTAAAAAATTTTTGTTTCCTGTGACATCACTCAATAAAATGAGTTGAGGCAGGAGGGTTTTTTTTCTTTTTGTTTTTTATTGTGCAAGAAGGTTGGGTTTTTCAATGTGGTACATCATGGTAGAATATTATTAATTAGCTTCTTTATTCACCATCTTGACTGATTTTGCAAGAAGAGTAAGGGTTTTTTCTCCCCACATTTGCCCTTTTTGTAACTGGCGTGCCTTCTGGGCATATGGCATGTTTACTGCACTAATGAAAGGAAATTTGATGGGTACAGTACGTAATATGTTTATAACTATTTATTGTATAAAATTCTGGCCCTGAGTTGATTTTGATTCTCCCAGATAAACAGACATGCACACTATACATGAATGTGTATTATCATGATAATGATAATTACATTATCCCATCAGTATTTTTACATGTATGCAAGTCAATAATGTTTGCAGGGAAGCATACATGCAAGCTTATGGCATGTGCTCACGTGATTAATTTTCTTTCTTGTGTGTTGTACCAGCAAGCAGAAACAGACAGTCACACCCTTTCTATCTTGTGGCACATGTATCCATTTTATGAAATGAACTTCCATGCATAAACATGTACTGCAGACCAGGTAACATGAAGTTATTTCTTTCTTAGATCTCTTATCTCTGAGAAAAAAAAATCAAAGAGACCATTTATATCTCATGGTACATGTATAAGTTGTATGACTAAAACGTCCATACATGTATATATGTGTGCAATAATCAGGTGGGACTAAGCTCTATCACAGAAACCAAACGTTTTGGTTGGTGATATTTCCAAGCTGTTATGCCCAAAGAGCAAAAGGTATGCTCTTTGTCTGATGTACCCTTCTTGTCTTACCATTGTATTTTCTCCAATATACAGACACACAATCATCATGATAAAATCTTTTAGATAATACAGGTACTTAGAAGGCTTCTTCTTCAGAGCTTGACTGCAGGTGTTCATGTTTGGGAATGGAAATTATTACCACTCGTATTTAACTTTCTAAAAACCAGACAACTTGGTGAGCTATAATGTCATATAGTTACATATACATGTATATGTCTGTGCACACAATATATATATGACGAATCTAGCGTTCATTAAGACACTTCAGGCGTGACATTGCAACAACTCCTGACATTCAACATAGAGAATGCACACATTATTTGTAAAAATGTAATACAATACACCAAACAGTACACAACTCCCTGCACTTATGAGCGTGAGACATAGCTATGCTGAATCGGTGGTCAGTTAGTACCCTGGTACTCATTAAACTTGGATAAGTCCAGTGAAGGACCAAAGGAGTCAGCGCATTTGGTACATAGTGTACCTGCTCTTATAAACTCTTGCATAGTTTTTCTAATATAATGTTTTACAAATACTGAACCCTAAATCAGCTAATGTCAAGCACTTACGCATCTGGTTTTGTTGGAGAAGCTTTCATGATCAGTACACATGCATTTAGTCAAATGGTCGATAATTTTTGCAGAGGCTACAGATACATAGCTTATAGGCAGTTCTTTCAGTGGTGCTGGGGATTCCTGGAAAAGAACATCAAAGTGCCCTTGCCATCATGCGTGGTCAACGTAGTCCGTGACAGTTTCCCATCTTTGATCTTTGAGGCGTATCATGAGACACCTGCAGACCTGGACGAGCTGGCATGATACTTAACCAGCAAAGTACATTGCATAGTTCTGAACTTTGTGTCAATTCACTGGACCAACTGGTTAGAGCAGTAACGGTACACAAACTCTTTGACAGGGGTATCTTTGTCGGCACGTTCGCAGCTGGAGGACGGTGTCGGCTGAGTCTGTTGTCTCAGCCTCTCCATGTATGCCTTTAGGTTGGATGGACATTCAGCATAACCTGGGAACAGATTCTCAATTATGTGCAGTGCATAGTCTAAAAACAGAAATCAAGCCAAATTTGTAGATCATGATTAACCCTCTCCCCCTGAAAGTGGCCAAACTGGCCTGAAGTAAAGATGTGGCCTGCTTTCACAATTTTTTCCCTGTGGCCTGAATGGCCAACAGGGTATAGTTGATTGCTGTGGTCATGTTTGTGTGTAAGCCCCTGCATGTGTTGCTTTTAATATCCATTCTCCTTCTGGATCAAGTAGCTATCGAATAAAAAAAATAGAGCTATTATCATCAAAGCTGTACTGTGGAAGCAACTTGTGGGAGGTTCAGTATATGTCAACGTTCAGCAACCTTGGCCTTTATTTCAAAGCAATGGGCTACGTTTGCGGTGATGGGGTTTTAAAGGTACTGGCTGTCAAGTGTTTATTTGCATTGTTACGGAAAAACATTTAATAGGAAAATGTAGTGTGTGCATTTATTTTTCAATCTAAATGTTGGTGGGGGTCAACTATACAAGTGCATGTGTAGTGCATTTTGTGTACATACTAAAAGTGCACTGAGATAAGCAAGTTATACGAGACGCTTACCTTTGTTTTAGTAAGCTTGTATGAAGTGGGATTTTTTCCTACATGTGTAGATAAATTGAGTTACCACATGTAGCAGTGATCAGTACATGTAATCTGAGGAATCTTGACTGGGTTAACCACATAGCCATTTGTAATCACAATACAAGTTAGCAGTATCAAAGTTTGTAAATGAGAAAGTCCCATGGATGCATATGGGTTACCATATGTCGGTTTTGCATTTTCCATGTGCAGTGTAGCTCCCCCATTTTTCACTTTTGGGAAGCGCAGGGTGTAGCATGGTCTCCCATCTTTTGTGGTTGCCTGCATTCTCGTTGAAATACATGGCAGTTATGAAAAACCTGAGATTCAGAAGAGCAAAATGTCAGTCCTGTCACGAGATAGGGTCAATGATTTTCCGTTTCCAAAAAAGAGGAATTCCGCTCCATCAGCAAAAAATTAAAATTGCGTTTCAATGCTATATATTTATGTATAATTTATATAAGAGAAGATATCAAATTCGATTTTAACAATGGAAAAACTTTCAAAATTCGCTTCAGTTTCGGAAAAAACGGAAAATCGTTGGCCCTAGAGGGGGGATACTTTAGCAAGAACAGCTTGTGGATGTGCTATCAAATGTCTCTGACAGTCGGGAAAAGTAACTTTTGGTAATAATGAGCTTCTCCTGTTCTATCACTTCCAGGGCTTATCAGAGACTGACCAGTGATTTCAACCCATACAATGGTGCATGTTTGTATTCATTTCATACATTCAGTGCATTTTCAAAAGCTGATATAGTTCATGTAAATAATATTTTGTTCATAATGTGTAGGGCTGAAAGTTGACTTCAGTGGCTACATAAATGTTCATAACAAACTGGATAATCTTGTGATTGGCATGTGATATGGTATTTAACTTTCATCACAGAGAAGCATATGTATAAGTGCTTATACATGTAAACATGAAAGAAATGTCTCTTGTGGTCTCACCTCACATACACCCCCAAGTAAGAGAATGCAACATTCTTAGACACAAGTTGTATATCCAAGCTGCGTTTTGCTTCAAAGCTGGAAGTCTGGTACACTGGTGAAAGCTTGCCAATGTCCTTCAACAGTTCGGGCTCCAGCAAAGCCTCTTCCGGGAGCACAGCTCCGTTACATCCTGATATAAGATACATTTTGATTAAAAAAATTGTGTTCCATATTAGTATTTCTCTGTCAATATAACTTCAGACAGGGACATCCTTACCAGGTTACAAAATTAAGTAAATCTAAGCCGTGCTCCTGGCACCATCAGTATTAGTGATTATAAGCAGATGAGAACTGATACAGCTATGAACTAGCATGTTTCTCTCAGTATTCTTTATGTGGTTGGTTTGCTTTTTAAAGCTCAAGTGACCTTGAAATATTATGTCAAAATCAGTCACTGTAAGGCCCCCCCCCCAAATAGTGACTCATCTCTAAATCCCCCTTCTGACCCCCTGTTAACTTGCATCTGACCGAAACAACAAAATTAAAAACACCTGCCGACCCAAAAATGTGGAATATTTATCCAAGAATACATAGCGACCCACCCAAATTGTCAGACTTTAAGGAAAAAGTCTCCCTACCTGCCTACTTACCCCCCAAAATTTTGATTCGTGAGGGGAAACACTTAATAAATATTTCCTTTTTAGCTTGAACAAGATTTTATACTTAGAGATGGTCTTCATTCCCTTTGAATTTGGCGAGCTTGGCTCTATTATGTCTGGTTTTCAAAGTTCGGGTGCTTTGCTCAGATACTCTTAATTAATTACCTTTAAAAATTGGCCATGTATTAAAGTTAAAAATGTAAATAGCTTTGTCATTAGCCGTTGCTAATTTGCAAATATATCACATGTACATCTCACCAACCAAAGGCATGATATATATTATTGTTCGGCGGTGTTGCCACTTATGGCATTTGGTTCTGAATTGCACCAAAGACGCTAAAAATTCATTTAATGCAGTATTCAATAGCCAGTGTCAAATGTGCAATTATGTAGGTTTTGAATAATTTGGGCTACTGTAGTATGCATTTAAGAAAAAGGTGCAAGTTAATTACAGCAGTGCTGTGTGAGGAATTGTTCAGCCACCAGAACTGATACTCAGATTCCACCTGGTGCTACACAGAACTTACAAGTAGACATGATACTCTGTGGAAATGTTTAGTCAGTTGCTGCTCGTGTAAGTACCCAGAGCTTTGTTTAACCACCAGAATTCAGGTAGCCAAACAATTCCTCAATATGTTTAATGTACATAGCTTATAGACTGATCCTTCGTCTGTCCACAATTCACATTTTTGACTTCTTCAAAACTGTCAGCCAGATTATCGAAGACATGGTAGGGATGTACCTTGGGAGGGTGTCTACCATGTTTGTTCAAATGGTCATGCTCCAGTGATTTTTTGGACTTTTTTTAACGTAGCCAATTGTTTCGCAACAAAATGGGGCATGAAATTTAATGGAAATAAATCGAAAGTAATGATTATTAGAAAACGGCTTGATAAAAATAGACGTTGGAAATTAGGAAACGTTGATCTTGTGGAGTGTGACGTATACAAGTATTTAGGCATTCTTTTCAGTAAATCCTTAGCGGATAGTATTCATGTAAAGCAACATGTAAAACCCAAGGCCACTCGTCTGAACGGTTATATGTGCGGTATCCTACCAGCTCATAAAAAGATCAACCGAGTATCATTTGGTGACAGTTTGTGGAAAAGTTTGTTTAGGCCAGCCCTTTCGCATGGGTCTGCAGTCTGGCTTTGTAATACCAGACAAAGTGCTACAGTTATCAAGTCAATACAATACAATGCGGCTCGCGCTATTATGCGCATAAAAGGCGCACCTGCTATGGTAGCCACTCTAGGGGATTTGGGATGGCTGCCACTAAATTTACTGCTAGACAAAGCTAGATTTAAGTATGTTCACAGAATTATATACACATTGCCAGATTCAAGGTAATGTAAAAGAGTTTTCTGGAATTGCAGAACCGTTTTATTAATAGAGAAGGTGCTTCTTGGCCTTATATGGAAGAGATTAATAAGATTTTAACTCATGTTGGTTTAGATAATAAGGAACACAGCCCAGGTGGTCTGTGGCTTGGGAAGTTCCATAAGTTTAGCCTGGATAATTTTGTGCTCGACTTTTTCCGTGAAATTGACAACAAAAATTCACTACCTATGTACCGTTTATTAAAGAGATTGTCCTTTCGAGAAAATTATATGTTTGGAGTAAATGATTTCGAGTCCACCAACCTGAAGTTTATGGCGTGCTCGAGATGTATGGGCATTCAAGAAAATTTACATAAATGGAATACTGCACCCTCCAGGACATATGTTTTGTGCAAAAATGGCATTGAAAATGCATCCCATTTTTTATTAATCTGTCCGACATTTAATGAAATTTGATTTAAGATTTGGCACAAACTCGAGACCGAATTGATTAATTCTAATAATTTGTATACTTGGGAATTTTTTATTTGTTCCTCTATTAATACAAAATTAAGTTTACTCCGAGGGGAAGCAGCATTTGAGCAGGGAATTGAAGTTGCAAAGATGTTTGATGGTGCATGCAAGCAATACACGAAACAGTCGTGGTCTTTACGTAAGTCCTTGGTTTACGGGACATAACTCGATCTATCACAGTGGTTTATTTTATTTCATTTTTATAACAGTGTCGTATGTGTACTTGGTCTCTCTGATCTCAAAGGTTTTTATGTGTACACTTGACTATGTGTTTTATCCTTGACGCACCGCAGGTATAACCTGGCCTGCTGATGCCCTCGTTGTAACGGGGTAGTTTTTCCGAATAAATTATTATTATTATTACATACATACATACATACATACATACATACATACATACATACATACATACATACACTTGTATGTATTTCAAATAAAACAATGGTTGTTTAGGAACTTTGCTCAGGTTTCTGACAGGATTTAAAAAACTCATACCCCATATCTAATGGTGGTAAAAGCAAGCATAAAGAACAAGAATATAAAACTACCAAGGAACAACTGCAATCTTGACTCAACAGAAGACCAATCAGTTCAATTAGACACCTTTGCTTCTTCTCTCTGGCTTCCTGGGAGATAATTGCGTGCCTCGCTCCATTTTGTGAAGAAAACTCATATCTGCTGTCCCTATAAGAATGTATATATAAGGGCTTTTTATGTACATACCAGCCAGATGTTAGAAGACTTCACTTTTGTCATGTGTATCACGAGTTGATGAAATCCTGAGATATGTCAATTTCGTAAGAGTTGCAAACTCTTGTTGGCCAAATCGATTAATTTTAACCCATGACTCTATGGATAATGGGACTAGTCTCGACCAGGGTTAAACTCTCAGTGTTGATCTATATACTGTCTGGCACTCACAATGCTTTCATACAGTATGCCGCATCCATTCCCATTTTGGCATGCGCCATAAGAGAAGCACATCTGCAACTTTTCATTTTTAGACTCAGCATAAAATATGTTTTAAATTCAATTTTTCAAAAGTATTGATCTATGTTGGGCAAAAAGGAGGTAGCATGATGATGGTATTTTACCAGTAACCCTCTCAGTCGTATGTGCACTTTACCATGTTTACGGAATCTCATTATTTAAACTGAGAAGAAAGTAAGTTACATAGTATTGCAATACACGTTGCCAAGTGGTTCAAAAAGGGTCAGCCGTACACACACAAATGTATTCGAATACATGTACATCTGTCGGGCACATGGGTAAATTTAAAATGTTGAATCAGCAGCTCACTCCTTCAACAGTTTTTTTGTACCTTGTGAAGCTGACGGAGCTTGATTGCTCATTGCAACCAGTGCTTCACCTGCTATGTGAGCCATCTGTTCATTTTCCTCTATCATCTGAAATCATTTAGAATTGCTCTCAGTTCATCATGTGTACATTGTATACGTGTGTTATTTTACAAGAAAATAAACAAAATGCATCATTTTTCAAAGGCTCATAAAGGAAAATTTCTCAATAAGTCAAGATGTATAAAATGTTAACGCTTGTTATTTTATTTCAATTTCATTTTAATTATCTTTTTTTTGCGGGTGAGAAATGAGAGTCTTGCCCTATAACCTTCCGTTGCTTCTCTGAAAATACACAGACAGAACAAGAACACTTACAATCATCAAAATTTTTGCCCACGCTCACTCGACTGTGAAACTGTGTCTGTTTTGTAATGTCTTATGGTCTTTTGTTGCTCTGTTTTTTATCTTTTCATGGGGCAGGGGCCTTCAAATAGCACTAGCAGAGGTTTGTTTTTTTAAACAGTGCCTTTTCATTTTCCATGAACTGTGAAATTACATTAAAATCTTTGGACCCGTGAAAGTCCCACTACTCATGAACTCTTAAGCATTTCAACAAATTATGAACAACATATCCAATAACTGTACATAGACACTTCGATTCAATAAACAATAAATTGAGAAATTAAGACTTTATGCAGTCAATAATGCAATATATACATGTACATTGATTCTTCACTGTGAAAGCATTTTTTATATGAAAAATGATGAGACCCTGCCGCACCTCCAAGAATTGTAATTGTGTGCATACTTTTTTGTGATACATAAACAATATTTTTGAAAATTTACGTGTATTGAAAATACTTCTTGAGAATGATTCTTTCTCAAGGCACATGTGCATGAATTATTCGGTCAAAGTTTCCTGGTTCAGTTGCCCATGGTTTACCATAGACCTGGGCCATAATCGGGTCATTACTTATGGGTTTGGTAACAGTTCTAGTCTTCATTTGATACACTTACGTTATGTAATTGATATTTACAAGCCGCGGGAATTCTGCAGCAGCTTTTCATAACATTTTAAAAATTATTTTCGGCATGTTTTACACTTTTGCTTATGATTTATTCTGTTAATCATACTGAATCTCCGGAAAAACACGATCTCTGCTTTTTGTTCACAAGGCTGCAAGGAGCAGTTTAATACGGCAATAACTTTAAACACAGAATCAAAAATCGTGGTAATTTTCATATTATCGTATAGAGGGGAGTCAAGTTATGCCAAGTATGTATAGTTTTCATTTTTGAGACCAGCCCTTTAACTGTGTATGTAGGTCCCGGAGGGTGCCTAGTCATGATCTTCATCAGAGTATCAAGAGGGGTTCTCTTTACATATCCAAATATATGCCAGCAGTAAAATTTTTATACAAGAATACGGAGACTCCATTTAACCTTTAATTTCCCATGTGTATTGCGCTGCGGCGAGAGCCATCACATCCTAAATTACAGCGTTGCTTCCAACAAAATCATAATCCAGGAATCAATATTAGAGTGGCTCAAATCAACCTTTAACGTAGCGGAGGGGATTGAGCCGCGCGCAGCGGTCCCGCGACTTTGACGTTGCATAAATGAACTATGTTTCACATTTCACCCACAAGACTATACATTTTATTCATTGTTCAGACATGTAGATTTGTTAGAAAAAAGTTTTATATCGATACGATAATTTTCAAGGGTTTTATACGCCCTTTTACAAGAGGGTATCAGATTTGACATTTTGTCAGCATTTCTTTAAAAATAATCGATGCAAAAGTGCATCACCTATGTAAAATTAAAGTATGGACCAATATGCAGGAACCGTATTTTTTGTTTACAAATAAAATACACAATAACAGAATTATCGAATTCTTTGATCATCATTTTAAACATCAACAGTTACTTCATTTTGTGAGCTACAAAAGTCTTGGAAGGGGACATCTGACGGAAAAATAAAAAAAAACGGTTCCCAGATAATATATTTATCTTTCAAAAGACGGTTATTTAAAGCAGATCGATCAATTAGCTTTTTATTGACGCTGTCCACAAAATTGATTCATAAGCAGAAATTTTCATTCCGAGAAATCGGCGTTGAAAGATTTCAGGCCCTTTTTTGCACATTGTTGGCCATAATGACAATACAGCTTTCCAAATTCGGCCCGTTTTGGTCTCAGCACTTCGAAGAAAGGTCAATCAACATCTTTAATGTATAGTTTCTAATATACAATGATGTTTATTGGGTTAAAAAGCAGTTATTTACCTGAAAGACATCAAATGCAGCCACACTCGAAAGCTTGTCAGTCGGGTTTCCACGCGAATGGGACAGCTTCAAAGGGGGAGTCGAAAGCGGATTAGCCACGTGACCCGAGGTGCCATCACCTTGACCCTAGCAACATTGTTTGCATATGGCGCCGCTTGAACAAACGGGTTGCAGTTTCACAGCTTGCTCTACTCAGAAGGCTGCCCGGTAGGCAGGAGTTGCTCGCTCACTTCTCATTACCTTGGATCAAAGAACAACATGGCTTTATTAACGGCATGGATGGGACATTCTCCATTCAGTGTCTTGGACTACTTGCGACGTTACCGAAAAGAAAGTTGGAAAAATCGACATGCCACCATCACGGAAGAAAAGGAAGCAGATGTACCTTGCTTTGCTTCTTGGCTTTTGGCATGTTGTAAAGTGAGATTGATTGGTCTTGACGGAGAGAGGTCTATGTTGTTCTGAATGTAGCTTATAAATAATAATAATTTTATTAAAACCCCCGAATTCGAGGAAAAACTACATGACACATCGAGATAAATGCCAGATAGGCGGTCAACATGGATGATCGTGACGTAACATTTAAGACAATAGTCCTGTTACTGATAAACAAATACTCCCAGGATAAATTATACTTCAAAGAAGAAACAAAACAAAACAAAACAAAACAAAAAAGCGAACGTTTTATATGTGTTGAGAATCCATTAGTTTCAACGTTGTATTGGTGATAAAACTGTATTGCTAGATTGAATAACCTAATCCATTGATTTGCTGAAGTAGTCTTTGATCAGACCCTGACGGTTACATAGATCAATAAAATGCACCACACCACGCTCAGATGTAAGGTGATGACGCTACACTTCGTGCGCAAGGGTAAAACTTTCTTGCCTGCCAAGACGGACTGTGTTTGCTTACCTGGCGACACGCACTTCAAGCGCAATTTTACACTTACGGAGAGCGAGTCTGTCTGGCAGTCAAGGAAGTTTCCAATTCCCACAAAGTTGAGAAAGGGATGGGCATCGTGAGGGAGTGTGTTCTTCGTGGCCTTGTGGTTGTTTGTTTGTTTGTTTTTTGTTTTTTTGTTTTTTGTTTTTTGTTTTTTTTTTGTTTTTTTGTTTTGTTTTTGTTGTTGTTGCCAGGAGCACAATAGAATACTCAGATCCTATTTCATTGGTTCCTCCACATATTAGCGCCTTCCTTGTGATAAAGAATGCTATTTACTTTGCCATGTTTTTCTTGCGTATTGCCATTCGAAACCTTGCCACTCATGTAACATATTTTTTATTTTGTGGGGATAACTAGCCCACTGAAAGATAGTTGGATCACCCTTGAACTGCAATAAACTGATCGAGACACAAAACCGAAACTTCCTGATGGGTGAGTGCGGGCGAGTGGTATCGGAACATGCCGCGCACAGTGAGACAAAATAATTTTATAAGACCGATCAACCAGCTAAAAGCAGAGTGCAGAGTCGCTTTTCGCAGTCATTTAACAGTAATCTGATCATTTTATCCCCCTGATGGTCAAATTTTTAAAGCTTTTTTTTTGTCCCCTCGATCAGTGTACTTCGAAACACCCCCGTATGAAGTGGGCAAGTCCGTGCATGTGCAAGGTGCCAGTCTTCCAGTTCCACAAAATGCGACAGCGCTACAGACGATCCCAGTTTTAGTGGAGGCGTGTGCTTCATATAAATTTACTTCAAGGTTAACATTTAATGCTATTCACCGTTTCACATTCAGGTAAAGACACATGTAATTATTGAAGGCAGATATAATTATTTACGCAGAATTGAATCCCCGCTTTTATAGTTTGCGGCATATTTATAGCCAAGTGGTCCAGTGTTAGGATTCCTCGATCGTCATGTGTATCTTTTGCCAGTAAACATTAAAAGCAAATTGGTCTTGGATAGGGCAAGTCTGTAGAAAGGGTTGTAAGCCTTTATAATGTATTCAATGACATGATTCTGAGTAACGATTTAAGCATAGGTTGAAATCGCCTTCATTGAAAACACACTGAGGCTCATGTCCATCGCCAGGTGCCGTTTTGACAATCGCCACCTTTTATCGTCCCTTATTTTTTTTTTTATCACACTCTGAGAAGGAAAACATGAGCCCATCAATTTAATTATCTACATGGCCATTTGATCACCACAACAAACCAATTAATCAGTCCTAATCTTGTCAAGCAGTTTATACAAGAATTGGTAGCAGCGCACCTGAAAATGTCACAGTTGGTCGCTTGTCGTTGCTGCGGTCCCGGATTGTGGAAAGCAGCCAACTGCTATCCAAACTTTGGCGGACTAATTAGCATACATTTGTAAACAGACATGCTCATGCTGCAGCCAGCTAAAACATGGTTATGTTTTTTCCCTTTTTGTATCACATAAATTTTGCTTTTTTAGTATTCATGTTTGGTGACAAGAAAGTTAAAGTGCCAAACTTTACGGAAATGGAAAAAACTCATTTTCTGTCGGGTCACGATTTTGCTGTTATAGCTCAATCCCCTCCGCTACCTTAATTTACCTACCCTCAAAGTTATAACTGGAAGAATATGACATATTATATAGAAAATACCAAATCACATTAAGCAAGTATAAGAACGTAACACTTACTCCTCAATGTAGGCACGTTATTCAAATAGTTATAAGTAACTGCATTATTTCAGAATGATATGACGCAATCACGCCAAAATATAACCTGTTTTCTGTTAAACATATAATACGACCGTGCTCATTACTATATCTAAATATTACGCGTACATAAACTTCAAGAAACAGGAAATTTGTTTTATGCAAAATACAAAATCGCTGCAGTTGTTTTATACTACCGTAAACATACATTTAAGGAAAATATATAATTAAAGCCTACAGCTAAGTCAGTTATAAGCTGGGTTTCCGCGAATGCGTGCGCTCATGCAAAAATCCATGAAATACTTCTATCTATACTAACATGACTTTTGACAAGACCTACACAGCAAAAACTTCTTGAGTTATGTCACAACATACTGACCATCAAAATAAAATATCCCGCTTGTCAAGGCAGGTCCCAAGAGTGGGGAAAATGCAATGCGTGTACAATTGACTGCACTAGATGTCGACGGTCAAGCGGAACCGTGCATGTGTTCAACTCGATGCAAAAGAATACTTTTGTATCAATGATCACTGTCGAATAATAGGTTGCTTAATCACGTGACAAGAACATACCAGTTTTGACGCACAAACTACATTGGATGCAAAAAGAACAAAAACTTTCAGGTTATAAAATCATTGAAAAATAGCAATAATTATAATAAACTAATTCCACCCATTGTTGGAATGACAATGCATTTCGTTTTTATCTGTTCGGCATCATATAAATTTTTATTCGGAGTTCTATTCATTTTAATTTTTTGTGATGGATGTTCTCGTTTTATTTGTAAATTAATATGTCGAGTTATATTTATTTCCAGTATATGTGATGTATAAACTTCATTTAAATTTACCCAGTGCTTTCCCATTCGTTTGGACGCCACTGGAAATAAGTCTCAGGACTTTGTTGGTAATCCTAGTACCAATCCCTGTGTAAAATTGTTTAGAGCGATATATTTTGGGAGTCATATGTTAAATGATTATATTATATTTATATGTATGTACCTCTCTATATTGCTATGTTGCTGACTAAACAATCAATAAACCAATCAATCAACCAAACGACGCGCTGCTGTGTTGTCTTAAAAAGGAATATTCGATACCCGTTCAGTCTCCCTTTTTACATACGGGTCTGCCTCAACGACGCATTGTTGAGAATTTCATGTTTCCGCTACGCTTTGTAGATCTTTGATTTGATTGGTTGTTTTAATATCAGTAATGCTTGTAAGAACGTAAAATGATTGGTTTGCCTGTCTTCGGGTACAACGGACCATAAGTTGCTCCACTACACGTCGCTGAAGCTCGACTACGCGTCGTGGAGGCGTAAAACCTATGCGTTATGGCCCTGCTGGCTTCCCTCACACGTCAGTTATTACCTTTCCGTTCATGGAAATTACAGATTATCTTTTTTTTCACATGTGTTTAGCATGCCTCTCAAAGTGTACATGTATGAATTTGAAGGGAATCCAACATTGACACCTGATGCTATAACAGAAAAAACATCTCATTTTTGTGACATTTCGCCATTATACAAAAGAACTTTATATATATATATATATATATATATATATATATATATATATATATATATATATATATATATATATATATATATATATATATATATATATATATATATATATATATATATATATGCATATACACATGTGTGTATGTGTCTGCGTATGCGTGTGTGGTTTTCCTGCCCACTGCCACAACTGCACATTCTGTCATGGGACTTTGAATTTGGACCGGACTATCTACAAACTACTATCACCATCTGCTGAATATTTTAACTCTACCACACTAGTGGTAATATATGGTTTGAAGCTAAAAATATTTCAGAATTCTGCTTTGTGAATTGAAAAACAATGAAAATAATAGAAATTAAATGTACACTATTGGTGTTGCCCATATGGAGAGACCGCATGATTGTACACAATAACCAGTGTGGACAAATAGTGCAAGGTCAACAAAATTTCCTTATGCAAGACTTAATGAAACTACTCACTTATTTGTGTTCTTTTACATTAAGTATGTTATATATATATATGCATATATATATAAATATATATATATATAAAATAATAATATATGTATGTAATATATATATATGAATTCCTGTCTGCTTGTTTGTATTATGTATGTATGCATGTATGTATGTATGTATGTATGTATGTATGTATGTATGTATGTATGTATGTATGTACGCATGAATGAATGCATGCTTCCTTCCAAAATAAAGCAGCAACTGCAAAGTAAGGAAATTGAAAAAAAATCGCGATTAAAGTTTCTCGCTCAGCCACAATAAAGTATTTCTATGATTGTTATAAATATTGTTGGTATGTATTACTTTTTTGACATTTTACTGGTGACATGGATTACATAGTTGTACTGTAATCCGGAGAAGTTTTCATGGGTTCTCTTTGCATGGGTCTATCTGTGTCAGTGTATTTGTGCACTGCCACAATAGACCAGGAAGCATTTGACATGTGCTGGACGTACCTGGAAGGGTGTTCTTGTTTGAGATATGTACCCCTATTGTGATGCACAACGGAAATCAGGTTAAAGCTTTGTCATTTTATTGTTTGTCAAGTGCTAAATATGCCCAATGGTTGACTTATATTCTTATCTTAATATATCGGTCTAATGAGCATGGGGAATCAAATCTCTGTGTGTATTTACTCTGTTAGTATTGTCATGCATGGAAACATGTATTGTAAAAAAAATAATAAAGAAAAACAAAAAAATAAAGACAAATTTTGTATGTGTTTTACGGCAGAGAATATACTATATTATATGTTGTTTCCCTGGTGAAGAAAAAAGCTGCAGTGTGTTCACTTCCAAACGTTGTGTAAGAGGAATCCACGCCTGATTGGATTCAAATATGCCACCCGTTTATGGGATTTCCTCATGCAACATTGTAATGTAGGTGGCAGTGATGACAAGGCTGTTGTACTGTGCCCACAATGCAACAACTTCAGCAATGTCACACGTCACTGTACACAGGTGGCGTCATCGATACGGATCTTATGTTTAGAACAATCTGCTGTCGTTTGTTCCAAATATGCATATTTTTGTTTAGCAATTCTTTGTGTGAGACTAGCGTTGGTGGAAGACGACTATAGTATCATAAATTATTTTAAAAAATTTAAATGGCACATCAGAATGACCGCCTCCGTTTATTGAGGGAAATTAATTTTATCATTGAAGGTGTGATTAAACAGTTAATGAAAGCAGGGCCAATTAACAAATTTTCATACACAAATGAAAGTACATTTTGCTAAATTTTTGTACTTTGTAAACAAAACAAACTATGTCAGTAAATCGTGTCTTTAACTTTAATAAAGATGAATTTTTTAGTGAAGGATTGGACAAAGTCAATCACATTAATTTAAGCCTTCTAAAATTTCTCCCCTGATAGGACAAAGAGCTAAATGCATCTTTTTTTTTCAAAATATGATTCCCGCTTTTCTAATCATCATCATCATCATCATCATCATCATCATCATCATCATCATCATCATCATCATCATCATCATCATCATCATCATCATCATCATCACCACCACCACCACCATCATCATCATCATCATCATCATCACCACCACCATCACCATCATCATCATCATCATCATCATCATCGTCCTCGTAAAGCAGTACACGCATGATTTGTCAGACAGTAATGCAAAATAAACGATCTTTAAAAAAAGATATACGGAGGAAAGGGAATCATATTTGATCACACACTGATGTTGAATTATGCGGCAAATATCCTATTATTATGGTGAACTTCGTAATTTCAATGTTTAAGGACCTGCGAGTTTCTCTTCTAATTCACAGTGCACAAAAAATTAAGTTAAATGACTTTAAAAAGGCTGGAGGCTGTACTGTTCTAAATTCACAAACCCTTGTGTTTTTGTTCAAAACCTGGGGATTTTTTCACGTTATGCACCTGACAATTGGTTAATGACTGTCAGCTACACTTTCAATGTCATGTTTTTTTTCATATCTCTCCTCTCTTTTCCCAATATTTCGGAGTCATAACTCTGATTTGTAAATTTATGCAATGTGAGCAGGAAACACAAGTGAATGATCCTTGTGTCTCCTGTTGACTCTTAGCAGGGGGTTCAAAATGAGCTCACACGCAACGTAACGACGCACTTTGAAGCCAATATATTCAAACGTGCAGATTACTGGCAGCAAACGTCACAGTTAAAAATAGAAAACATAGCTGGAATGTAAGTGAACGGCTCATTGTAACCCACAAGGAGAGATTGTCAAACTGGTCCACAGTATGCCAAGGAATGCAAATACCTGCCTGCAACAACACGGAAGGCACAATCACTGCTAATGCACCAGGACACACCTTCAAGCAAGAATGAAACATCCTTTTCAGGACCCCAATATTATGTCAAAATTAGACAGTGTCATAACCATATTCAAACCATAGTCGTAATGAAACAAATCAAAGTCAATTCCGACCACAGGCAATGTTCCTTGGTATGTTTAGCTGAATCATATAAATTCATAGTTCGCCTGTACCGAAAAGAGTCCAAAATGTACATGCAAAGGTCCATAGGGTCCAAAAAGCCATGTCTAGGTTTAACATGATAAGACGATGATCATCATCCATACAAGTCCACAAAGTGACACTAACACCAACATTAATCCATCAAAAAAGCCCCCTAGGCGTAAATGACCATCAACAAGAATCCAAACAACATAATTATGCAAATTGATATGTTTTACTCTTGTAGCTGAAGGCATGATGTTGTTTAAAAGGAGATAAACTAAGAGTATTTCCAAAAGAAAATTTTTTAATGTGCAAATATAGTGGTCAAAATTTAATACAGTGTCAGAATTTGCAAGTACACTGGTTCAAATGTCAAACATCAGGCAGAAACAAGTGACATCGGGTCTCAAAACGCAAAACAGCGGTCAAAATTTGCAAGAGCTGCAGTCAATTGCATTACAATAGCCAAAAATTGAAAGCATAGCAGTCAAATTTCAACTAGGGTTTCCAGAAGTATTTTTCAAAGGAAATTTAAATGTTCAAGAAAGCATAGAATCCCACAAGTACTCTAATAAGTCATATATAATGGTGATTTCGAATTCAAAATTTGGAATGTCATTGTAAATCATCTGCAAGTCAGCTAAGTATAATGGACATCTAATTCAAGGTTCTATAAAGTTCAAAAGGTATCTCAGTCCTAATTATTGTAAAATTCTACGTCATTTATTGGAGAAAGAGTTAGATTTTATAAAAAGAAAGAAAGAGAGAGAGAGAAAGAGAAAGAGAGAGAAATCATGTTCAAATCCCTAAAGGTAATTGTAAGTGCAGCTGTCTTCCATGTAACAATTTTATTTCTTTTCATTGACAATCAGACATAGGTTAACTTGTCAGTCATTTGATTTAGATGCTAATTATTCATACAAAAAAAATGAAAAAAGAAGCGGACAACAGTTTTCAATGATAGTGATGAGGTCAAACCAAATACCAGATCAACCTTATCAGATCCAGTTTCATTTTCGAAATAGTAATATATGCGAGTGTTCATCGTCAGAAGGATGCATTGCCAGCAATTATGAAACTTAAATGAATGAGGGTATCTTATACCTCACTTCGAACAAGTAACCAACTTATTGGCAGCGGGTTAAACCCGTTTTATGGGTTCCCAATCCTCCCACTTTGAAAAATACGCACATTAATTTAAAGTAGGCCTAAACCAAATTTGGCCCTTAATTTTTTATGTACAGTTATAAAAGGTAGATACATAACCAAAGTTCATAGACATCATCCAAACAATGACAGGACAATTAAGTCAGACAACTAAAGTTACATTAGAATTGCGTGACACGTCAAAAATTTGAAATTAAACATCAAAACAAGGTCTCCACGTGGCTACAACACAACCAAATTTGATACTGAGTAAGAAACATGGTTAAGCTCTTCCAAGTTCCGTTCACAATTAAAAATTCAACACAATAGGCCTTAAATTTGTTATAAAAATATGACTTACATCAGCTGAGTGATACCTGCAGAGCTTTCTCACCCTCTCCCTCTCTCTCTCTCTCAGCAAGAATATATATATATATATATATATATATATATATATATATATATATACGCCCCTGAAGTTGAACAGCAGAAATGCACAATGTGATTTTTGCGGAAACCAACATACTACAGAGTATGACAGGTAGGACATGCATCTACTACTCATAGCTGACTTTACCGAATCAGTCATAGAAAAATGTGACATTCTCTGATCTAACTTTTGCAATATGCGTTGGTAGGGTAGATTTGTGCTGCAAATGAATTATGGTATTTAAAAGGAAGAAATATGTTGCAAAATTAATGTTTCATCATCAAATTTACAGCTCTTGGGGTAAATTTTCTTTTTTCATCATTTTGTATTAAGTTATATCTCAGACTGCATTCACCACTAGGAGAAAGTTTCCAGATGAAAGATCCTGCTGGCCATGCAGACCAAGTATCACTGCAATAACAACATAATAACTTTGTATAAAGTTTTAAGGATATTTCAAAGTCCTTTAAAGCATTGATTTCAAAAATATATCATTGTAGTGGTATCAGAAATGTTACATTTGGTGCAGATGTGGTAATAAACATTATTTTGTCACTTCTTAGTTTAAAAAGGTAGCTCCCCAACATTCCAATTCCTTTGGTGTAACTCTGTCTGTTGTGATTTTTTATGCAAATCAAATGCGTCCAGAATATTCAATAAAAGTATAACATATATGTCCCCAAGATCAAGGACACAAATGAGCATCTGTTCGTTCAGGTGTACTTTTATGCTTGGGCTATCAACGATGTAGTTTTACCGTCTACACGCCATATATATTTGAGAAACATGCAACCTAATTAGATGTATTTCTGTTCTCAAAAGAATATTTTTCCGCTTCTAGCAGCTCTTTATGGGTGTCTGCCTACCTGCGGTCAGGAGTGACATTTGTTTCCATCGAAAGCTGGATTTTTATGTTTTGGTTATTCTGTAATTTCTGTCTTTTGTTGTTTTTAATCGTGCTGTCATTGTTGGGTTGGAATTTATGAATGTGGGTAATGTTTTCTGAACCATTTAGTTAATCACAGCTACTTAAATTATCAAAAACGTCACTGTTCACAAAAGATTTTATAAAAAATCAGTATGAATGCCCAGGGTGGCAGGTGTTAATGTTGTTGACATGTTTTGTATTTTATCTTAGGGATCAATTTTGCCAAAACAGTTCACATTTGGAAAGGTCATTTTGCAGTAATTATTGATTTGGCACCATGATGATTTAGAGCAGTTCAATATAAGCAGTGGGACTTAGTTCCAATAAAAGTGTTATAGCAGATATTCGCAATTGGCACTAAAATTGTGTAGGAAAAAAAGGTCGTATTTACTTTGTGACACAATCACATGCCGAATGCACTGTCCTGTCATTTTAAATACCTTTCATAGATTAACTGCTGATGACACTCAAAGCACAAAGCTGAAGGGATACTGAGAACCATTACATAGTGCAAATATTGTTGGTAAGTCACATCATTATGGGCATGGTACCGGCATCCCCAGCTCTGCTAGGTGCCTTTCAGGCAATTAATACCAAGGTGTCAGGCCAACATGACCACATAGTTGAAACCACTGCTATGTCATAGAAGCTGAAGTTGAGTTAATTGTGAATGCAAATGTAAATAAAGGGATTGTTTTCAGTGAATTTGTACAGTTAAAAATATCTGCAGTTTTTTTTCAACAGAACAGACTATGCTCCAGTCTACATCGACAAAATTAATGTTCTTTGTTTGTGGTCAGAGGACAGCTGTTTTGTGTTGAGAAAAATAAAGAGATTTTGGAATAATATACAGTGCTCAACAATCCAAATTTGTTGTTGCCCAAGACACGAAAAGTTGCAAACGGGAGCAAGTGAAGTGTTCAAAGGACAATTTGATGTGGGAATTTGCTTAGTGAAGCTGTTCAGTCTGCTTTAGCAGAGCAAAGCATCAAGCTTCATCCTCTATTATCTGACTTGGGTGTATTTATTTACTATTTTATCCTCATATTTTGGATCTAGCGCTAATTTGAAGGAGGTGTTATAAGCAAAAGTGGGAGGAGTTGCTTTGCCATAGCTGACATGACATCAGACTGGTCGGAACAAGGCACATGTTGTACTTAAACTGATGTCAAAAGGTGAAAATACACCCCAGAAATATTCATTGAAAAACGACACCCTGTGATATCAATTGGAAGTAAATGTAAATTTCATCTGTATGAATAATACTAGTGTAGCCTGAACCAGAGGAAGATACAGTGCAAAATTGCATGAATGCCTTTATAGATTCACCTCAGCTCACTTGTCTGTTAGCAGATGTTACTTGGTGGGTCTTGGACTATCTTGCATTTACTGCCCATGTGTATGTCTGTCTGGTATCCATTCATGTCTCTTTCTGTTGTCTTCCCATCAGTCACAGTTGGCATTTTCAATTTATAATAAGCCATCAACCACAATCACTTTAACCATGGTGGGAATGTATCTTAAGTGGGTCTATACTAAGTACTTTCAAATGGTCATGCTCCACTATTGTCAATGTAGTGTTTGTTTTGTTTGATTACTTGTTTTTTTCACTTTACTTCATTGTTTATTTTTTTTTATTGTTATCATTCTTCTTCTGTTTTTGCAAAATATAGAAAGACTTTTCTGTCCAAAGTCACCTCATCAGTTGCATCGAAATTGCATTTGGACACATCTGGATACCCCAGAAGTTGTAGACCATAGTTATACTTGGCTGGTTGTGCACCCAACCGAGTTAGTCTGTAATCATGAAAAGACTGCCTTTTCAGCATGCCAGAGCTGCTTTTGGAATAAATGTGACTGAATAGGTTTCCTACAGTACACAGTTACTGCATTGGTGGTCATGTAGGTGCACTGTCTGATAGGACAACGTAACAACCATATGCTGAGGAAGTGCAACAATATGATCCTGGACAAAGCATACTGCCTACACCAATATAAAGCTAGCATATGGGTGTTGTTTCGTATTTAAATTACGACAATTTTAGTAATTCTGTTTGGTTCGAAAGGTATTCCTCTTTCATTATGAAGCTCTACATTTATAAGCAAAACTTCACACATTTAGCTAATACATGATTTGCAACATTCATATTTGTTTATTATAATGTGGGCTGTGTTTGCTGAATTATTACCTCAGACAAGGAGCTGGTACTCAGAGAGACATGTACGGGTATAGGCTCCAAAAGATGTTTTGAGTAGTTACCTGCCGAAGACCCTTCAATTTATTTGGGCTAATACAGCCTATGCCAAAATTCTACAGAAGAATGTGTGCAATATGGACAAAAGTACTTCCATATGCATATAGGTTAGACAGTGACAGGTTAGTTTATGAAGAGTAAGAGTTTGGACTGCTGAATACGGTAATGACTAGTAGAAAGTGGTTCTGAACAAAAAGACATATACAATAGTTTGATAATGGTTTAGTTATTGAATCTTACCACTAAATACGCAGATGCAGGGTTCTCCGTGGGGCTGTGACCATGAGGTTCAGACTGCTGAGTAGGGTAATGAGTTCTAGGAAAGTGTCCTGGACAAAAAGACACAAATGCAATAGATTAATAAAGGTTTTGTTCTTGAATCTTATAACTGAATGCACAGATGCAGGGTTCTACATAGGGCTGCAATCCTGTATGGGTGACTCAACCTTCCCATTATAAGGTTTAGGAGGATAGGGCTGTAATTCTTGAAATGTGCTAAATATGGTTAAATATGGAAACCCCACGACACTGCTAGGGTTATCTGGGGAAAATCCTGCAGGTGGTAAATTGACTGAGGCTAAAGTTTAAACTTAACCCAAAAAAAAACTGAACCAGTTTTTGCAGCAACTTGTGGCTCAGAAGTCAGTACTGTTGCTCCACATGAAACAAAATTGTAATGGTGCTTGAAACAAACATTTTACTACAAGCTACACTCTCGTTATTTGATCTAATCATTTGCATAATTAATGTCTGACATAATTTGCATACCTGATATCTGCCATATGGTGAATATATGACAGAAAATATATTTAGCTTAGGATCCTTGGTAAACTACTGTTCTAAAACAGGATAAAGGATGCATGACTACAGGGACAGCATAGGACAAAACCCATAATTTTGGAAAACAAAACCAATCACAGTGGCACTTTGACCTTTGAACTTAAACTGACCCCTGGACCTTAATCTATGAGATGCACATTGCTATCATACATTTTTGAAAAGTACATATAAAGACCTTCTGACGATACCAATTATGCCCCCCCTCCCCAAGTTGGAACCAGTCAGCCCCACCCCCTCGGTTTTTTTATTTGTTTATTTATTTATTTATTTATTTATTTATTTATTTATTTATTTATTTATGTGTTTATATATGTATGTGTGTATGTATGTATGTATGTATGTATGTATTTATTTACTTCTTTATTTATTCATTTATTTATTTATTTATCTATCTATTTATCTGTCAGGATACACAATATGTTTAACAGAGAAACTTAAAATGGCGATGGAAATGAAGAATGCAAGTTTTGAAAAGGCTGAATTATGTGATGGATGGAATTGATTGCACTGCTGCTTTTAAAGGCTGATGGTGTATATATGTTATTTTGTGGATTATATTTGTAAAATGACTATATTCATCAGGGTCTTTACAGAAACAAACGAGGCTCAATAAGGGATTACCAAATGCTACATCACAGATTTCTATCTTGCATTATGTCATTTCAAAGCGCATCTTAGTATCTGAATAATTCTGTGGCCTCATGAAAACTCCTCACTGTATTGATGTATGCTCAGCATAATACATGTTGTTGCGTGGTTGTCAATTTTAAGCACTGAACCTGGAATTAAGAGCAATTAATTTACGTGATAAAAAGAGTAGTTACTACATGTTTCACTCTATTGTTGTCGGTTATTATGGTATCCTATTGAGCTTCCTCTGAAGGTAGAATCCAGGACTTGAACTCCTTAGTCACAAATGTCATACATATTGGGTTCAGCAGAGCACTAAGTGGGAGGGCACAAATGGCTCAAGTAACTTGAGCACTGTGGCATAAAATTGGTATCACTGAAACCGCAACACAAAGCCCCATTCCAGGAAATACATATCTGACAACTTTTCTGTTAATAAATATATAGCAGCATTGTTGATTCTTGTTCTTTCAGCCTGCTTTTTGTTTTTCACAATTTTATAGATACAAGGCCCATGTCCGGTGAATTCCCAGACATCAATATAGCCACTAAGACATCCACCAAGTTGACTTACTGCATGGTGCAACTGTTATTTTTTAATCTTTTTTCCAGAAGTAACAGAAATAAGGAAACAATGATTAAAGATTTATTAGCACGTTACCGTAGCTGCTAATTTGCCTTCGCTTATATCTCTGTAATGATGGATCATAGGCCCATGGTCACAACTTAATTTTAGGAAAGCCCTAGTAATTTGTTCAGCTGTTTACAAATTATGTGCCTGCAATGTATCCATATTAGCTGACCACATTCAATTTTTATTGTGATTTTGGGATAAAAGAGCCCAGTGGAACGAATTTTTAGTCAGTGCGACTATTAACTCTTTTGTGCCGATGGGGATGGGGAGCAGTGTTCAAACCATGAGGACATCTGCCCCATGGAGTTAAGTTGTTAGCCTGTGACGAAGCTGAAACTCAGCCCACCCTCCCTCTCATTGTGAGCACAGAATGGGCATGGTCCACTTGTTCAAACTCAGGGATCGAATATTATCGAATCGTTAATGCTGTTATTCCAGTCACCTAAACCAACATCTACACAAAATTGGTATCACAGGCTTCCCTGTCCTTTTTTTTTTTTTTTGGCCAAGGCATTAAATATTCTGACACTTTATGATCGCTTTGCCCCTTGTGTAATTTCCTGAGAAAAAAATAATATGCACACGAAATAGTATTGGTAAGAAACATTGCACTCTGTATAAGCATACTAAGATAATTAATAATATATTATGGATTTACAACAACTTGTCGGCATTTTGTGGTTTACGTTTCTGCATCGATATAAAACTAACATGGTTCATAACTTTGCTAAGCTACAATGCTTCACCAGTTGTCATGTTGTGCCTTGTTTGTCATGCTTTATCAATCAGTCATACCCTTGCTTTTTCACTCAGCATAGAGGCACTTTTGATTCTCCTGTTTCTTGGCCCTTCTTGGCAACAGATATTCCCAAGGGTTCTGCCTCCTCTTTATTTGCAAAATAAAAACAGTGGCAACAGGAAGTTCTTTGGCATATTGTAATTTTTATTACAAAAAAAAGTTACAATACTTTATTTTCTTAAAATAAGTTATAAGTTTTGCATATAAGAAATGCTTTTAAGGACAAAAGGAACTCGCTGCATCTTCTGTGGACAAGATAAAATGAGGACGTGAGACAATCCAGCAAAAACGAAAACAGACAAAAAATAATTATGACCTATTAGGTCAGTTGTAGTTGTCCTTAATATGTGTACCTCCCACCACGTTACCTTCTCTACTCTATCCCTAAAACACACGGTAACAAAACACTTTTATCCGCTCTTATGTATATCGACATTAAAATCTTCTAGTAAACAGACATCCCATGATCAATAATATAAAATATTCTCATCAAAACGAATATTTTCTGTTACAGTTCTCAGAACTTATAGTGACCAAATGTTTTGGCCTAACAGGCAACCCTATGTCTCCTCCGGAGTTCCAAAGCAGGTGTTTACTTCAAGGGTCAGAGATTGTTTACTCTTGTGCAGTCCTAATGATGGGAGTCAGTGTCCCAAAACTGGCACAAGATTACACACATGAGAGTATGCATGAGAATGGTATTGAGATGATTCAGTATATAGCTTGTTTATGAATAAACATAACAAGATGGACTTGCCTAAAAGTCAATGTGTCCTGTATGGTTTGCAATCACCTCATGTACACACTGGTGCATTCGTGGAACATATTTTGTGCCTCTGGCCTGTGGAACTACATTCCTCTTTTTTGTCAAAAGTGTTGCAACTTCATGCCTAGCGCTTTCAGCACTAAGAGGAGCTCTCAGGCGTCTGCACAGAACGTCCCAAAATGGTTAAATGGAACTTAAATCGGAAGATTTGGGTGACCAGTGTAGTTTTTTAATACAATCTGCTGCCAAGAACTCTGTGCCAATACATGCCCTATGTGCTCGGACATTTTCATCCTGTAGAACAAAACCATATTCTATGGCACCAGCATAGGGAATGGTCTCTGGTTGTAAAACTTAGTTGATTTAGTCCTGCCCTGTGAGATTCTCTTGCAAAAATCCCCAGGAAATATGGCCCCAATCAGATTTCCAGGCCCACACCATGAGACTGCCTTCAACAATAATAGTTTTTTGCAGTAGAACATATTGAGATGCTACTCTTCACACCCAAATATCCTGACCTAAGTCCCCAGCAGAGAAGACATATTTTGCAGCTTGGGTCTGCTTTGGAGGCAACCATGGAAGATCTTGGGGATGTTCAGGGCTGTCACATGAGAGTTCATCTTTTTACTGGAAGCACCATGCATGAAGTTGTAAGGCTTTTAATATAACAATGGAATGCAAAATAAAGAGAAATCCTAGCCAGATGTACATGGCCTGGGTTCATGAATCAAAAGCTTAAAGAGTCTTAGACCAGACGAATCTGCAACAAAATACTTCCTGAGAGTTTTACAGAAGATAAAGTATGGTGCAAAATTTGACAATGTACATGAGGAAATCCAGTTGGGATAATATTCAAAACATGAAACTTTTAAGCATTTTTAAGATCACGGATAAATAGAACAAGTGATTGATGCTTTAAATCCCAAGCGTTCACATAATGGCCTGCATGTATTCTGTCATTCTTCATATCTAAAGAACAACAGAATATCCACAGACCATTATACTTCTACCATTGACAGTTCAACTGAAACATACAATCAAAATATCATTTTGTATGAGACTCTGTTCATACCTTTTTTCATACAACCAAAGGTTGTCGACACCCTAATATCTCACTCATCACTTTTCAGGTATCACACAAGAAAAAGGCAAGTGCTGAATGTACTTTCATTTCACCTATACAACCCTTACCTGCAAGATGGACATGTTTATGGCGTTTGAACGTTCTACAGCTTGTTTCAAGAAAATACAGGGCAAAAATGTTATTTCTTGGTACTTTTGGTATGTGTTCATAATATGTTTGCACATATTTCTCTGATACTGAGAAGTATACTCCAATAAAATGTAAAACAAAGATTCCTTGTGCATGTCTTGTATGACTATACATTATTCACCAAAATATAACAAATCAATAATGCATTAGTCACTATTTCATTGTGTTCCTGTCACTTATATGACCTACAAGTTCAATGCTTATCAAAGCAAAAAAAATCGAATCTGGTTTGTTAGAAAGATTTTTAACACCCTGTTCTATGTTAAGTGTCTTTTTTCTCAATTTATATGATATGGTCTCGCTGCAATATTTTCATTTATCACGAATCCCCGTTCTTATGTTTTCAAATGAGGTGGCGAACAAAATTCACACATGCTAGTTTCAAGATATTTTAAGCATCACATGTTATATGATTCACCTGCACCAGGTTTCCATCATTCCAGCGAATTTCGATTTCTCCTTTAGCCATTTCAACCAACGAAGATGTCTTGTACTTTTTGAACAGATCATATGGTCAGGGTTTATACAAATGTTGTTGCCATATAAAACTAATAAATCCTAAAACTTTCTTCAAAGTTATGAATTTTATAAATATGATTTGTTCATTGTAAAAAGTAATATCTTATAATGATTTACAACTATGCAGTTTTCAGTAAATGGTGCAGAATAGAACTTTCCTATTTGAATATTGGAGTTGATTGTGTTAAATAAGTACTTGGCCTTACAGATTAGGGTTTGTTAAGTTTCTCTTCATATCAAATATGGGATTTTGCTATTGGCGGTGTTTCAATATGTTTCTTGTGTCTAATATATGCAGTGAATGAAAGAAAAAAAGCACATAGAAAGAAGCATGTAACCTCAAAATATCTCTGTCATGCTAGATCGGCAAGTCCCTATTATAATCCCTCTCTTTAAGAGGATGTCAAAAGTATTATGTTGTATCTTTATTGCCACTCTCAACCATTAAGGGACGCCAATAGTCAAGTCGTAAAGGGAGTGCCATTTTCAATTGCAGTCCATACCAGGTACATGCTAGAGGCTGCAATTTCTCTATCACGATCATGAGCACGGCGTGCATGGGTTGCAATATACATTTGTATCACGTTTCCTTACCCTTTATATTTACATTGCATTCAAGCATTTGGATGTCATTCTCCCCCACATTAATTGTTAGATGTCCCCAACTTTGTTTGGTTTTCTTTGAATCTGCTTGGGGAAGTACATATTATTGGTTCTGCAACCCAAGAGTTTATTCTTTGGCTTCAGATTGGTTATATTAGAGATGCAAGAATGTTGTAATTCAGTACAATTAAAAGGAAATATGGAGATACCCAGCTGGTGGAAATTAGATTAGCTCTTCCTTCAGTTGACCTTATACATTTGCTATGCCTCCCATTTAGCAGGATTAAGCTTCTTTTTGTTATACTGCAGGCATTTTATTTTACTGATTTATCCATGCACCATGTGGTCTTGTTCGGCAGCAAGTTCGATGAGTGGCTGACGCAGAATATGGCAATGATGCCATATTGTCTTTTTTGGTCGCATACCATGCTTATTTGGTTACACTTCTGTTTTTGGATGATTAAAACTTGAGGATATGTTGAACACATTCTCACCAGGTGGGAAAATAGGTTCAATGTTCTCTGCTCTTGGACACAATACAGCTTAAGAATTACTGTCTGAAAAATTAACAGTTGTGTTCATTTGGCGTCTTCTTTTTCTCGGGGGGTGGAGGTGGGGGGCAGGGGCTAGGCGATAATCTTGTAATTCATATCAAATTAAGATTAAAAGGGAAGCCTCACCCCAAGAAAATAAGAAATCCTTACACTCTTTCGTCTTGTCGGTATATCCTCGGCTCTGACGTCGCAAAGGTGCCAAGAGAGACTTCCTTAAAAATGCACTTCATTAAAAACAAGTGTCATACTGTCCCACAAAATATACCACAAGCTTTATACAATGCTTGAACGTATGAATCATGACTAGCCAGTTTGTATACTGTACAGTGTTGCATGAATGTACATTAATTTACTGGCAAAGGTTCTACCAATAATATAGCAGAATAACGCATGGAAATCTATGTATTAACTAATGCGTGCATTAAATGACACAGTCATTAAAATTCAGGGATTTACAGTAATGACACCAAGCAGATAACTTTATTTGAACTTTTCACAAGGAAAAGTTCTACAATATCCAAGACCATTTGGAGGAATATGGCGAAAACAAAACGCAGCAAATTAAAAAAAATGCAGCGTTATCTATTAAACAATTAAAGGTTTGGAACTCCTCAAACACTCGGCATGCAATTTAAAGAATGCGACTGCAAGGTTTTGAACAGGACGATTATGCCAAAAAAAACAAAGATGTTTTTAAAATCCAAAAATCACTAAAGGATAATTATTTAAATACAATCTGTACAAGCCAATGCAAGGTATAAAATCACCAAGCTTTAAGTGGAGTTGATTAAAACTGCTGGCAAAAGGTAAATATTATGTGTACACATCAGCTAGCAAGAAATTAGATTTTTTACCCTCATTTATCTTTTCTTGCTTCCCAAGTCCACCACTCTGAAGCCAGAAGCTGATCACTGTGCACACACTCTCAGCCAGTTCGTTACTTTCTCTTGATTACTAGAACAGGTCTCCGTGTCCAGTTTCCTTTGCTTCATGGTACAAAATAGATGCAAAACGTAACTTTCTGTCACCCAACTTTTATGATTAATGTGTCGATTCAATATTGCATTTTCTGACAATATGATCACCATACTGCTGAAAAAATTTGAAAAGAAAACTTGCTGATAAAGCTTATTTGATCTCCAAATCTATTGAGCAAAGTGCCATCTCGCTGGTTACATATTTGCTATTAGGTTGAGTTACTAGGCGTTGTTTGAAGTCCAGGTCAAGTTTGAGCTCTGCCCCCAAGGCTTACAAGAAAAAACGGGGGTGAAATCCACCTTTCAAAATGGCTTAGTCGGCTTTCTTTAGCTCAAGTGTACACCGCATGAAAATGTGAATTGTTGATGGGTGGAAATCCAATACATTAACAAGCCTGATATTTCTCTGGTTCCTTTTCAATCGTCACTCTATTTTACGCTATACCTTAGGTATTGCCTATGATTATGGTAAACGTGAAATTCAAATTATAAGCGACTTTGACATTCAAATAGAGTTACAAATGAACTATCAGAAACAAGTCATCATGGGCTTTTTCAAATTAGAAGTGAAATTCACATAATGTTTGTGTAACTTTGTGATGATTAGAATGAATTATTGAGTTGCATATGGAGTACACTCTGATGGTGTGTATTTGCGATCTGCAAAGCTATTATAATTCAGCTTCATATATAAATATTAATGTCATTACAGACAAACGACATCTGTAGAGGAGAAATGCCAAATTACAGGTTTGCTTGCATGTTATCATCTTTTGTTTCCAAAAGCATTTCATTTCTTTGGCGACCCATTTATGAATGATTATTCTTTATTTGCCACACTCAACGCACATTCTTAAAAAAATTATTGTTTTTTCCTTTGCAGATGAGCACTGGCACAAATTGTTGTTAACCTATTTTATTGAAACAGAAGTTACTGCCTGCTTTATTGCACTGCTCCTGGTTATTTTTGTATCATGCTGAGTTTCACTTGGCAATATAAACCGCGACCTGAAATCCTTGGTCACAAATGTCATACATATTGGATTCAGCAGGGCACTAAGTGGGAATACAAAAATAACCAAAACAATTTGAAAGCTGTGACCGAGTACAGGTACCGCTAAAACAGAAACATGAAGCCCTAGTCCTGACAATGCATAGCTAATAATGTTTGCTATTAGTAAATATATAGCTGCATTGTTATTTCTTGCTCTTTCAGACTGTTTCCTGCTTTTTATGATTGTATAGACACATGCTGCATGCCCCGTGAGGGTCCACACAAGACAAGCCATCTGCACATATATTAAAATATATTTCAATACTTGTTTAAGACCACTAAATTCTAGGAAAAAAAGAGAACATAATTCACGAATGTCATTGTCTTTGCTCGTAGTTGACCAACTGACACATATACAAATGCTTAACAACAATAAAGTTACAAAAGCTGTAAGCTTTTTTATCAACTTGTTAGTGATTGGCTTCAGTCTAAAAACTAGCACAAGATTTATAAAGTAATCTGATGTGATAAGTGATATTATATATCCTGAACCAGAGACAGAAATGATCGACAGGGCTGAGGCAGCTTGGCAAAGAATACTATTGTACCAAACACGTCTGAAGATGGGAAAATATTTGCCATACTTTAAATCTCCCATGCCTATGATGATCAAATAAACTGATATCAAACTATTAAAACATGCTAAATATGTTTTCAGCAGCTTGTTTGTATTTGAGTTTTTATTTATCAAGCTCAGCAAAACGAAAAGGTTCAAAGAAACACAAACAGTTGACAACATCCAATTAAAAATCTTTGCCATTAAACTTGGTATTAATGGAAGGCATTTATTGTCTGTAGTAGTGGGCACATAACATTTGTCAGCTATCCACTGAATACAGCAAAAACCTTCTTGACTCGCATGTATGGAGCGAAGGTATTGAAACTTTTTAAAGAAGGGTGGATGAATGTGCCTTATGTCTGTGCCAGATAGATTTATTGTTTGAATAGCATTACCAACATCAAAGGAATCCTTATGGATGTCGAGAACAGTGTTGAAAGAAAGATCAATGCTGCTTAAGCTATTTGATTCTATGAATGCACCCCTATCAATGAATCTAACACTTGACAAACTTAAACATAAATGGGTTAAACTTGACAAACCCAATAGAAAAGATGATCTTATTTTTGTAATATTATTTCCTGACAATGATAAACAGATCAAGCTCTTGACAGCCACGAAACACCCATACTCAAATACTGAGAGATGGTTGTTATTGAGATTCAACCTTCTTAGGACTGGAAATGATATGAGTGAATTCCGTTCTAATTTCGTTAAATAATTCCAACTCAAGTCTAGAGCGAAGGTATATTTATATATCCTGACAGAATGTCTCCAAATTGTCAACATATTGTTGCTAAAAAGTATTGATTTGGTGTTGTGCACAAAGTATGGGACAGTGTTATTGTAATTATTTGAACAATTTGCAGCATAGCCAGAGCAGATACAAGCAGCAGGGCACATGACGTCACATAATATTTCATCATCAAACGAGTATTTGCATTGAACTTGTCCATCACATACATCAGTGGGATGAAGACATGTTGTCTCATGCTTGCAGTGAAACAACGACTTGCATGATAATTCCTTACAGTTCAATTCTTCAAATCCACCAGAACAGTCCCAGGTCATATCACAAACTTTGCGTATCGGAATGCAGTATGAAAATGGACATTTAAACATACCCCCACACTGGATTCTGTTACAGTGTTGAAGATGTTCACCCGTTTCGCATGATAACATTTTACCAAATGAAAGATCATACACACATATGTCAGACCTATGGAAACATGTCGAGTTGCGCCTCTCAGAGCAAGGCAGCCAGTTCATGTTACTACAGCTGGCAGGGTGGAGTCTTCCAAATAGAAATTCTGTGGCTGATTTGTTTGCTCCATAATTATAAACTTGATGCCTCGTATTCATTATGCTGTAACCGCTTAGATTAAGAGGTTTTGGTCCGCAAAATTCATCTGATCCATCTTTGCAATCTACAATATTGTCACAAGTCTTTGAAATCGGAATACAGATTCCTAATGTACACTGAAAATACATATATGTACAAAACCCATCACCAACGGGACAAAAATGTTTGTCCTGCTTGGGTGTAAAAGCTATGTTTTTTAATTCTTGGCACGTGAGAGGGCAATTAAGCTCATCACTGGCAGTGGAAAGGGATTCATTGCAATCCTGGTGTCCATCACACACATGGTGCTGGAGTATGCACATGCCATCTTGGCATCTGAACTGCCATGGTGCACACATTTTCTTCATAGTGGATGCTCTTATTTCACATAACACTCCATGTGCTATGCTTACACTCTTGTTATGAAGTGAATCATAAAGAGGGATGATATTTTGATCCTTTGTGACCAAAATACATGCTCTGAGGTGTAGAATTTTAGCAGGAAGCATTTTGTAAACTGTAAATATTTCTGGACGGACAACAGTTATGTGAGAGCCTGCTCGTACCCACACGTGTGCCTTTATGTTAAACCAGCACCAAGCATCGAAAAGGTCAAACAGTTCTCTCTGCGACTTATTTGTAGACTCTGTGAAAATAGATCTGTATGGTGCTAAAACAGGAAAATCACATGTCCCACGGTCATATTTTATCTCAAATTTGCGAATATATGTGCTCAGGAATAACTCCCGGTTCACCTTATTTGCTTGTGTAAACATGTAATCAGGAATTTCTCCAATATTTCCTGCATTTAAATGCATGCAAGTTTGCATGGACATATTAATGCTAGATGGTTTATTATGAAAGCGTAGGTGAATGCATCTGTCTGTGAAGATATTCCAAGATTTTGCACAGTAATTATTGTCAATAACAGACGATATTGCATGTTTTTGTAGATTTTGAATCCTTGATTTGGGCCCCTTTTCACAAATCACAAGAGCGTTTCGCCAAGGAATCGAACAATTTACTAGTACCCAATTTAAATTATCATATATTGTTTTAATGATCATAGCTCCACAACCATCAGTATTAACTAATTTCACTTCGCCATTATAAGCAGCTGGGTACTCTAATTGTTTGTCATTATGTTGAAACATAGCAAAGTACCTGTCTGTCGAGGTAGTGTTTGTATGGATCTGCCAATCGGTGAATGTCACAGGATCGGCATCTGTCCACCTTTGCTGCTGTCCCTGGAAATTGAATAAACACCCTTCTAAGCGACTACATTTTTAAAATTTAGAGTAAATCTGAAACAAAAGTTATTTTTCCCACAGCTAGTGCTGCCACTGTGCCTATAAATTATTTCTCAACGCACTTTTTGGTGGGTTTATTCGATACATTAGGCCTGTAAACAACCAACTCTCAGAAATAAGATGTAAAGACAACAGAATTGTGTGCAATATTTTGTAAATTCAAGAAATAAAAATCAATACTTATAATATTTTGTAATTTGTATATAACCAACAGGGCACACAGAAAAATCGTAATATGTATATGCCAGTAAGGTAGGGATATTATGTTTTGAGTACTAGTTTCCACCCAATACAAATGATCCATAAAAATCCGAACACCAGGGGAAATTGTATTTTAATGAGATCTGAATTATATATCTATCAAGATGTTCGCAACAACGCCAGAGTAACAATTTTTGTAATTAGAATGTATGAAGGAAATACAACACTATGTAACAATTTAAAGCTAGGGGCACTTTAATACAAACAATTAACTGATGTATGCACACTTGTATTGCAACCCAGAACAGCTGGTGAAGTTCATCAAGGTGTAACCATATGAAGAAATGATATCTATTTCTAACTGAGTTATTTCTGTGTTTCAGCAGGTTAGGAAGTATTAAGATTTTGCATTCACAACAAATGGCGGATAGACTGAACTGCCAACAGACAACCCGGAAACATAATGGGTTACCCTTAGAATAAAAGTATAAAATACATACTTTTACAGCTATTAATCCAATGTATAAAATGGAAGACTTCATTATCTGTATGAAAAAGTTAGCTACGAAATATGCAAAATCCCTTTCATTATGCAAACATATCATTTCCTGCTTTGCACTGTGGCAGTAATGTAGAGCATTCAGCCAGCTCCACCTTTCTTCATAACTGAACCTGAAATTGTCTATTAAATTATAGCTATGTAATGAAAAGCTAGGATCACCAGTGATACTCCAACTGCTAAATGGAATATTTTTTAACAAGGAAGCTTGTGCAACCGATAGCCTTTCATACAACAAAAACTCCCCTCTGGCCAAAGTTGATCCTACAAGAATATTTTCGTGTCTTCTAAAGTACCCTTTGACAGACTTTATTGACATATTGTAACCACATTGTTTGCACCATTGCCCTTTAGTTTGTACAATTTCAAATATATATGGTGTAAGTATCAATTTAGGGCTGCAACGGGTAAATTTCCATTCAAAGCTAGATTTGTTATGTACTTCCCACACCTTGTGAATGAGGTGGTGTAAAGAGTTTATGCTTCTATTCATTTGGTAGTGATGTGTGTTTATTTTCTCAGATTTGAAGGAAATTCTGTTATTCTCTTGAAAACACCAAACACTGACTTTATAATTGTGGATATTATATGGAATAATATGCATGATGAATGGAGCAAGATCTAAATATCTGCAGTCAGGTCCTATAATAAGACCATTTGATCCTATGTGAACGTATACTATGTGAGTAACTTGTCTGACAAAGATGTTCATGCAGTTTAACTCGCCTATCGATGGTGAAACACGGTATGTGTTAGTTTTTGTGACACCAGACGTACAGCTGGTAAGAAAGTTAAATGTCATTATGAGATGGGTATCAAACATCTCACAGGAATGTCCTGAATATAGGAGGCCTACGTAAATCCAAAGCAAGCTCAATCGATTCACATGCTGTGTAGGGTTGCACTCTGCACATCGGAGACCTGTATTTATTAATGAGCGACTTCTGCAAAGTGAGGTGCAATTTGAACTCTCGTATAGTTTAACTAGTATTTCATCTGTTGATGCTTTGTTAATCAGGAAAAATTTGCACGTTGTGGAGGAATGTGGATAGACAGATATAATATAGCATTGGCGTTTGATTACCGTGATATTCAAATAACTACTTGGGATCCATTGTAAACGAATTTTGTCATCTTGGAATATATTTTCAGGAATAGAACATGGGTTTGAAAGACCCCTACAAACGGTATTATTGACTTTTATTGTAAATGCTAACGTGGCATGTATTTCAAATATATAGTAAAACACAATCAAATTTATACTGGATGAGGTTATAGGAATGCTATCTCCGTTTTTCGTTTTTGACATATTACAAAAGGCCCCACAATACGGTCCAATAGTTGTAAACGTTCTTTGTGTCCAACTCGTTACTGGAGATACATCAAGTATGTATATCCCTCCTTGTTTACATAATCCAGTTATATCGCCATCCCAGTGTAATCTTGAAAGCGCAAATCTTATGTGTTTGCCAAGGGGAGCTGTGAATTCCCAAAAGTACAAAACTGGTGACTTTCTGTTGATAGTAGCAATAATATTCCTGGTAACAATTCTTTCATATGCTAGCAAAACTCTGTGGACTTTGTCAATATCTGAGATAGAGGTTTCGTTTATTACTACAAAACACATTCCTGGTGAATACATTATTGAACACTGTGCTTCAAACAATATGATGTGAGCAGAAGATATGTACAGAGTAGAAAAATGGTACAGATTTACGTTATGAGAAACCTTCAGTTGATATAATATGCTGGACTGCCTAAACAACCCATCGTGAAATGCCAGCCAGGAGCATTGTCCAGCATGCATAAATCCGTGAATACTTTGCTGGATTCGCCATCCTTTGTGTGTTGTAAACTCAATAAACAAAGTCTTATATCTGTTCAGGTACCATGCAGTTATGCAGTGAATCAAACCAACTGGTATTTGAATGTGTTTCAATGTGTCCGTCACTATATTTAAATTCATCGATATGTCATATCTATATAAAACCTTTCCAACTGGGTGAAACAATGTCTTGCGCTGAAACTTTATGGTAATTTTGCTTAAATTGGTTTGTAAAATTAAATTTTTTAACCGTCCACAGTATTTGTGGTAGTATTTATCGTCCTGATTATATTGAGATATTTCTTCAACATCTAGATATACGAACTTACAACGTGCACTATAGTAAAGGTCAATCTGATAAAATGACATTTTAATTTTCCACCCAAATGGGGCATATATATTCCATGTCACTTTCAAGCATTTCGAATCTATCAGGTACCTTGGAATAAGTTGAATCCGCAAACATACATGACATATTGTATTCACTCCACACACGTTTAGTTCGCTGGGCTGTTTTAATGTTTGTGTATTAGAAATCAAACACTTAAACCACATGTTCTGAACATTAAATAAGATATTCCAACTGTTTTCCACTAGATATTTGAAACTTATACGATTCAAGTTAAAATATAAAGTTATCTGTAAATTTGCCGTTTTAGAAAATACATGATTCTTCTCTAAAATGGAAACAAAAAAACTAGAAGCATGTGATATCAAAGGCATTTTTGTTCAAATGACCCATATAATGTGTCCATTTCAAGTGGAACTGTCTCTGCTGGCCCATTTACTCTCCATTACAGACATATAATATAACTTTGCCCCCATATCTTTTCTGTATGCTGTCAATGTATTTTATATAGGCAAAGTAAACCCTTGTCATAATATATCAAGACTCTAAGTACTTTTCATCTCTGACGTTTGTCATGTTAACGCCTCTTTTTGCACTAAAGGCATAAAGCATAATTTGTCTCTATGGACACATGACACATTCAAGTACCTAATTTCAACCTTTTATTTGGGCAGATTCTGATCATTTTGCATGCACCTGTGACAGCACTTCCAATGCAACATCCAAGTAAAATTTGTTACACCATATAATTGCGTAATAGGGCCAAGCTGTGTTTCGCTCCCATGTGCATGAAAACCTTGTATGCAAAAGTCTAACCTGGGTTATACATATATTCTGCAGATGGCCGTCTGAGCAGCTGCGATGCTAAGCTGGTAAGCTGGCAACTCAATATTTTCATTAATAAATGATGTGATGTTCTATTTTAGAATTGATTTTTGTCCTGAAATCAAAATGCTCATATCTCTTAACTGGAGTATTGTAATATTCTAAGCTGGTAAGCCAAATATATATACATATATATATATATATATACATATATATATATATATGTATATATATATATATATATATATATATATATATATATATATATATATATATATATATATATACATATATATATGTCGTACAGAAAAAAAAACACTTTGGAATTTCTTTGTCAGTTGACTTTTTATTCCGCCATTTGCTCCAGATGGTGAGAGGGATGCACTGCAAAGTACATAGCAAAATTCCTACAATAATGTTTGGCGTTTTAAATTCACATTTATATTTATATTTGATACACACATATTTCACAAATACTATCACGCGTGCGCAAAATTACGAATACACGTTTAAACACAAACAACGTGTATTTGACCGATATAAAGTTACATGAAATATTTAATACACAGAATATATAATTAGAATCTGACTATTTCAATGTATCAAAAACCATTAGAGGCAATAACACGAAGAAGCCAGTTTGTAATGAAAACTTTGTATGGAATTTACTGTAAATTTATAACAAATATTCTCCACGTAAATCTACATGTTTACGCGGTATATAATGTAGAAATTAAACCCGCACGATAAATAAATATGCTCACGGCGCAATGATGCACGCTTCCGCAGAATATCCAATTTATCTAAAAAAACATATATATTCTTTACTTACAGAACTTAGGAGTCTAGTGAGACACCAAAGTCAATCCATAGCACAATGTAAGCTGATATTAGCAAGCTCGGTCCGGGGTACGCAGGAACAGGATACATGACTGCACCACAAACTGATTAGTCCGTGTGAGCTTGCAGTGCCGAGTGGGGTGCGAAAAAGCCAGGAAGCTCATTATAAATCACCCTTCATCCGGGGTATTCAAAAACAGGACTTATGATTGGCAGAAGCCATACAAAAAACTCGTTTCACCGGGTAGCAGCCGGCAAGATAACATTGTTAACCCACAAAATGTGTTAAAGTAAAGACTGTCACTGCCTGCCAAAAAGTGCCCTTATAATGTTGAAAAATGAGGAATGATTAATAAATTGAGGCACAGCGAACTGTGCGCGACACTCCCCACTCCTGAACACATGATAATTGTTCTGAAGTAGATAAATATAATAAGAATACCGCATGAATAAATGGACAATTTCCATACAAATATCAATTTCAATCATAATATAAATAAGCTAAGGGAATATCATAAATCCTTACTGGTGAACCTGAGCACTAAGCCTCTTCATATTACGAGACAACGACTCGGCAGATTAAAACTACCAAAGCAATATATTTCACCTAAGTAAAAACCTCACAAGATCACAATGCGTTTACATTACCCACTTTGAAAAATAATCAAATAACATATCAACATGTTGGATATAACACACACCATATTGTGTATTATATAAATATCAAAATAGATAATTAATCATCCAGTTCCAATCTCACAATTTGAGTAATAGGTCGTACAAACTTTGTCATGCGAGTTCTCACATGCACAGACCTTACAACCCCGTCGGAGCTTGGATAAACATCCTACACAATGGCAAGAGGCCAGAGGTTCCTGGGCAGCCCTATGTCAACCACCAGGACCAGCTCCCCAGTCTTGATGTTCTTAGACTTAACACACCACTTTGTCCTCCTTTGCAACTGCGGAAGATATTCTTTCAGCCACCTTGCCCACAATTCTGAGGCAAGGTGCTGAACAAACTTCCAGCTCGCTCTGTAGACGTCAGAGGCGCTACCTGTCCCGGGAGGCAAAGTGGAACCCTGCTGCAAAATTAGCAGATGGCTAGGTGTCAAGGGAGTCAGAATTTGCGGATCCTGGCTGAGTTTTGTCAAAGGGCGCCCATTTATGATGGCCTCAACCTCACAGAATGTAGTCGAGATAACCTCATCAGTGAGGTTACTATGCCCTCCGAGTATGGCCCTAAAAACTTTTTTCATGGTTCCGACCATACGTTCCCAAACACCACCCATATGGGAGGCCAATGGGGGGTTGAAATGCCACTCAACATGCCGAGAAATGGCATTCACAAAGGCGTTGGGGTCCAGAGAATGCAACATTTCAATGTGAACAGCTCTTGCGTTAAAACGTCCGTACTGTTTCCTTGTGGTACGGAGCACCTTGCTCTCAAACGGTCTAAAAACGCGTCCAGCCCTGTGTTAGTGAAGGGAGGGAGCCCGGTCTCCAAGTGTTCCGGAGGCAGATTACCCATATATTGGGTCGACGTTCTGGCGTACATCTTTTTACAGAATACACAACGCTTCAAGACGCGTCTGATAAGAGTACGTGCTTTGACGATCCAATACTTCTACCTGAGACTGAGAGTCCACTCACATCCCATGTGCACGGCTCCGTGATATTTTCTAATTAAAGCCGGGATCGCAACGTGGTTATGAGGCAAAACGATGGAACAATTTCAAGTTCTACTTCCTACACATAGGATTTCGTCGCTGTCCAAATACGGGCACAGAGTGAGCAGATAACTAGAACGCTTCAGGTCATGACCCTTTGATAGGTCAGCAACCTCCTGATGATAAACAGAGCATTGCACATGCCTGATTAAGATGACGCCTGCGCGTTCAAGCTCATGTGCCTCCAAACAGCCACGTGAATCAGTGAGCCCGACTTTTGTCATGGTAAAGCGGCGAATCCAAGCAATGCTTTTAAGAATTTTGTCCCATGTTGAAAAGTGGATGCATATTTTCTTAACGAGTCTCATCAACAGTAGTAGAGTGGACTGGCTTCGCCTCGGGGTCGTCCTCTGGCCAGCTGTACACTTCAGCCATGGGAAGCTTCCAGGAAGGTGTGTGCACATTTAACCACGACGGGCCATGCTTCCACAAATCAACTGTGTTAGATGTTACATCATTACCTGGGCGAGTCAAGAGATCAGCTGGATTGCCAGCAGAATCAACGTGTCGCCAGTCTGAAGGAGCCGTCAGTTGTCTTATAACAGCAACTCTGTTCTCGACCAAAGTACGAAACCTACATACTTCATTTGTGATATATCCTAGGACAATCATGGAATCCGTCCACAAAAATGCAGGAACAGAAGAGAAATCCAATTCTGAACGCAAGATGGACAATATTTTGGCAGCTTTGACCGCAGCCTGTAACTCAAGCCTGGGTAAAGTGCAACCCTTAATAGGCACGACATGACTCTTACACCTGATTAGCCTGCATGTTACCTCACCTTGGATATTAATACATTTGAGAAACGCACATGCGCCGTATGAAAAGGTCGCGGCATCCGCGAATATATGATATTCATAGTACCCTTGATCCCATGCCACAGGTTTTACACACCTGTCAAAACTCAAGTCACGCAGTTTGTTGAGACTCTGCAACCAGGCAATCCATTTTCCACACATTTGAGCGGGAACCTCCTCGTCCCAGGATAATTTTAGACGAGTGGCCTCTTGAAAAAGCAGTTTACCCTGTGACAACCACAGCGCAATGAGCCCCAGAGGATCATAACATGTAGAAATGAAACTCAACATGGAAAGCCTCGTGACGTCACGATCCGGCAAATCACGGATGGTAAAGGAAAAGGTGTCTTTGTGGATGTTCCACCTCACACCAAGCGTCTTCCCCACGGAATCAGGAAAAAATTCATGGACCTCCTTGGCACGAAAACACACTGGAATCTCCTCAAGTAACTGATGATCATTGACAGCAAACTTTGTCATTTTAGAATCGCCAGTCTCCAAAACTGCTGGAACACCAATGACGATTTTATGCACCTGCAATCTAGTCTCAACAGAAGTGGCAAGATCATCTACATATATATATTATTCAAGATTGTATCCTTTATCAAAGCACCCACGTGAGGATTGTCATAGACAGTCCTACGTAAAGCATAGGTACTTGAACTGGCGCACCACACCCCCCAAATAAATGTGTGGACATGCACAGATGGATCAAATTACCATCTTTGTACCACAAGAAATGCAATGAGTCACGTTGACGCAGTGGTGTTTTTATCTGGGAGTACATTTGAGTTATGTCATTGACAATAGAATATGTATGTAAAAGAAACCTCAAATGTACATGAAGAAGCTTCTTTATCAAGTCAGGGCCCTGATGACACCAATCGTTCAATGACTGGCCCTAATATGTAGAAGCACAATCATAAACAACCCTGAGTTTACCCGGCTTGCTAGGGTTAAGAACACAGTGATGCGGTAGATACCATACACGACATGCATTCTGCACACAATCAAGAGGTATGACCTCAGCATATCCCTCATCAAGAAGTTTGGTGATTTCCTGGTCATATTTATCATACAAGTCTTCCTTATGCAAACGCTTAACTAAATTGTCAAGACGGTTTTTTGCAATGTGATAATTATAAGGAAGCTTCTCCTCAGGATTTTTCCAGGGAATCGGCAACTCATAATGGCCGTCTACTTTGGTACATGTAGAATCCCAAAGGTCAATAACCTTCTTGTCAGCAATAGACATTGTTTTGCTATTCATGCCTTCATTTTCTAGCTCCCATAGGCGGTGTACACAAGAATCTGGACTTTTATCCAATGGCATATATTCAGCCTCATCCAACTTTAATACTGTTGATATGTAGTTGCATACAACAACATGACTGACCTTAGATTTTATAGCTCTACTGTTAAGTGCCCAGCCAAATTTATATCTAATGGCATACGGCTCACCTGGCTTGCCACTGCGCGCCTCTAGTGGGAATAGTGCATCAGCAAAATCTTGACCAATAAGAATGTCAACCTTCTGACAATCTATATTTTGCACTCAAATCCAGACCCTCCAAATGGGGATACATGGATTGGTCAAGCGATGCAGAGACAATAAGTATCTCATTCACCACCTTGACGCAAGACATATGCATTTTTTCACCGCCTGCTGATAAAGTAAACGCCACATGTGACGATTTTGAAGCAGCGGCGCCGGCCATAGTTTTTAGAGTGAAGTGTGTTGTAGGATCTGTTAACCCTTATCTGTCAGCAAGCTCTTTGGTGCAAAAAGAATTGCTAGAAAATGTGTCCAAAGCCACATTTACCCAAGACTTGCCTGCAACATGCGCTTTAACAATAGGCATAAATGTTTCTCCAGCACTTATTGCATGTGTAAGATGGGATTTGTCAACGTGCAGGAAGGCACTGTGTTTCTCTTGACACACGTAGCAGCGACTGCTGCTTTGACACTGATCAACAGTGTGTGTATCACGCAGGCAATTTGAACATAAGTTCTTATTTGCGACAAGTGCAACACGATCAACCACAGTTAAACATTTGAAGTCAGGACAATGTGATAAATTGTGAGGGAAATCACACATAGGGCATACAAACCTCTTCCGCCTCTGTGCCCCGGCATTCTGTTTACACTGTTACCATCATGACCTCCATTACCCTTTCGTTTATGCTTACTAGACCCCCCAAGGATCTGTGTAGCAGCAGCAGCAATTTGTTTTTTATGCTGTTTAGAGCGCTCGGAAACTGCCTCAGTTCCACAAATTGGATCATTTAACTCCTCAGCGACCAGTTTCACAAGTCCACCAAATCAGTAAACTTTAAGTACTCTCCTGACTTTTGTTTATGTTTCAACTCCTGCTTGCGCCACCTATTCTGTACAAAATTTGGAAAATGCGCCACAATGTCAAAAATGATCACCTGGGCATTAACCTCGCCGACAGTGTCCAAATTTTGTAATATTTCCTTAGCATTGCGCAACTCATGGCTAAAGTGAGAGCTTTTCTACATTTATCTCGAAAGATCTCATAAATGAATGGAATTTTAATGGATCACCATCAAAAGTTTCGAGCTCCAATTTTGGCAAACTCAACAGTTTCACCATATCAGCTTGCATTTGCTCTATTTTAGGGTCAGGTTTTTTTGGTCACATTTTCTTTGATATACACCTTCACACGTGATAGCACATCTAAATAATTACTCTCTGAAGCCAGGTAGCACTTCTGGTTCTCTATTTCTCTCTCTCCGGCCTCATCCAAAGCAGTCACCTTATCATGTTTGGCTGCAAACTCGTCAAATACACTATTCAAAGAATTCACCTGCTCAGTTAAACTAGCAGTATCTACTTCACTAATGAGATCTCTAGACAAGCGGTTACATGCCTTAGTCAAATTAGACTTGGCCATACATCGGGCCTCTTTTGCCTCAAGTAAAGACATATTTGCAGAATTTGAATAATACACCACTAAAAATGACTGCGCTATGGATAATGCCAAAAGAAACAGTAGAAAATAACAGAAGATACCACTTGTCTTCATGAGATACCACTTCAAATATTCCTTCCCAAAGAAAGTCTTTTCACTGCAATATGATTACACTCTCTAGGGTCTTCAGCAGAATGTTCCGTGCATACACACATGCTGGAAGCGCTGTAATGTTATATCACTCCGTCACGGCACTATATAATATGCAATGTATGAATAATTTGCTATAATAAACGTAGGCAGAGACATACAAGTTGCACAGCAATGTATCTTCCGTCAACAGCTTGTCACACTGCACAGGTAACGCGCCAACATATAACGCGATGCTCCCCGCAATATACGACTCAGGTGAGACTCGATGCAAATATAAAACACTGCCCGACCACCAATGCAGCCGTCAACACATTGCTTGGCAAACAGCTTGCCCAACTCACGGGCACACCTCGATGTAAGTATGGTGTAAATGAACTGGTACCGCTAAGAAATTCACACGAGCAGGAGACGTGACATGTAGTCCCGGGCCAAAAGTATCTGGCTAACGACACACACCACGGGCGATAGATATAATACAGGGCGCCGTCGATAATGTGTATTGGCGGGAGATACAGCAAGCGAACCCCGGCCAAATGTACATGGCTAGCGGCACCTCTGTTAGGTGAGTCCCGGATGGCGTGACACCAACACTTGGCGTGATCAACAGATTGTCTCACTATGCGAGTCCACCCGCTGTTAACGTCAGCATACAAAGCAGTACAAATGCCAGATAAGTAATCAGGAGCAGAAATCTCCAATAATCAGTGGGTTGTATTTTATATCATAGTTCCGGACAAAACATGACGGGACAAGACACCACAGACAGCACTGCGACGCACAGTATTATTCCATGTTAAGTCTCTTCCTCAGTGAAAATGTTGGTCCTGCGCCCCCCCCCCCCCCGGACCGGGCGAGCGTCCATCCACCAAACATTGGAAGTTCTTGCATAATTGTGGCATACAGAAAAAAAACACTTTGGAATTATGTTGTCAGTTGACCTTTTATTCCGCCATTCGCTCCAGATGGTGAGAGAGATGCACTACAAAGTACATAGCAAAATTCTTACAATAATGTTTGGCATTTTAAATACACATTTATATTTATATTTGATACACATATATTTCACAAATACTATCACGTGTGCACAAAATTACGAATACATGTTTAAACACAAACAATGTGTATCTGACCGATACAAAGTTACATGAAATATTTAACACGCAGAATAAATAATTACAATCTGACTATTTCAACGTATCAAAAACCATTAGAGGCAATAATACGAAGAAGCCAGTTTGTAGTGATAATTTTGTATGGAATTTACTGTAAATTTATAACAAATATTCTCCACGTAAATCTACGTGTTTACGCGGTAGATGATGTAAAAATTAAACCCACGCGATAGATAAATATGTTCACGGCGCTATGATGCACGCTTCTGCAGAATATCCAATTTATCTAGAAAAACATATATATTTTTTACTTACAGAACTAAGGAGTCTCGTGAGCCAAGTCAATCCATAGCACGATATAAGCTGATATTAGCAAGCTCGGTCCGGGGTACGCAGGAACAGGATACATGACTGCAAACTGATTAGTCCATGTGAGCTCGCAGCGCCGAGTGGGGTGCAAAAAAGCCAGGAAGGTCATTATATATCACCCTTCATCCGGGGTATTCAAAAACAGGACTTATGATTGGCCGAAGCCATACAAAAAACTCATTACATCGGGTAGGAGCCGGCAAGATAACATTGTTAACCCGCAAAATGCGTAAAAGTATAGACCGTCACTGCCTGCCAAAAAAGTGCCCTTATAATGTTGAAAAATGAGGAATGATTAATAAATTCGGGCACAACGAGCTGTGCGCGACAATATATATATATATATATATATATATAGTGTGGTTATTAAAATTTTTTCGCCAATGCCAAAGTGAAATAGGCACAGAAGTACCAAATATACAGTACCACTGTGCTCCAACTGATATCCTTCATGAATAATTCAGTTGAAATTAACATCAACTTATTAAATCATATACTCATACTGCATGGATAAATCACAGTTGACGAGGACCACATGATATATACATTACAAAGAAAATGAAGGATGTAGCAAAGACGTTATTCTAAATATTTGACTGAGATACTAATCTCCCTGCCATCTGAATGTTTAGTTCAGAATTATATTCTGGGTCCCCCAATATCTAAAAAGATAGCAGTTATTTGTTACATGTGGAATTAATCCATATTTTCTCTAAATCCAAGTTGAGGTAAATCTTTTGGAAGGTGTATCTCGATATCATTGTGCTACACATTGTATGCAGCACTAGGAAGTATCTTCATTCAGGGCACTTCTCCAAGGAAACCGAAAAGATGGTTTATTCAATGATATATCTTTGTATAAATGTCATACTTCGAGGATCACACAAAGGTTCATGCTTAATCCTACCCTCTTTAACATTTTATGACCTCCCAGAAAATTTAATCTCTAATGTCACCAATAAATCTTAAATTTGTAATTATAGAACAAAATATCCTCTGCTGCTTAACGCTTTAGGCTATAAGATATAAATCATGTGCCTAACATCTAGAAGCCCGTAGGCTGAAGTGTGTGGGTTTATTCAACTGACACTCTGCCATGGGGAGCTATCTTTATTTTTCATGCATTGTGCACCAATAAATTTAGCACAGACATATTTCTTAAAAAAATTCTAAAAACCTGATTTAACTGTTATTATGCTGTTGTCAATAAGTATGCTTCTTCGTATTTTCAGTCCTTGCTTTTATTAGGCCTGGAGATACACTTTCCATTCTACAAAGACAATAGTGATTTACAAAATAGCCATTACCATATCATGAAACTAACAAAATGGCCATTATTCCTGTGAACGACACAGAATACAATACCTTATTGTCACAAAATGCCAGATCCAATTGGTCATTTCACAGCCTATTGCTCTTAGACTGAACGGTTCAAAAGGTATAATCAACACAACATATAGTTACAGGACTACCAACTAGAACACTACCCAGACCTATTCGTGCATTTTTTTAACTTCATGCAAGAACATATTGGATGTGCATTCCGATAACTTTGTGATCCTGTGGGGAAATATTGCACTGTTGGTGTTTTAACTTACTTGTTTTGAAAACTTCCACTTCACACAAACTGAGCGTTTCTTTAAGTCCAAGAATTTGAATGATGACGTATCTCCCTGCACTTCCAATTTTTGAGACCAAATTGATCCATTCTCCATTCGAAACGACTCCATTGTACTGAGCAAAGCGGGCCGCATATTCAAGAGAAAATTTGAAAGGATCAAATAATTTGGCTATCCATATGTAAAAGTCATGGAGTCTTTCACCTGCAAGAATGTAGACCACGAGTAGATGAATGCACAAGATGGTGACTGTCAATATGTGCCAGCATCAATTCATAATAAAAATAAAACATGATAAAAATAATGAAAGCGTTCAACATTTAACAGATTGAATAGGAGTACATTCAGGTAAAGATGTGCTAACATTAAGAAGCAGATACATTAAACCATGTATCTTTATAGTAGAATACTTGCCACAATGAAGCAACATTTTAATGGGTCCAATTACTTTAAAGGTGCCAATGTCCGGAGAGCTAAAATGTCGTAGTATAGATTTTGATGGCAACACACAAAATAACAGTAAGGTGTTAGAGTGCAGACAGCTACCCTCCAATGTGATCGATTTCAATGGCTATGGATGTACAGGAGATTATGTTACCTAATATTTACACATAAGATATTACCACATGTCCTGATCAAATTTACTCTTTCATGAAAAGAGTTTAAAAGACACTTTTTACCTTTAAATAAGGTCCGCCGCATGTACTGGGTTAAAGCTGTGTTATGGGCTGTACTATGGGTTAACCTAAGGCATACCTATGAAATGTGGAGAATTGGAAAAAATGCATTTAAATATTCAGAATTTTGTAGCCAGAAATAAAGTCTGGTCTACAAATGTTATAATTGCATGATTGTAATCAATGCCTGTGCAAGATGTGTTTTTGTGCCTATCCCGAAAACAGTATACCAGCTACATTGTGGCTTTTGGCATGAACTGGTTGCAATGAGGCAACATTTAACTCTAGAAATACACATTGATCTGTCCTGAACCTTTGTTTTCCAGATGGAATGATGTTTAAAGTTGTTACACTATAAATGGGCATAAATCAAATGAATATCAGTGCAAGATGACCCAACCAGATGATTTATTTCAGCCTCTTTAAAATCCAGGCAATGTACCACTTAATAAATAATAACTTACCACAGCAATCTCCCCGGTTTAGTATTCGCACAGTTTCAATATGGTAAATTTCCTGCAGGTCAACGGCCCACCAAGGATCAGGGTAAGATTCCAGGGTTTGTGAGCAACCACTCCTGAGAAGATGGACATCTAGGTTACCATCCACTGCACGATTTGCCACAAATGCCAGGTTTGTAGTTTTCTGGTATGTAGGTTTTCCTTTCGCAAGGTTAAAGGAATTACCTGTATAACCAAGGTTAAGAAAAAATGTGATATACCCAGCTGGTCTTATTGCTACATATGGCAGTAATTTCAGACTTCTTTACAATATTACATAACCCATTGACAACCCTTTTGAGCAACAGATGATTAAAGCATCAATAATGTTCTTCTGACAGCATGGTCTCATTTATAGCCTAATGAAAGCTATCGATTAGGCAACAAATAATACATCACATTTACTTATTATTTATCTATTGTGAAAAAGATTGAATATGTATGCAGGTAGGTAGGTATGTAGGTAGGTATACTTCCAGCGAAAGACGCCAAGAAGCATAGTTTATTTGTTTGTGTTTTATCTACTGGATAGGTTACCTCAAGGAATTCTCTGTGCCTGGGTGTGGTGTGGAATGACTGTTTTACCTTAACGAAAACAAGTTTAACACAGGGACATTATATTTGTATGTTGATACTCAAACACTTCTTACCTCAAGAAAGCATGCCTATAAAACAGTTTTATGTATGGCCGTAAAATTTGATAAGCTCAAGAATTGTATCAAGCATTTATATATCTGTATAAATTCGTCAAGGAACATCGAGATAAAACCATGAAGCCATTCCAAGTACAATTTATCCTTCACATCCCAGGACGATGTTAATGACTGAAGCGGCAAGATTAACTCTCACGCATGGGCAGCTATGAATATGCAATCTAGGTTTTCAAAAAAAGCATTTAAACCGTAGGTATCAATGAAATTATGGTGTGGAGGGACGGTCCAAAACACGCCTGTAACCAATATCGGAATGCAGAACAGGATTGTCTCCTTGTGCATGATGTACAAGCTACAATATACACACATGGATGAATCAATAGATCAGAACAGTTGCCTATTGGTTTTGGATATCCTTCTTTTATACCAGGTCAGTGTTCCCTGAGGAATTCAGTCAGCATATTGTAACAGTCAAATTGTTACCTAGCTATTATTTCATGCTCCTTTGTGTTCAAAATGAACTTATTATTACAAAAACTGATTGTAAGGCATGCCGGTAACTGAAAAGGTGAAGCCATTTTTAGTTGTTGATTGATAGGTCCCTTTCAGCATTCATTCATTAGTTAAAATGTTGTGGATTCACCAGTTATTTATTTATGCGGTGCCTAGTATCACTAGAAATTTGTTTGTAACCACACATTTCTTATTTTATGAGTAAATGCACTATAATCTTGCTTGGAAGACTGATAGCGATCACATCTTTTTGCCGTTATTTCGTTGCTAAGACGCCATTTTGTTTGTTTACATTTTGCAGCAGTGTTTAATCTAAAACGATGCTAAATATTTTCCTAGAAGGTCGGCTTGAAAAGCCTAGAAAAGTAAATTTTAATTGGAAACTCTTATCAGCAAGAAACATTAGGGTAAATTACATGTCTAAATTTATTGTGGAGAAATTTTAGCTTAATTGGGTCGGTAGTTTTAAAGATTAAAAAGATGGATCAGTGCATCTGGTGGAACAAGGAACAGGGTTTTGGGCCTCTGGGGAAGGTGGGATGCAGGCTGTTTTGGGCATTCCGCTCTGACAACTTCTTAGGTACGCATCTATTTCTCTTCAAATTTTGGATTCCTTCATAACTTTTGGCACAATTGGAAACGATTTTCATCACTTCCAACAACAAAATTAATTCTGTTATGATTTTTAAGTAACTTTTCATCAACATGACTTTTAGCTTTGAGGATGGGAACTGTTCCATTTGCCTGGGTTTATCATTAAAATCTTTCTGTTCATCCTTGTTGCGTCAACTCTTCCAACGGCATGAACGCTTTTAGCTGCAGCTACATTACGTAACTAAATGAAGATGGCATGTCAGGGTCTGACTGGAAACACTGTATATTTGTCTACACCTGTAAATAAAAGGGAATTCTAAATTCTTCTTGGACTTAACATTACGGCTCCTTCTTCAATTCACCATCGTCAACACTCAGGAACCATTCCAGTAGCCTCCTACTGTTGTGGTAAACTTATTGGTATTAAGCTGCTACATAGAACCGTTCCTCAGTGACTCCACGGAACTGTTCCTGTTTCCCACTTGGATCAAAACAGACAACAAAAGCCAAACGTAACGTAATTGGACGTCTGATTTATTTAATTTATAATATAATTAGCAGCAAATGATGACAAGATCAAACGTTACACTACTGCTTCTCTTTTGCTGTTTAACGTCTGATGTCTGTTTGAATACTACATGAACCTGCATGATTGCCTGAAATGATGGAGAATGAAGAAATGATGAAACTGAAAGGATGCAACAGTCCAGAACTGACCAGTGCAACGTGAGGAAGTCGGTGGTGATCAGTGATTGTGTGTGAATGGTTTTCCGTTTCCCGCCCCATCTTTATGATTTTGAAGCATCAACAAGTGTCCCTGCTAGATCAGTGATTATCCTGATTAGGCCTACAACCACTTAGATCACTTATACCCTGCTTGTAAATCCGTGACTGAGGTGGTAGTTACATTGGTGGCAGTGGTCTGGGATGAGTCTAGAAGATGACAATTCCTGTGCGAACCCAGTCATGGTGAATTAGATCCTGTCGGGAAGCCTTCCGTGTGCCGGTTCCATAATCCATTGGACATGTGTATGATTCATAATCCACATTAATACAGACCTTGTTTGACTGGTCATACAAATAAAATAGATGGATGGTGAAGACAAGAGGTAAATCCATCTGTTGGTGCCTGACTGTCAGCTCAAAATAACTATTCCCTGGGTTTGGAATGATTATCCAAGTATTCAGTCAGCAACGGTTGGAACTGTTCCGCTTGCATGGCATGAGCACAAGTGACGCTTGTTCAGTTCCTGTTCCTGCCACCAGAGGGTGAAAGACCTTGGCATTACTAGAGTTGGCAACATCCATGAATCAGCATGATAAAAAGTTTGATTTTTTTCCAATAAGATGATCATCATGAATCACCTTGACGAAAGTTTAGAGTCTTTCTATGGTTGGAAGCATTATAAATTAGCTGAATAAAAGTTGACTTTCTAACCTATAGTTTGGATCATTATGAATCAGCCCCCCCCCCCCAAAAAAAAAAATAAATAAATTGAGTCTGTCTAAGGTTGGGACTATCACAAATCAGCTTCATAAAATTTGGCATTTTTTTATCATAGTAGGGGCATTCATAGATCAGCAGGGCGAAAATGTATAGAGTGGTGAGAGCAAATGTATTTTTTTACTCTACAAAGAGCTTACCATGGAACGGAACTGACCATATATTAAAAATTCACAAATTGTGTCCCATTTCAGTAAAAAGAGTTTTAATAAAATAATAAGAAATAAATAAATAAATAAATAATAATAATAATAATAATAATAATAATAATAATAATAATAATAATAATAATAATAATAATAATAAACAACCATGGAACAGAAGGTGGATGAGGAAATCACTTTCAAACTACCCCTACTTCAAAATATTGTAAATCATAAGACTAACAACATGGAAGATCAAGCAGGTACTACAGAGAGTAGAGGCACAGTGGTTAATTGTAGAGGTGCGGTACAGACAGATCCAATGGCATCACCAGATTCTTAAACTCAGAGAAATGTGAGGTCATTAGCAGAGTTACCTGCACAACAGGCTTGTGTTCCAGAAATGCAAATCCTCTTGTGAAGGGAATATCCAACATGAGCAATAGTCGTCTGACAATAAGACCAGATAAATTTGATGGAACTGCTGACTTGGAGGAATATAAAACTCATTTCCTGACCTGTGCTCAATTAGGAAAATGGAATGATGCAGCTAAGGCCTGCTGGACTTCCTGTTTCTGATGGAGAGAGTTATGCTAACATTTAAGCAGCTTTTGTAAACAGGTTTGGGGCACAAAAACAGAGAAAACAGTTTAAAGCTAAATAGCAATGTATAAGAGGACGATCGAGGAGTCTGCTTCAGCCTTGGGTGATGAAATATGCAGACTTACACGGTTTTGCATGGTTGGCCGAGCAACAACACGCTCGCCTTTCACCTCTGTGGCCCGGGTTCGATTCTCGGCCGGGGAAGCATGTGGAAAGAGTTCCCTCCACTTAACAAGTAGGTAGGACGTAAACACCACAATTTGTGCCATGGAGAGTGATTAATACAGGCTTGGCCTGCTTCGCAATCCATGTTGAAGATATGGGTCTATACTATGGAGACTAACACAGAGAGCATATCCCGACTTTGAATTGAGAATGCAGGAGTAATTAGCATTAGATACCTTCAGAAATGCCCTATCATTGGAGATGAAAGTATGGTGAATTGATTAAGGTTGTACAACAATAGAGGAAGCTGTAGGCACTTGAACATTGTGAGGCTTTATTCACTGCAGAAAAAGAGAAGTTACGCCAAGTTAGAGCAGTTGGATTAACATCACCTGGTGATCTCCAGGAATGGTGCGTGGCTTTGGGAAAATCAATCCAGGAATTAGCATCACCTTTAAGTAAGATGGCATTGAATTTACAGAGTTGTAATACTGCACACCCTTCCAGACAGCAAGGATCCAATGCAAAACCAAATTTAACACATTTATCAATTCGGAAATATGTCCCTTAATGCAGGCACTCTTATTGATTACTATGTAAGTCAATGAGGAATGCAATGGAAAGTCATATTTGTAGCTCAGTTGACTGTATCAGTCCCCTGAGTTTTCACTAGAGTCTGTCGATCCATTGTCTGCCCATCAACCTTTCATAATCGTCCAGCCACAGTTCCCATTTCTGACTTCTTGTAAAGGAATATCCAGATTAACTTCAAACTTGGTGCCAATGCTGTTCTATTGGGTCTGTTCAAACTTGTTGAGATTGTCATTCTCCATTAATGTTTAGATTTTTTTATACATTGGTTTTGTTCACTTTTGGAAAAAATCTTTACAAATCTTCGCCAAACTACTTGGCCAAATGCAGTAATTTTTCTATGATTTTATAAGGATTTTTATGTCTATTTGCTTTATTCAATTCCTCGAAATTTCTTTTTGAGTCCTTTGACGACCAGAATGATCTTAGCTGGGTAACAACATACAGGTGCATTTCAAGTAGGTCACACAAAAGATTCGTTTCTCTTAGAAGCAGTCTTAGCGTTGTCTTTAGGTTAACTGATTTATCAGTGAGCTGAGCTCATTTTATGGTCCTTTGTCTGTCCTCGATGTCCATGCATCAATATACTTTTTTGAAATTCTTCTCAAAACCCTTCTACCGGATTTACATGAAATTTGGTGGAGATTTACCTTGTGTGAGACTCTACCAGGCTTATTGAAATGATCAAGGTGCAGTTAAGTTTTGATTTGTTATGTGTTGGCGTTTTTCTTAATTTTGGAGCAAAATATGAAAAATCTTTTGTCTGAAAGCACCAAGCCAGTTGCTTCGAAATTGCACAGGGACACTTTAGGGGAACTTTAGATCAGTATAGGTTCACCAGATGGTGCTGCTCTTTTATATTTTGTCACCAATCTTTAAGTGATTTGTTTTTTCTCCAAAACTCTTACCTTGATTCCTTTGTATCTCAATGGATAAGTATCTTTTTGAAGGGTCAAGCACAGCTGGTCACTAGCTAATTGTATTAGCATCTCTGATTTCAAGGTTGTATTAAATTTGGATACTTATCGGTTAATACATCAATTCCCTTTGTTTATAGTGCAAGTCGAAAGGGATTGCTACACTAAGTCACATTTCTGACAACTCTAAAACCTCAAGCACATTCCCTTCAAACTTGGTGCAGGTACCTCAGGTGTATTTTACCATTTGGTTCAAAAGGTCACGTTTCAGTGATAACTAGATTTGCAATGAATTTCTGGTTCGCTTTTGGACATATTTTATAAAACCTTCTGTGAAACGCTTGATCCAATTCTTTCATAATGGCGCATGGAAACGTCTGAGAAAACTTTGATCTTAATTTGTTAATTTGTTCAGTAGATGGCATTGCGACGTTTCTAGTTTTTAACCAGATTTGTGCTTTGGTATTCTTGTCTTCCTTCCCAAAACTTTCACAATGATTCTTCTAAAACTTGATTGAAATATATCCTGTGGACGGTCCAACTATAGTTTTTACCATCTGGGGATATTTTACACCTCTCATTTTAACTACTTTCTCAGTCTGCAGTCTGCGAACTTGCCAGATAATGCATATTTCTCGATTGATTACAATGCAAGTCAATGTTGATTATAATGGTAAGCCACATTTTCACGCAGAGCTTATGTTATGACTAAGTATCTGTCATCTGCCCCTCTATCTTATGTCATCTATCATCCACAGTTTGCATTTTCGACTTCTTCAGAACCACCAAATTCACAAAACACTTTATAAGGATATACCTTCAGTCTCTTCCAAGTCTGTTCAAAAAGTCATTCTACAGTGACGTTATTTTTTTTTATTTCTAATGAATTTTTTGCTGGTATATTTTTCAACTAAAGCATTTATAAAATCTGTCAAACCCCCTATCCAATACATGCTTGCCAGAATATATTTGTTTTAGTCACGAGCACTCGTTGCATGTGTAAGTCCATCGCACTGGCCGTTACGGTGCTTACCTGATGAATATTAACAGAACTCAGCAAAGAATGCCAACAGTTATATAACTTTAACAATAACAATATTATAATTAATTCTGTTCATATTTCGATACAAATTTTGTTCATTTCAAGTGAATTTTGTACATAATTACCTTTTCAAAATATTTGCATAAGTATATGTATATATATATATGTGTGTATTCACCATATTCCTATGTTATCAATACAATCATCCAATCTAGGGATCAGATAAGGAGGTATCTTAGAGTCTTACCTAGTAACAGAATTTACCTTTCTATAATCAATGCAAAATTGCATTCAACCATCAGGTTTTGGACCCATTGCAATATGACTACTCAAGCTACTCTGGCTTAGTTCTATAATATCATTTTCCAGCATGTAATTTATTTCTTCTCGAACAGCAGCCATTCTCAGAGTATTCATCCAATAAGGATGTTGCATTATTGCACCACCATCACCTTCATCTACATTATGACAAAATATCAAGGTGCGACCAGGCTCGTTTGAGAATAAATGTTAAAACTCATGAATACGTTTTGCTAAATCAGCTCGCTGTGCAGGCTCCAAATGACTGATCTTACTATCAAGATTTTGTAATATGTCAGAGTTCTGCATTTTTACACTGGGAACAGAACTCAAGTCTTCATTTGAGAATGGATCATCATCATCCTCACCATTATCATTTCTATCTTTCTTTTAAGTAGTGACACTGATAATTCCTACTGGTGTTCCTCTTTCATGGTATTCTTTTAACATGTTGATGTGACAAAGCCACTAAGCTTTCCTCCTATCTGGTATAGACATTATATAATACACATCATTCAACTTCCTTTAAACCAGATAAGGATCACTAAATTGTGCCTGAATTGAATGCCCTTGCATAGGCAAAAGTGCCAACACCTTGTCTCCTGGTTTAAAACTTCTTTTCCTTGCTTTCGTATCATACCATGTTTTCATCTTACATTGTGCATTAATCAGATTTGATTGTTCCACCTCATAAGCTTCTTTCAACATTTGTTTGAATTTGGACACATACTCCAAGATAGGTTCATGTTCTGTCTTAACCAATCATTTTTCTTTCATAAGCCTTATTGGACCTCTCACAGTATGTCAGTATACCAGTTCAAATGGACTGAACCCCAGTGACTCACTTGGTATCTCTCTGGTGGCAAGTAATGTCATATGTATACCTTTATCCCATTTATTTCCATTTTCAAAACAAAAGGTTCTCATCATATTCTTCAGTGTTTGATGACACCTTTCTAGAGCACCTTGTGTTTCTGGGTGGTAGGCAGAAGATTTAATCTGCTTAATGCCTAACATGTGGGTAATCTCCTGAAACAGTGCAGACATAAAATTTGAACCTAAGTCACTTTGTATCTGTATTGGCCGTCCTACTCTAGTGAAAATTTCATTAAAGCATCAATGATCTTAGGAGCTTTAATGCTTTATAATGGGATGGACTCAGGATACCTGGTGGCTTAATCCATGATAGTAAGGAAAAATATTTTTCCCGCTTTTTAATCTGTAAGTGGTCCCACACAATCTATAATAACCCTGCTAAGTGGCTCTTCAAGAACAGGGATAGAGATCAAAGGGGCAGGTTTTAGTTTCTGGTTGTGTTTTCCGACCACTGGACATGTATTAAAAAATTCTGCCACATCCCGATGTAATCTGGGCAAAAAGAAGTCTTGCAGTATTCAATCTTGAGTCTTCCTAATACTGAAGCGGCCCGCCATAAGCAAATCGTGAGCTGTTTTTTTAAAACTTCTGCCTAAAATGATGGAGGAACTCCTATTTGATGAATAATTCTCCATGCTTTATCAGTGGAAGCGTCTGGGGGTCTCCATTTCCTGATCAACATTCCTGATCTAATATAATAACAGACCGGGTTCTTTTGTGCCTCTTCTTTACTTAAAGCTGTATGTTCCAATTTTCTAAACTGCGGGTCAGCTTTTTGCTCCCTAATCAGCCTATCTCATTTCAAGTGAGGCATTTGACTGCGATGATCATTTTTGTTTACCTGGTCAAATAGGTTACCACCATGGCTTACTTCTGGACTTAAGTTACCTTCATGGCTTACTTGGTCCTCCAGGTTGCCAGCAAAGAATGTCTCTGCCAGCCTTAGACATTCATCATCCTTGTCACTGGCTTCTTGTTTAGATGCTTTAAGAGCCATGACATTGTCACATCACAGGCAGGAAAAAGGCCTGGAAATTCCTGCTCAAAATGCTCTGTGTCATCTCTCATGACTGGCTCATCCATTACATATGGTACCGCTTTACCTTTCCTTTTATCTCCTGCTATATCATTCCCTAGAAGGAAGTTTACACCTTCTATCGAGAGACTAGGTACATTACTTACAAATATTGGTCCGATTTTGTAATCAGACTTCAGGTAAACCTTGCGAAGCGGGACTGTCATGTAATTACCCTCAAACATTGAAGTAATACACTGGTGTTTGATAAGTTTCATCTGACAGAGGAAGTACATCTTCCAACAGTAAAGACTGGGCAGCGCCAGTGTCCCTTAGGATCACAAATGCCTAGTGGTCAACAGCATTTCCTTTCTGTGACACCAGCCCTTCTGATGTAAAACTCTCATAGCCATCCAATATGGACTCAGCTACACCAACATGTGAGTTTTCAAATTTAGCATGTAGATTATCAGAATGTCCATGAGGCATATTAAGAGGTGGGTGCCCCTTAATGCTGGCTAAAGCAACTGGTTTTCCAGTATTATTTGTCCTTCTCTGGAGTAGAAAACACTCAGATTTCACATGGCCCCTGTTATGGCAGTAACTGCCTGTGGGTCCACTAAAGAACTTCTGCCCTGTTTTCCAATTAGCGAGTTTATCTGATTGAGGAGAATTAGAGGGCATTTGTTCTTCTCATTTTTGACAGGGGGAGAGGTTTCTCGTCATCTCTGGCTTTTTTCCAAATTTAAATCTGAACTGACCCTGTTTGGGTTTTTCAAAGAAACTTTTATGTGTCAACCTATTGTCATCAGCTAAAACTGTAGCATCCTGTAATTTATCTGCCTTACGTTTATCCAGGTAGGTCCTACTTTCTTTAGCATTGGAACCTAAAATTCTTCTACCAAAACAAGTTACCTTTATTTGTCAAAATCATTTTCCATTTTCCTTCAGGCACACCATGTGTCAAAGAGATTCTCTTTCTTTCTGGCAAATTACTGATTCCTTTTGGCCCTCCCTGAATTGCTGTCTATAAGCCTCAAGTACTTACTCATAGGCTTTCAGAACAGCATCTTTTAACACATCATACTCAGAACTTACCTCTATGGAGAAGGATGAATAAACTTCTTGAGTTTTTCCAATAAACATTCTTTGTAGCAGAAGAGGCCATGCCCTTCTAGGCCATTTTAAAGTTTAAGCTATTTTCTCAAAAGACAGAAAGAATTTGGACACTTCTTCTTCTTCCAATTTTGGTGCTAAACATGCAGTCTTCACTACATTCAAAGATCCTGACTGTGCTGAATTATGTGCTGTAGAATGTCTAAGTTCAAGCTCTCTTAGCTCTAACTCATGTTCTCTAGCCTCTCTGGCTTCCTGTGTTTTTCTTTCATCCGCTTCTTTTGGAGCTGTGCTAATTTTAGCTCATGCCCTCTTGCTTTTTAATCAGCTTGTGCTGCCTGTCTTGCTGCTTGTGCTGGTTCTCGTTCACTCTCACATTTTAATTTACCTAGTCCCAGCTGAATTGCCAAACTTTTATCCTTTGATCCCTCATACTCAAGGAAACCTTCTGAAACAAATTTGTTCCAAAGGTATTTTCCTGATACCTGATGACACTTCCAAATTTAAGTATATGGCCACATTTTCCAGGTCCTCCTTTAACACCTTATCAAAATCTGTTAATGTCGTCATTAGTCAGAAACAAAACAAACTTGGATCTTTTGACATGTTGTCCTATTGTCTGTATATTGACCAACAGGTATGTTTATAAATACCAGATATCCTTTGTTGAGTTCAAACTGTAAGAATCAGTATTTAGAAGTTTTTGGAGTTGTCTGAGTGATTCAACCGTCATGTTCTTATTGCAAAATAATTCAATATTTTGTCTTTAATTTGATCCTGTTTATCTTGGATTGATCCCAGACGAGCCCCCACAATTTGTTACGATGCCCACCTTATCAATATTAGTATAACTCAACAAAGAATGACAACAATTAAAAAACTTAAACAATAACAATATATTTACAATCAAAATCAGCACAAAGTAGATAAACTTATCTCCGCTGGTTTGTCAATAGTTAAACTGCCTTGGGTAAATCCCCAGTCTGGGTAAGATTACCCAGAGGCACTGTCTCACAGTTCCAAGTCCCATGAGAGGTGCCAAATGATCTGGTACAAATCCTCCAGATGCATGGCCTGGTTTCAATGTGGCGGTGAAAGGTTTGGCGCTGATCCAATCCCACAGAGGTGTAGTTTGGTTCCAATGTGGTAAAATGAACACCAAATATACCAGTCGACTAAAGACACCGTCCACACGCCACATGGAATAAAAATAGCTCACAGTCCCACTGGCTTGTAGTCACACATCTTCTGTCAGATCTTCCCGAATTCTCCTCCAGTCAGGAATACAGTTATATATATATATATATATATATATATATATATATATATATATATATATATATATATATATATATATTAGAGAGAGAGAGAGAGAGAGAGAGAGAGAGAGAGTGAGAGAGAGAGAGAGAGAGAGAGAAATTTCAAAATTATTCCATAGTTTTCTAACTAGTCACACATCCCAGTGCATTGAGTGAGACCAGCATTGAGTGAGAGGTTAACACTTTGTTTACAAGCTGTCTGAGAGTCATTCCAACCAAGCTGGCTTACTCTGTGACCTGGTACACTCTCAATGAGATCAGTGACCTCTAAAATCAAAACAAACAGGCATACCCATATTCATAACACTGGCTAACAATGCACCTAAATCTGTCGCTAGCAGGTTCATAAAAAATCGACAGGTCAATATCCAGATATCAAAGAATTTGTAATGAGTTCAAATATCTGGGAAACCAGAAATGAGACCCATATGTGAGTAAAAAAGGACATAGTTCCCCACGTTTACTGGTCCACTGGAAACAAGCCTTGATTATCTCTTGAAATGGAATCTAAGGACAATCAAGGTTTTCGTTATGCATCAGATCTCTCCCAATCCCCCAACCCCTGGACTAGGAACTTTTGTGAACATGTTCAATCATCCCTTATAGCCTGTTGAGTAATATGTGTGGTTCCTTTTGAAATTTAATGGTCATTGGTCTAGGACATCCAGGTGGTGAAAAAAATCTGGGCACGGCCCTTTATGATGGTTTTTCCAGATAAATGGTGAATCAATGTTCTCAATTTTCATGTTCTTATCCACTTTAAAATACAACTTAATGTGTACTTCACTGTGCATGTTTTATTTTGTAAAATGACGACAACATGCTAAAAATGTTTATAACAATGATGAAGTAAAACTGTTCAACTTTGAAGGTCCACAGAAGTCAATCACTCAGTTTATGATCACCGTCGAAGTTTTCAAAGGAACAATGTTGTCTCAGCGTATCTTGAATGTGAAACCACTCATCCATGGATGTTCTGCAAATTTTCTCTTTTTCGGTACACCCTGGGGTCTAACAGTTGCACACGGACATTTCAAGTGATGTCCCTTTGTACAAGACATCAACTATGTCGTAATTCTACACTGCTCTCTTTGCCGGAATTCTTTCACAATTACCATTGAAATCCCACTCTCAAAGGCGTTCCAAATACGCGCCATTTGGCATGGGTATGATCCATCACAGCGCATGCTGGAAAGCTTAAACGTATGCTGGAAGCAGGGTATTCTTTGAAATTGCATAAAACACCTCGGGGACCGCCAAACCTTAATTTGCTCAACAGATGGCTCTGCAATATTTTCCTATTTTTCGCGATCTTTAGAGTATTGAAGCTATCTTTGACTTCTCCAAAACTGTAACTCAATTTTTTTTCTGAAACTTGGAGGAAATGATGCTTGTAGGAGGAGTAAACAAAATTATTCAAAAGGTGGTGATACCCTGGATTCCTGATTTTTAACGTATTTTTCAATTTGCCTACCTGTCCGTTAATGCATGCATTCCTATTGATTAATGTGCAAGTGAATGACTCTCGCAACGGAAATTCATTCTTTGACTTTTTTCCCATAACTTTAAAGTAGATGCACTTCAACTTGGTGGGATGTACGCTGGGTGGCTCTCTATTAACATTTACTGAAGTAGCCACACTCCTGTGAATTTATTTATTTATTTATTCATTTATTTATTTTATATTTACTTATATATCCATCTACCTACCTATATCTCTCTATCTATCCATACACACACACATATATATATATGTATGTGTGAGTGTGTGCGTGTGTGTGTGTGTGTGTGTGTGTGTGTGTGTGTGTGTGTGTGTGTGTGTGTGATAAAACCTGCAAAATGTCTGAAACCATTCAGCTAGTTGCTTTGGTACTGCACAGGAGATCCCTGAATATTGATTTGTTAAACAGGTTGTGCTGCAATTTTTGTGTGTGTTTTTGCCATTTTGGACTTCTTCCAAATCCTGACTCGAAGTTTGCTGAAACATGGTGGGCACATCCTTGTTGGAGATTGACAGACCTGTTTACCAAATGGCATTGCTATGGATCCCGGATTTTTAATTTCTTTTTCAATTTGTTAGTTTTCGTCAATGCACACATTCCTGTAATTTAATTATGCAAATCAATGGACATTGCAATGATAATTCGCATTTTGACTCCCAATTTAGAGGGCATTTACCTCAGGTTGGCGCCTAAGAAGTTCACATGATCATCCTCCTATGATTCATATAAATATTTTTTATCGGAAAAATCTTCCAAAAAATATCCAAAACCATTGAAACCACTGCTTTGAAATTGCATTGGGGCACTTTATACACAGCCAAACCTTAATTTGTTCAACAAAAGCTGTTGCATTTTTTTCTCATTTTTTAAATTATATGTGTTTTTACTATTCTTGACTTCTCAAAATCTGCAATTCAAAGTTTTCTAACACATGGTGAAAATGTAGCGTGTCTAGGGGTTATATAAATGTGTTCAATATTCTGGTTGTAAACGAGTTTTAAAAAAAATTCTGATAGGTGTTGGATAGTTGATACCTTTTTTCTTGCATACTATGCAAGTCAATGCAGAGTACAATGGAAATTCATATTTTTGACTTTTCTAAACCCGTCAAACAGATTAACTTCATACTTGGTGGCGATCTCACCTTAGTTACGTCTCTACCACATTTCTTAAAATGATTATGCTCCAATAATTATTATTATTTTTTTTTATGCCCAGTTGAATTGATAAGCTAAAATATTGTTCCTTTGCTTTCATGCATGGTAGTTCCAATCTCGTTTCCAGCCAGGTCGAGCCTACTTCACTTTGCTCCTTTCCCCATAGGTCAGGTGCACACAGGATCGTCAGAGTTCTCTTGTGTCTTTAATTCAACCTACCATTTTGTAACGTTTGTTGCTAATTTTGCTATAATGAGGAAACTAGTTTAAATTTTCTTGTATGCTCAAACCAGGGAAATTCAAATTCACAAATTTTTGAGAGGGAAAACCACATAGACTACAGATGGTAACCATTTATTCTGTTTCAACATGATCTGTATAGTAGGATGGGTTATGGGAGGTTCTCCCCACAAAAACAATATATTATCTAAGGTACTGGTTGTTTAAGCTCAAAATTGAAGATCGAATACATTTTCAAGATTCAATCCTGAATATACTGTATATTGGGTATGGCATTGCAAACATAGGCTGTATTAAACTTTGCCCTCTGTTTCTTTAAGTTGAATATTTACTGATTCGTCCACACAGAGATACCCATGCAAGGGCAAATCTCATTCTCTGCTGTGACATTTATATGATGTTACTTTTGTAGTATAAATTATAAACCATAGATTAAGAATGATAAAATTTAGATATTATATCAATTGCATGTCATCACACATATTCTCATCCCTAATAACAGCAATGCGTGGAACCACTTGCAGTCATAGAAAGACATGATTAATTAATGAGAGTGAAAACAAATATTTAACTTATGAGCATGAAAATTAACTTTTAAAAATTGAAGAAAAAAGAAATCATGCAAAGTCATATTCCCCTGTTTTAACATTTGGCTCAAGTATAAGTGCATAGAGATTATAATTATCAGTGCGTGATGTTTATGAACTACTAGTTGCGTGAATCATTCCAAAACAGCAGATTACTGTGTCAAAATAATTAACACATGTACATTCAAGTTTCAATTAGTGTCGTTTATTCTTTCATGAGTTAATTGCATACAAAATTCTTGTATATGGTCTTTTGCGGGCTGCTGAAGAAGCTCGGAATAACTACAAATTCTATGCTACAAGATAGTAATAAGGGCATTATGTTGTTGGTTTTTGCAAAAAGATTGATAAACTGTTACTGCTGATAGAGCATACCCCTTTTTCTCCTTTACACCGACCAAGGGTAGTTGTCAAATACCGTGTGGCTCACCGTTTTTTTTATAATTTTAACATGAAAGAAAAAACATTTGAATGAGAATTGTAGATAAATCATTTCAACTTAACATGACCAATTTTAAGCGTTTTCTCTGACATGGCTTTGGGGCTCAGCTATGAACATTCTTGTCTCCGTCGTAATTCAGGACACAAAAGATTAAAATATAGCAAAACAAAATATGTTCCAGATTGTGACATTTTTATACAATACTATAGGAGACATAAATTACACAAAGGTGCTCTTCTGTGCTCATTCATTACACTTACACTTGTTCTTCTGTTCCCATGCAGTAACATTTACCGTGCGAATTTTCTCCATATTTTCCTTCTGGTCATATGTGAGTCTGGCGTGTAACTTGTTGACAGGAATCGAAGAATCAAAAGTCCCTCAAAGCACAATAAGATGTTAGTACAATGTTGAAAAAAACTCATTTTCAAGTTTTTGTCGGGCTTTATGAAAAATACGTAATGCATACGTATACATGGTGTAATAAGGTTTGTGCCATATCTCAAAGCCAAAATAAACCCCATTTGGAACAGTTTCTTTTATGGAACTTCTTTAATGGATATATTTGATGTGAAGATTATCTAGATCAGACACGGAATACAAAATTTACGGCAGTTCTAAGTGTAATATATATTGCAGCTTGGAGCCTTCATTTTTTGCAGTAATAAAGCTCTGCAGTACTATTGTCCATAATACAGCAGTGATGACATTGCAACCTCTCAGGAATGGTATTCAAATTTTTGACAATTAAACCTCTGTATAATAATAACATATCACAATGGTTGCAGCAAACAATCGAGACCATATACAATCATAAAAGTTGAACCATTGTACTTTTAATAGTCATTTGAACATTGTCAAAGTTGGTCCATTATGGGATTGATATTTAGTCAAGATTGTTGACTCCAGTGATGGGGCAAAAAGGGCGAGAACAATGTTTAAGTTGATCATAATGTACGTTCGACTTCTCTGACTTGCAACATAGTTACACCATAAAATATCTATTTCCAACGGGGCTTTAATGCTAACTGCCTATAACGATAATCAGGTGTCTTCCTAATCACTCAAGATACAGTTGTATCTCATATGTCCATGAACATAAGCTTTCACTATATATCAGTGACACATTATATAAAATCATATTACTCGATCCCACATATAAAAATCAATATTATGTGTTTTGAAATTTTTCAGCTTAAGTTCAATTAGTGTGAATGATTTATTTACAACCATACCATTTTCAAAATGGAGAAAAGTTGTAAAAGTGACGACTCTCCATAGCTCTCCACACGTGTGTGTGTGTGTGTGTGTGTGTGTGTGTGTGTGTTTCTGTATATGGCATGGCTAGAATCACTTTCAATTACTTCTAGCACCTGCATACTAATCATTCAACATAAAAATTGAATGAATTATGTTATTGTTATTTTACGATATGCTATGCCATGCCATGCCATGCCATGCCATGCCATGCCATGCCATGTTATGTTATGTTATGTTATGTTACGTTACGTTATGTTATGTTATATTACTGATTTAATGAAACCAGCTGGCAAGGCCAGACATAACATTATCGCCAGAAAATCTTATACCCATTTCTGAGTGGACCCCTGCTTGTCCACAGGAGTGCTCTCCTGCATAATTATCCTATCGGCATGGATTGAAATCTGGTGGATCCTGCAAGGACATTGGATTTTAATTGCACTAGTTTGCTGGCACCACCATGTAGCCCATTTCAGTGTACAGGAGATACTATTTGTTAAGTAGCACTAAGTACGGTGCAGGGCTTTCTAGCGTCATATATCTTCTCTTGCTATTTGTTGTCAAAATGACTGAATGAATATTCCCTGTATTAGTTGGTGGAATCAAAATTTAGAGTGACACCTGCCCATGTTTCGTCTGTTTGGTCGAGTACACAGACAAGGCTGTGTATTTCTTTTCTGCAGCACTCTCTTTTAACGTAAGGTATGGCACACTATTCAAAATACTGAATACCTAAAACATATCTTCCTGCAGCCTTGCATTTAAGGCTCCTTGCTACATTTATGTAATATATATAGGACCTTGTAAATGACATTTTTTGTCTTGTCAACTAAAGAAATAAATGCCTTGCTTTTTCTGGCTACAGTTCTCTAAAATTTGCGTTGTATGTATTTGCTGCCTTGAATCTAAAACATCCATTCCATGCCCCCCCCCCCCAAAAAAAAATCACTGGGCAATGGATACCGGAAAATTGATACTGCCTCACCTTACGTACATATTTCTACCAAGTTTGAAATCAAGTCACCTAAGAGAATACTCCTTCCATATACACTATTATCCCTGTAGTAGCCTTAATGAGTGATGTTTTAAACCATTATGTCATTACAAAAACTGCTTAAAATATGCAAATGAGCAAATAACAGTAACCCTTTATATTAAGGGTAGAAATCCTGTTTATTGAATCAAGATTTGTCTTTACCAGTTAGGGAAGAATTCAGCTTCAATCCCTGAGGAAGAGTCATAAATATTAACAGCACAGAAATGTGGATTAAGGCAGCTGCACCCTGGGTCCCCTCATAATGATTCTGCCTACCTAAAACTTCCTAAAATTTTTAGTTTTTCGTATTATTATGTACACATATACATTTTTAGAGTGGTAAGGGTCTGTAAATTTCGCATATGTCAAAATCAAAAATGCTTGACAGTCGCTGCTGCTTCCATATCGAAATAGTTTCCTGTGCATAAATATCATGATTTTGGGGTTGCACTTTTTTAATATATTTTGTCAACCAATCAGTCCCAAACTTCTCAAAATGTCAAGTTTAATATTTTTGCCAGGTACCTCTGGCTACATTTTTAGAAATATTGCATAGTTTTTTTGTTTTGTTGTTTTTTTTTTTCTGTGGTACTTTGAAGAAAAAAAAGCAGCACACTCTAGATCAGGAAAGTTTTAAGAGCATAAAACTAATGAACAATTTCAAAATTATGGAAAACATATAGAACTTGATATTTGAATCGTTTGGGACTAATTGGACGAATATAAATTTATGAACGGTGTCCCAAAAATATGATTTTCACTCAATGTATACTTTTATGATATTATTCTTAAACAATACAAAGTGCACTGTGTTTGAAGGGAGCACAGTCATTCTAGTTCCTGATTCAGGGGAACATGGGGTTCAGCCACCTTCAACAAAGAGGTTTTATCTAAACAAATGTTGCCAAAATTATTTTCAAGGACTCAGTAAGAAAGCACAAGAGCGTGCCCGCTACAAAAGACCAGTCGAGACATATTTGAGTTACATCACAACCAAATCTGAAAGGAATCTGTCTGTCTTTGCTTTTCAAAAAAAGTTAAAATGTGATCTATGGTTGCAATCCCTATTCACGTACATTTGGGTCGATAAGAATGGATGCGTTTACCAAAAAGTACCTGAACAGAAAAATATCTTGAAGAAAAAACAGGATTCCGGAGGTTCACCACCTAAGGAATTACTTTGTTTGACCTGTTCAAAACAAACATTTCATCCACGTTTCAGCACAATGTGAGGTAGTGTTTGGAGCAGTCAAGAAATCGATAAAACGTAAAAATGTAGAAAATAATAATATAATGAAACTGAAGCAAATCACAGCTCCAATTGCTCACCAAATTAAGAGCTAGGGCTTTCTAGAAGTGCTCTTATGCATTTGGAACGGAGTTGGCCAAGCCATTTTAGATTTTTTATTGGGTGGTAAAACATTTCAGAGAAAAACTTTACCTGTCACAATTAATTTGATTCCAACAATGACAGCAAAGTTAAATACAGCAAAAGGAAGACAGTCAAGAATTAACAAAACATCAATATTCAACTTCCAAAACCAAAATTTAAAAATTATATTCACTCCTGACTTGAGACAGGCAGTCTCCCATAAAAGGTAACTGGTTGCTTTAAATCACTTCTCTTAACCTTTAAAATATTCTTCAACTACAGACGATATTTTCTTCCAAAACACATAGGCCAAACTACACAAATTCCAAAATTTAAAACTTGCACAAAAAACATATACAAATATGGTACGCCTGCCGCTTTTTGCTTCTAATGACTTGTCAGTCAGAATGGAGTAAAAACCTTACAAAATTCAAAATTTCCGCAGAGTTGCCAATGGAACAAATTTGGTGTAGACCCGTTTGGACTAGATCACCAGAAAATTCCATGATAATTTGGCCAATGGTTTCAAATTACCATTGCAATTGCCATTTGCTTGCATAGTAATCAATAGGAATGTACCGACTATGCGACAACTGCTCAAATTGAAATTCGTCAACAATCGAGAATCCAAACAATAATCTATTGAGCAACTTTGTTTCACCCTTTTATGTATCAATCCAAATCCGGTATCCATTTGCTAAATGATGTACAACCCTTATGCATAGCTATTGGAATACCGGCATTGCACCTAACTGTTTAGTTTGCACATACGTGTCATAAATTCAAGGCAATCAACTGAAATTAGCTATTTCGACGTGAAATATGTAGTAGTCTAATTGAACTTAAATCATGTAAGTATGTGTGCACATATGAAGTGAAATACCATACTTATCTTCATTTTTTACATGTTCCTCTATCTGATACCACATTTTGTTTTTGCATGGTCATATAGAATTTCCCGGTTCATACAGGTTGTAGCTGTGATTCCTAATGCTGTGCACATGAGTGACACATCCGGTATTATGTTCACGTGTCGAGTATTTACACAGAGACTTGATTCTGAATCGATGCTTTAATTCCGAAAGATTTGAGACCTATTCAAAATCATGCTGTTTTCTGCTTCATAAAAATAGGAAGTTCCGATTCTATTATAGCTTTTTTTTCTTGAGCTTGTATTTAGAAAGAAAGAAGGATGGATCAAGGAAGAAGAAGGGAAACAAACAAGCCAGATACACCACTACTATGACTTGTGCATATTAAGAATGATAGAAATAGGTGTTCACTAATTCAATCAGAAGATATTTTCATCTCCCAGTTTTTACTGAAATAATCCTCTTTTTTGCTCATGATAGAAGTAGGTGGGTATAGTTGGCGCCACTGCTGGGCCTCCTCTACATTAGTCACCTTGCAACAGAGTTTAGCAAGATTTGTCAGATAAAGTATATATTGTATAATTTGCGCTAAAAGATAGCACGAAGTAACATGTGGTCGTGTAACTGCAGTATTTTAAGGGCAAAATCATATAATTTTACATCTACAACACAGGCACACATAATACACTTACCACTGTGCTCTATTAGGATGTAAAATGGAGGATTAGAGCAGGCTGCCCACCCATCTTTTGATACGAAATAAGCCTGTGTCCCAACATTCAAAATGTCGTATGTCTTGTGAATCTGCCCGTGTAATTGTCCTTTCTGGCAAAGTGTCGGTGCCCGTGGAATGGGAGTGCCCAGTATAAATCGGAACCCTATAACATCTCCTTTATTGATGTGGACATTTGAGTTTATATCGAGGGTGTGCCGCCCGTGACACCTGTACCTCAATGTTTCAGTTGTATGGACGAGCATGTAGTTGTTATTCTTCATTTGCTTGATGGGTCTCCATACCTGAAATGAAACTGCCTTAGCACTCTTGGTCCAAAATATCCACTTTACCAGCTTGCCGCTAACTGGGGACCTCATGGATGGGATGGGAATAAAGTAATAAGTGCCACCAACTGCGGGCCCACCCGCTGGATCAAAATCGCCAAATGCAAATGTTCTTTCTGAAAAAAGAACAGAATATTGGAATAACAGATTACGTTATTGCACATATAAAATATGGACCCAAGCGAAATTAAGTGTGGATTCTTCATACGCTTCTATGTTTTGGGGTTATTTTTACGAGCACCAAGGCGATTTCATTCTGAACAGTAAATTTTAAAAAAACAAAAACAAAAAACGCCAAGCTGCCTGCTACTGTTGCCATGTTCTGCTGCTCTAATTCTTATTCTCATTAAACCTATTCCCTTTACGTTGATACTCAAAGTAAAGATGGTATTAAAACATATTGCAGCCGCTAACATGCTGTTGAGTGCATGAATTTATTTTCAATTGATCTAAGTTATACAATCGTTTGAATCAAATTGGTTTCATTAACAAAACTGATGATGTACAAATTGTGAGTCCTAATTATCGTATCATCATGTGACTTTTTCTAGGTAAAGTTTTGGAGCTTAATAACGTCTCCACGTGTATTCCAGCAATATTTTAAGTGCCAAGATTTGTTGTTGTTGTTGTTGTTGTTGTTGTTGTTGTTTTTATAGTTACACTTAGTTCCTTTTCAGCATTACTAAGTAATAACTGATACAACTTGCATCTTAATGTTGCCGCAAATCTTGTCAATGTCAGCTTATATCAAAAACGTTTCAGGCACATGAGCGCAGAAAGCTCATTGCAAGAAAATAATTCTTGCGTTATCTTGTCTCAACTTAGCGGTTTGATGTGATTGGATACTGTCTATGACTATAGGCATTAAACTAGCATGCATGCTGAATGTTGCTAACAAATTTTCCAATACCACATGCACTGTTGAAATTGGCTCATACTTGCATGGTAAACTGCACCGTTACCGTGCTGTTGCTGGCATGTGACAGTTGTTCGTGCAGTCCTCAAACATTTTGTGAAACACTGGCTTATATACCGTTCACCAGGACCCAAAGTCTCTGAGACATTTTAGACTCCAAGTTGCACATGGACATTTTTTTCTAGGATTGGTTTCTGTCCGGGCACATCATAAAGTCACACATGGTACCATCACAAAAGAGACAAATCTTACTGAGACATTGTAATTTTGATGCTACGATGCATTTTTGGCATGGAGTCTGCCATTTTGCCCCCAAATTCCCGTAAAGGATTTTTCTGACACACTGAGCTACTAAATTTGACAGCACTGCACGGGTGCTCTATAACGGACATTCTCTACAAACTGAAAATGTATAAGTGATTCACAGTATGTAAAGAATTTCATAAAGAAATGTTCAATTTACATTTCAAATATGGTTGAGCATCTGGGTGAAATTTATTTTACTTTTCGTTGATACCTAAAACAAAAGTTTAGGTTTGCAATTATGTTCACTCTCAAACTTGATGTTTGTATGATTACTTGATGGATTTCTTGAAAGTTTCCTCATAATTGTTGTCATTCTCAAGGGGTTCTTATGCACGTGGCACTTCATGACCATACACCAATGTTATATGTAGATATAAAAAATAGTTAAAATGCATTAGAGGTAAGAAACATGAAATAAACTTCAAGTTCTCAATTTTGTAATACCCAACGATCTGACACGTGCAGCTCTACAATGTTGCACACATAGCTCTTAATATCCCAACTTCTAGGTGTCAGAATGGGCGTTGAGGTTTAAGCTTCCTTCACGTTCAACACCTGTAAAGGCTGGCGGTTTACATTTCGCATACAAAACGATCAGTTAGACGGTTTCACATATTTTTTTTCAGATGTTATCAGAAATAAACAAAGCCACTCATAAAAAGGTGAAAATTGGGGTCTGACCACTTCAGGAAACTTAGTAGAAACCCACCTAAGGTATATGTCTACTACATTTGAAGTAAATCTGGATTACAATTTTGAATGAGACGTCCAAAATGCATATTATACTGCATTCCCCATTTACTTACATGATAACCGATAGGAATATATGTATTATATGATAAGTACTCAAATCGAAAACTTCCTTTAAACTTAGGGATCCAAAGTATCACTTGCTACTGAACATATTTGTTTAACCCTACCATGAGCTACATTTCCATCAAGTTAAGAATTAATATGTGCCAGGCTTCAGGAGCGGAAGTTGAAAATAATGAAAACCAAACAAAACAGTTTAAATTTTTGTTTTAAAAAAATCTCAATGGCACGTGCTGAATAGAGGTAGATCTCGACATCCACCGAAATCCCATATCCAATTATCAAGGAATTGGCCCAGTGGTTTTGAAGGAGAGATACATTTTTAAGAACTTACCATAAAACCAAGAAGTTATTTTGCATTCATATCACTGTAGCTGCATGTTGCCCAATGTGAAGAATAGTCCGCTATTTTTTAATACACCTGTAACAAGGGCTATGTCTTTAGTATGGTATTATAAAAATACTTTATGAATTTTATCTCACCGCAAAGTGGTATTTCGCAGTAGTCCCATCTACGGGTAAAATTAGTAGTATAGCACCATGGTCCCTTTTTTCTTTGAAATGGGAGAGGATTACGGCAGTAATTTGCAGCATCTGCCATTGTCTTGTCGGGAAACTGGCTTGGCCTGCAACACATGGGGATATGGGGTGTGTTTGTGTCCCATCTTTGACATGGCTGGCCATATTTGGTGACATTGATGTTTCCCACATAATATGCACCTGAAGCTGTTGTCTTACAGTCTACATCAAAGAGATGTGAAAAGGAATTCAGAATCACTCTTTAATAAAGTGAACCAATGCATTAATTTCATGGGTCATATTAGTTGTATGAAGCATTATCACGTCGGACCTTGAAAACTATGATTGCAGAGAAGGGTTAGACGCTGCAAATATGGAGTATGGACAATGTACAAAAATACTACACTGCCAATTCTATTCAGTTACCCAGATTAGGCCCCTCATTTTAGCCTTTCACATGAGATAATTGTTCGTAGATACCCATACATAGATCTTACATGTACTGTGGAGTTATGCATGTGGTGTCGTGGTGAACCCTTTTGATTATTATCCAGCTTCCCTAGTTTATATTTCCCTCTAAAAGTTCAAGGGGAAATAGCAGATATTTTGAAGAAAAGTGCTTGTACCATTTACGTTATATGTTTGCATGGTTGTATTGAAGAGAAAAATCATTGACACATTTAAGTTACCTTCGGCTAGAGATTCTTGTACAAAACCGCAAAGCCAGAGCCACATTGCAAATAGTATCATCTTGTTTCATGCGATGAATTATACCTCATTTTGTTTCAGCTGAAGCAAAAGGAAGCATGGAAAATATTTTACAACTCAACGATACCTCTGCAAAACCATAGCATTGGCAAGTCCCACAACTTAAATTAAGAAAACATTTCTGCTATTCAGTTGCAGTGCTTACCATCTTGAAGCAATAATAGTTTAAAGACTTCTGTATTACTATTGTTGTTGTTGTTTTTTTTTTTTTTTTTTGCTGTTATAAGAATGATCTTAAATTTATTTTTGAAAGTAAGACCATAATGATAACCGATTTGCTCAAGGTCCACATCACATTATTTTAAATTGCAGAAGTTAATAGGATGGAAAGAAAAATCTATTCCAGGATCTTAATATCTCTTTTAGGACATAATTTTACCTAATAGTGTGTAAAGCAACAAAAAAAAAAAAAAAAAAAAGGTGGCGGGGGGGGGGGGGGGGGGAGAGAGCCCAATGTTTACCATTGCATAACCATATTCCAGAAAACAGGGAAACTACACTTCGCTCACTCCTCATATCATAGATTTGTTGACTGAAATTGTCCCAGTGATAGTATTTGTGGCGTAGGACAACGTCCTATGTCTTTTCTTATGACCTTTAGCCTTTCATTTTTGCTGGCATTGATGGATTCTAAATACGAACTTACAGCTCTGATGTGTGTTTACATCTGATTCACATAACAGAGTTTAATTTATCTTGCTTTTCTGCCTTTTTTAATAAGATATCCGGAAGAGCTGTCAGAGAGTAAATTTCAGTTTATCTGTGTAAAAGTTTAAGACAGGAAAGGAGTTCATCATAATACAAGACCAGAATGGCAACTTAATTTTTGGAACTTGTCAAAAAACGCACAGCTCTACAACTTAATAAATGCCCATCTACTTACCTGTGAGTGATATTTATGTCGTTGTGGGTTTGTAATTACAATGTAATTGAAATATTCCTCAACGCTTCAAAGCTATGAGAAGAACATTATTTTTGTCAATGAAAAATGCAAATGCATATATATATATATATATATATATATATATATATATATATATATATATATTTATATATATATGTATATATTTATATATATATATTGTGTGTGTGTGTTTGATGCCAAAAATAATGGACAATGAGCGCATTGCAAATCTATGAAAAATGCATATATATATATATATATATATATATATATATATATATATATATATATATATATATATATATATTGTGTGTGTGTGTGTGTGTTTGATACCAAAAATAATGGACAATGAGCCCATAGCAAATTTATTTTATGACAAATGCACTAACAGATATATGAAGAAAAATTTTGTGCATGCCAAGCTAAACTTCTCATGTGGCGTATCTCACGAGTGAGAACAATGCAAAAAGTGACAAGGTAGAAATATTTGTTTGTGCCATGATGAAAGATAAGAGCTCATATAATTACTTATTTAACAATATTTACACAGGGTAACTGAAATGCAAATTTAATATAATTCAGTTATGCCTTTGGTGCAATCAGCAAAGAAGGGGATTAAATGAGTCTAATACGTCAGTATAATCCTAGTCAACAATTAACATCTGTTAGCTAATCTTCCTCCATAATTGATTATGACTGAAAATTGACTAAAAGGGCTGTTCATGCGTATATGTGGTAGCTATTGGTTAAAGGTTTTCCTCCAACCTTTGGTCAGTGGTTCAGTGTCCTTGGCCTGATAGGAAGCCAATACCGAGGGCATACTTTGCTTTTTGCATTGAAATATATGACTCTAGAATTGCATGTGCTCTGTATGCATGCATGTCATCCACATTTGCAAACTACATATCAGTGTAAGGCTATGTATATATGATTGTGAATCTAATCACACTTTGTTTCCATGACAACATATTCAAATGGGGGAAAACACATTTCTTTCATAAAAATACTGCATTGTTGTTTTATATATGTCATTTTCTTGCAGAATATTTAATCAGGGACATAGTCTATGAGTCCTTGTGGTGACTATTTGTCATGCAAAGAAGCATCTCTTACCGCTTCTGCAGATCTATGTAAAAATGCATTTTTTTTCTAATTTTTATCCAAGTCCAAGCAATATTTAAACGGTTGCAATAAAAACGCATCAAGTGATCTGTGTTTCATTTTCAAAGTTTTCTGAAAGTTTATATCTCCAGTAATCCAAATACCATGCATATTTGGAGAAAAGGGTCCTTCACATGGAATGAGGAGATACTTTGTTCTCTAATTCAGCACAGTTTTAATGATTTTTTGCCATTTATGAGTGATTAAGTGGTCACGTGACTATTAGCAATTTATTGCATGTAATGAAACTTGGCATTCCAGCCATCACAATGATATATACGTTTGGTATGCTTCAGAGAAAACTGTTCCCACTGCACTGTGTTCAATGAAAATTGCAACTTTTTTTTTCACTAGTACAAAAAATAACCTGACTCTTTAAGGGTTAATCTTCTGTCATTGATTACAGTGCAAATGAGACAGTATGTTGAGGGATTGCATAATGTCATAAAATAATAAGCAATACACAACTGAAACTGTCTTTAGAGCTTTTCCATCAGTGCCTTGTGATTACCGCTCATCTGTAAATCCGTCTGCTGATGTAAAAGCTGCATGCTCTGGCAAAATAATAATCCTGCTACCTGGTCCAAGGAACAAGGGTGGTTGATGAATCATCAGTCAATCACAAGGGTGCTTGCATAGCTAGTTCTGAATTATTATTACTTGTATGAAACTAGGATAGTAAACACATTTCTGTGTCAATGTTAAAACAAACCTTTAATATCTGTAGCAGGTAAATAACACTTGTATGGAAAGTCTTGCCAGTATGTACAAATAGCTTGTGTGAAATTTGAACATATTGTTAAAACTGCTTTCCAACATCCCTATACACTGCAGGCCATTGTTAGATGATCACAGGTCCCTGCCTGACAATGCTGTTTTTGTTTTCTATGTACCTCAAACAATGTTACCTTGAATAGTTACATGTAAACCTTTTTTAGCTCAACTGACTTGTCAGCCAGCTGAGCTTATGTGATGGTTAGGTATCCATCATCCATCCATTTGTCCATCTGTCTGTCTGTCTGTCTGTTGGCATCCATACATTAACATTTTTGACTAGACCAGATTTAACTCAAGCTTGGTTGGAATGGGTTGGAATGAACCTGTGGTGGGTTTCTGCATATAAATTTTGAATAGTCACAGTCCAGCGAATTTTGGATCTTCATGATTTTTTTGCTCATTTTGGGGCCATATATTAAAGAAATTTTCTCCAAAACCACTTCGCCAATTGGTTCGAAGTTGCTTAGGGAAACTTTCGTGGATCTTGAAAGTTTAATTTGTTCATTAGTTGTGTAAAAAAAGTGTGTCTTTGCTACTGTGGACTTTTTCTCCAAATTGATTACTACATAAGTGAATGGGGATGGCAAAATATTGTAACTCAGGATTTTGACTTTTTTCCAAAACTAATGACCAGATTTGTTCACACATGGTGGGCATATACAGTGGGTAGGTCTCTTTTAAGTTAGTGTAAATGGTCATGCTCCAGTGATTTTATTTAGAAATATTCTTTTTTGGGCAAAATCTATAAAATCTTCTCAAAAACCACTGAGCCAATTGCTTTAAAATTACATAGGGACACATCTAGATATCCATAGACCTTAATTTGTGCAACAGGCGGTGCAGCTTCATTTTTCTATTCTTTTTATTTGTGTGTGTGTGTGCACACGCACGCACATATGTGTGTGTGTGTGTGTGTGTGTGTGTGTGTGTGTGGGTGTGTGTTTGTTTTCAACTGCTCAAAAACCACCTCTCACATCATGCTGTACAAAGTAGGTAAACTTATTTTTACTGGTATTTCAACAGTCAAACAGTCTTAGATAAATCTAAATCCCTGGTGAGGTTATCCAATGGTATTGTCCCACAGTTGCAAGTCCTATGACAGGTGCCAAATGAGTGGTTTAAATTCCACAGAGGTATGGTTTTTGTCCAATGTAGTATTGAAAGATGTGGTGGTGATCCAATCCCAAGGAGGTACCGTTTGATTCCAATGTGGTACAATATACTAGTCCGCTGGCAGACAATGTTTGCACACCATAGGTAAAAGGTAGACATGGAGCACCAAATATACAAGTCCACTCAAGACACTGTTCACACTCCCACAGGTACAATGTAAACAATGGTTCAGAGTTACAATGGCTTGATGACAACACACAGCTTCTGGCAGATCCTTCAGAATTCTCTTTTTTCCTCTGCTCTCCTGTTCTCCTCTCTCAGTCAGGAAATATCACAACTGTTCCAGTGTTTTCCAATTAGTCAAACATCACAGTGCAATTTGAGATCTGCCTGGGTCAACTCACAAGAATGTAGGTCAGCATTCTAGCTCATTCCACCTGTTCACAAATTACGTGCGAGTCAGTGGCTCTGTAGTGACCCTGCACAGTATTCATTGAACTCAATGACCCGGCACACACTGAATGAATACAGTGACCTGTCCAAATGAAAACAAACGGCCATACACATTTTCAGAACAGAAGGATCACACAAATATGTTCACCAGGTGGCATTACTATTGATCCCTGATGTTAAACGAGTGTTTCAATTCGGTACTCATCAGTCAATGCATAAGTTCCTGTTGTTTACTGCCTAAGTCAACTGCGATTGTTTTTTTAACTTCCTTTCCAAAACCGCTAGCCAAATTCACTTCAAACTCTATATAAATGTACCTCGGGTTGGTCTTCACAAAGTTTGCTCTAATGGTCATGGTCCATAATTTTTTGGACTTTTTTATGTTTTTACTTCACCAGAACTGTTTGCCAGTTTCAATTTAAACTTGGTGGGGATTTCCCAGAAACACTCCTTGGGACTCCTCAGTATGGATTTTTTAGCAGCTGGCATTGCAATTTTGTCCTTTTTATTATATTTTGCCCTCGGCCAATATTTTGATGCCTCGTGACCTTAAAATAGGTCAAGTTTGCTGAATGTCGAACTGATCTGAGCATCCCTGGATGATTGCATATCGCAAGTTTCATGGCGGTAGCTAAATGTGTAAATACGTCGCAACAGTAACAGATTTATAGATGCGTGCACAGACATGAAGAAAAAATACGTATGAGCCATTGCAGCTGAGGAGTACAAATGTTTTTTTTTTTTTTTTTTTTTTTTTTTTTTTGGTTGTTGCTTATTTACATTGACACTTGTAATTGAAAACCATGCTCCGCGGATAGAGATAGAATAGTTCCTAATGCCCCTGCACTCCAACCTGCAGTCAATGCAATAATTAAACAGGTTTGTCTGTACTTACAGGGACAGAAACAGGATGTTGCCTTGTAGACAGTTACAAACGTTTGCTTCCGGGTGGTCTTATACATGTATGTCTGTCAAAAGGTATCTGCACATACAAACTCGGATTCTACAAATATAAGCCGTGCTTACATATTCTAAATCAACATGTGGAAAGTTCCAAGCAGTTCAACCATGGAGGCAAAAACCTGGCTGAAATACTTGGTTCATTGACTTGCATACTGAATGTGCTGAACTTTTGGTCCACCATCAGGATAAAAGGGATGGGATACCATCCCAAATAGATTTGTAACAATGGCACTTGATATCACCTACATCTACATGAACAATGTAAAAACCAAACAGTTTCTTTCAATATGGTGTTTTCAAACATGCAAGCAATCAGCTTCTGTGGGAACTGAAAAGCTTTTTAACCAACAAAGAGAGAAAAAGTTTAAAACAAAAACGAAGCATAGAAATGAATTATCATTCTATGTAGACATACTTGCTAAAAGTTCCAGGGCTTGTTTCTTGTCTATCCAAGAAGAGGGGCAAAAAAAGGACAAAGGTGCTTCACCAATCCTAAAGGTGATAATTGTAATTGTTGTGATTTCTTCATATTAATAGCACACATTTGGAAAATTTGTTCCCTGTTGGCAAAGCAGCCACAGTCCATCACCAACCATCGAAAATTTTAAAACAGACACAACATTACTGCTGAACAGAATTGTCGACAAAATACAAATATTATATGGGTGGTGCACATACATTATATATATATATATATATGTGCGTGTGTGTGTGTGTGTGTGTGTGTGTGTGTGTGTGTGTGTGTGTGTGTAATAAAGTCAAGCTGAAAAACTTATAGGCCTAAGCCATTGAACTACTTTATGAGTCTTTGAACATCTTCAGAGTATATAACATAAAAGAATGGAGAGTTCACCACCGTAATTACGTTGGTTAATAAGTGTAGAGAGGAATCAGGAATATGTATCATGTGCTGGCTGAAGCAGGATTTTTTTTTTTTTTTTTTTTTTTTTTTTTTTTTGCATTTGTCTTGTAACCAAAAAATATAATGTTAAAACAAAACTTTTAGAAATCCAACTCACTTATGTGTACTGAATTAAATGCAAAATGAAGTGTCGCAGGGACATAGAGTAAGTTATGTCTAACAATTTGACAATGTATAAAATGATGACGGTATTGAGAATAAATGTATCTGTCTTAAGGATTTGAATAAAACTGTGTCTGAATAGAAATGCTTTATCAATATTGTTTGTTTGCTAGCCAGAACTTTTAATGTCAAGTGATTGTATGACCAGTGACACTACTCGTAAGTAAGGTGATATCTATTGCCCAGGTCAGTGACACGACACACAGAATGGGTTGATTATAGCATCAGTTACCTTCAGAGATTACTGAAAGAAATCTGTACTCATGACAAAAGGAAAGCTAATGTGGATGACAACTTCAAGTGACCTGGCAACAGTACCTTAGATTCCGCACATGATATTCCTTTCAATTTCTCTCAATGCATAGACTGATCATCAAGACAGCTTATCTTTTCCATTATAATGTCTCTTGCTGTTACAGCCATTTATTTCACTTGTGTGTGTGTACTTGGTCTCGTACAGTAGTTGGCTTGGTAAGCTTATATGAAGTTCATCGCATCAATATTTGTAACATCCAGCAGGAAGCTCTGATGTCCTGTCTCCCAGTGCACGTTAAAATCAGATGAAAAGGACGGGAGTTACATGATATTACAATAATATGTCTAACCCCACAATAAAAAAATCCCTTGGTATTATTCATAAGTTAATAATGATGTACACTGCATCGTCGTTAAGTTGAATTGTTGAGTTTCCCTCAACTGCCAAAGCTTACTTATTCCCACTACATTTATTTGTGGTAATTTAACTTTTTATTGTACATTAATAATTATCAAGCAAAACATTTTCCTTTTTAAATGTAGGTAAAATAAAAAGCACAGCAATCTTTTTACAGGTTCTTTATATGTATACCATGGACTAAAACTGGTTCACTAACCATTTAAATATCTTGTCTGTGGTGTGGACTGTACATGTATTTGAATGCAAATTTAAGAGACAACGTAAAAAGGAAACAATGGTGGAAGATGGTAATGGATCATGAATTTACTTATATAAGAAATAATAGGTGATGATGTAAATAAAAGAATAAAAACTATGATTTATATTCTGGCTCGTTTTTTTTCGAATGATAATGGGTAAAGAGACCAGAATATACTTAACACACATAAATATAACTTACCACATTGTGGCGTCATATTAAAACAAAAGATATTTGTCAGTACAGATATGTTGGCCGTCCTCCCAGCCCTTAAAACATGACAACTCAAATTGCACAGTAGGCTGCTTGCTTCTCTGTTTCCCAATTTATCAAGAAGCAGGACATGACGCACAGATTTAGCGTGTAATTACATCGTGACTGTATAACTGCACCATATAGGTCAGTAGCTTCTTCATAAAAGAGAGAGAGAGAGATGGAGAGAGAGAGAGAGAGAGAGAGAGAGAGAGAGAGAGAGAGAGAGAGAGAGAGAGAGAGAGAGAGAAATCATTGTGTCTACTGACTTGTTCGAACCATTTAGAGAGTATCTGGTGTCATTTTGTCATTATACTCTTTTAGAAGGTTAGCCATTCCAATTAGCGGGCATGCACCAAATACTTGACTCACAGATAGAAAGAAGGACTGAAAAAAAAATCTTCACATATGGTGTAACTTTAAAGCATATCTATAGAAACTGGCAATCGGAAATTGTCATTTTAAAATACAAACAAAAACCGGAATTAAGCTACGTTGTTAAGTAAATAATATGTTGGTCAATACCTCCAACAGCAAATGTTTGTATTAATTGATAGAACAATTTACTTGTGAGAAATATGAATAACAACTAAATATACAAAAACTGCGAGGAACTAGAGATCACTTGCACTATGCCAGCACAAAATGTCATCCATTTACATAAAAAGGATCATATTGGTGAACGTTTGTTTTAAGCACCAACTATTGAATTCTGGGTGTCCATTTAAGTTTGAAGCTAGTATCAGCTTTTTGTGAACATTCCGACACGGTAGTAGCCTACTAAGAAGCTACTTTTAAAGAACTAAAATTAAAAACCAGAAGGAAGGAGAGAGAGAGAGAGAGAGAGAGAGAGAGAGAGAGAGAGGTTTTTGACAATAATGGGTTATATATCGTAATATCCTGAAGGTATGTGCGTAGTCAGGCATAGTACCGAAATAATCCAACTATGACCACAAATTCTAACTCGCGAAGTTAATCTTTAGAACAAAAGCTTGAAATGTTCATGTTGTTATAAACAGACCTGGAGAGAATAACTCAATAAAATAATGAAAAGAAAGAAAAGGGGCCTGAGTGGTTATCATTTGTGGAATATAGCTGTCATACCAACCTCAGGATTATCAACAGAACCATAACAATTCAAAAATTGATTAAAGTCTGTTGACTGACCAGTAACCAATAATAACAATCTTTTAGAATGTATGCATTTATGTTAAAGTGCGCGGAATAAAACAAATTGAAAATGAACACCATTGTTTGACCTTTCTACCAAGTTTATTGTAACCAAATTTCAGCAAAATCTAAGGGAAGGTGTCAAAGGACACGGAAATAATGAAATGACTACCTAACGGACCGTCTTCACTCAAGGTACACGGCCAACTAGTGAGAAGTGAATCTGGCCCATGGTTTTTGACACAATCTCAAAAATATTCATCAACACCACAATCTCGTTTACTTACATGGCAATCAATACTAATGTATGCACTGACAGAGCAGTATAGAAATGAACAGTTCTTAAATATCATGGATGGATAACATCACCAAGTGATGAACTACTTTTCTAAACCCTTACATAAGGTATATTTCTGTAGTTCTCGAACAATGTGAAATAAGTCCTTTTTTTTTCTTTTTTTACAAGAAACTGTTTTTAAAAAAGTGTCAAAATATTTTAAACACGCACAAATATTCTAAACTAAACAGGCAGCGCCACCTGGGGAACAAAATGAAGGTCTAGGTGCTCCAGTAGTGTAACTGTACAAGTTGGATGCAGTTGGCTGGGTGGTTTTGAAGATAATTTTGGCCAAAAAAAAAAAATAATAAATAAATAAATCATCAAAAACACACGTACACACTTACTGGACTGCTTCCATTTCCGTAAACTCAATAAAGAGGTACCTAATATAATTCTCCGAGTGTGAAGTGAATCTGGCTGAAAATTTGGGCGACAGAGTCGAAAATGTGAGTTAACGTTTCAATCCCCGTGATCTACATTATAATCAGTTGGAACAGATGGATTAACTGACAAGATGGGAGTTGAAAACATGCTTAAAATCAACAATATACTAAGTCACTACCCGGTGAACAATTAGGTTTTCATGTGTCCACCAGGTATAATTCCACTAAGATCAGTACCATTTACATAGCGCTTTTTAGGACATGCCAAAAAACAGCAAAATTCACAAAACCTCCTGAAACGTTTTTAACGCTGAGCCACCTTTGGAATTAATAAGGGTCCAGGGGGTATCAGATGTGTCTGTCAATTCAAAACAATTGACTGACGTGTTTGGAGAAAAAAAACCCACAAAAAATCATAAAAAAGTACAAATTATTGGAGCACAAGCATTTGAATTAACTTGACGGGTGTCTACCTTAGTACATCTATTCTATGTCTAGAGACAATCTGGTTAATGGTTTTGAAGGAGTATAAAATGTTAATTGTGAGTGAATGGACGGACCTGCAGACAGATTGAGGGTTGACAGATGGCAGCCAATCTTCAGTGAGGTAAAATCGCATCACGACCTGTTGAACTAATTAAGATTTAGGGATCTGATTTATTTTTTTTCTCATTACAAAACAGCTAATTTGTTCGAGGAGCCATAACCTCATCCAACCAATCAGAATTGCTATTACCTCTCGGGCACCCCCCTCCCCGTGACGTAAGGCGTAAATCTGAGAAGTCGGTGCTGCTGGTATATATAAAGAATTGACCATTGCCGCCTTTCCTGGACACTTGAGGGCCCATAAGCCACGTTTAAATTTAGACAAAAATAAAAGTCCACCTGAAAACGTACGAGATAATACCTTAGTTTTGGCACGTTTTTGTCTCTTTAGGCATCCCTATCTTCCGTCTGTCACACGTAAATAGAACAATGTGCCACAGTATTTGGAAGATGTGCATTTCCATGATATATGTCAGATTGACCAAGCAACTCTTGGCTTGTGTCTTGGTGATGAACAATCCTAGCCCATGATCACAATTCAGCACTAAGAGAAAATAAAGTTTGTGTGTGTGTGTGTGTGTGTGTGTGTGTGTTTTATGCTGTTATTCTTTACCTTTAGTGACCTTGAAAGGTCACAAAGACAATGTGCATTTTATTCTGCTACTGGTGGTTTCCATGCCGACGGTTACTGGAAAACACTTAAAATAAGGTACCACATTGTTTCTTTTGAAACTATATTTCTTTTGAGCTTGAGTAAATTTGAAAGATTAAACAGACAATATTTGCTTGCATCTCACTAATAGTGGATCAGTCATCTTACATTTAAACAATGAAGCGCTTTTAGCTGTAGCAGTTGAGAATGATATTGCACACAATGGTGATGGTCTTCAACAAAGGTGCTGTAAATATTTCTTCACAATTGTCAAAACAAATTAACAGGTCCTGTTTTGAACAGGATGGGAGAAAACATAAAATGAATGCCAGATATATCTATGATATTTGTCATAAACGTTATTCAGGGAGTAAGTTTAGATTTTCACATATTTTTTCCACTTTTGGAAATAATAACATGGCCTTTCTTAAACTATAGGATTAAATCCCAGTTGGATGGACCTTAATTAATTTTCAAATCTCATCACAAGTGCAAAACTATTTCCGGACGTTCAACACCGCTTGTCCCAACACAGGATAGTGTAACATGTAACTCATCAATGAAATTGATGGACACATTTTTACCTGTAAAGCATTATTTTGCAATGTTTTGCACAGCATATAGTTTTATGTGTCATTTATTTTTCTTATAAAATTACATGGCTTGTTTAAATGCTTCATGTAGTTCTTGTTGTAACTGAAGAACTGTATTATACAAATAGTAGCACGTCTTTTGTGTAGTTCTCAACACAAACAATACTGCAAGTCTGTCTTTGCTCCATAGCCACTCCAGTCACTGTCTAAGTCTAAACCTCTGAATAAATTAATATATCACATTCAATTGCAAATTTAGAAAGTCGTAGGTTTCAACAGTCAAATGAATTCAAAAACAAACCATCAGTGGTAGCATGTTTTTGCAGATATAAACTCCCAGACATGACTTTAGATGATTGCAGCTGCTTGCCCTTGTCTTGTATGTGGTAGACAACCCAATTCAACATAAAGAATGCATGAGCGTGATATATCAGCAACTAAACAAATACATACTGTAAATTACGTTCTTGTTTATAATGGTAACAATTGAAGAATTTACATGAACAAGTACATGTATAAATATACTTAAAATAGTAAAATCCAAACCTCAACTTACTTTGAGAATGGTAATCCATAAATGTTCACGTGCCTTTCCTCCAAAGACACCAAGACCACCTCAATTACTGTATGTGTAAATATAGTGAGCCTGGTATTTGATGACACGAAACAGTACCTCCTCAACATATATCAAAGGTCCTCTTGTGTTTTTCCATACTTCAGGAAAAGTTCTCTGAAAAATCTGTTTACCAAATTCCACCATAGTTTCTTTTTCCATATACATGTCCATATAACTGCCACACCTAAACTTACATTACAATTTAATACATCCTGTCAGTTCATAGAAATTTCTGTCACAAAGTACTTTTTGAAAAAAAAAAGAAATAACGTCTCACAGGTTATTGATCTTTATGGACATTTCACGGAATAAGCATGATGTTATTTATCCTTGAGTTGTCTCAGACTCCTTTGTGTTGCTGTTGATCTTAAATCTTCAGGATATTTATTTACAACCGGTCCCTCCTGCTGTGTCCAGATGACAAATTAAACTAAAGTTAAAGGTGTATTGTGTTAAAGGGGAAAGAACATTTGTTTTAAACGTGTTTTAACGAATTAACAAGTTCCCTAGGGCCTAACAAAAAATTATGTGTGGTTCCGGTAATCAGACAGCCCCTACTATAACAGTCCAAGCCTAACATAAATCGAATAAAAAAAAAAAACTGTCAAGCCACCTTTCCCCAATAATAGTTGATCGACCCAAGCCAAAAGATTTTATCGAGAAAGTAGCCATTGTCTGTTGTTATCTCAAAAACAGCTTTTTTTTTTACTTATCCGGTTGGTTAGCTTGGGCCAGGAAAACAGCATAGCTGCATAGTCACAATTGTTCCGTGAAATAACATAGCCCCATTTGTTCAGTGATCATTATTGTAGTATTTCGGCAGGTTCCAAGTGTCCATTCTCAGAGTAACAAGGGCAAACGGTAATAGAAGTATACCAAAACATGACTTATTATCTTAACTTTAACCTGCCCACTCGGTTGTTATCTTGGTTATCCAAATGTGACACCATAGCCTGAGTCACCATGTGGTTAGTGCCATTTTGAACACTGAACAGTCCATTGACTGTGGGACACTAGCAAAAAATACATTTGATTTGTATATCAAAACAAACCGTGGCCACAGCATATATCGTGATCATTATTGATACTCTTAAACATTCGCAAAATTTATATTTTTTGGTTTTACATATTAAACCCTCCCCCCCCCCCCGCCAGATTATCCCAATACTCATTTACACACCATTGGGTCTGAAATCCATAATTTTCAAAATGGCGCTCTAGTCGATATTTTGTAGAGGTAGTATCCAAAATATATGTCTGATTAGTTTTACAGGAAGGGCAATTTGTCGAATGACTGCATGTACACTATATAATTGGACTATTCCAGATTGAGCATTACCCCAAAATGTAAATACAAAGCCACACAGTTCCCAGTTGTATGCCCCAGAAAAGGCATTTTATATCAAACACTGAGGTCGCCCCAAAGACTATGAACTGAGTGGGAGCACAGGATATATGAGGCCAGACCACTCGCTGAGTCAAAGCTAGAGCTAAGTGGAGAAGGTTGCCCCGATAGTGGATACAGGTCCCAAAATATTGGCGAGTTTTATATACATGGAATGGTAATAAAGTGACACTTACATTGCCTGTCTTACACATATTCAGTACTCCTGGTGTAAAGTTTTTTTATTGAGTTGGTTACGTGATAATATTGTAGATAATGGGATGTATAACATTTTTTTTTAATAATTTATGTTGAAGGATGGCCCAAATCAGGTTATGCCAAGTTTTATTATATATCTTAATGAGTCTCCAGTTTGTATATTTGGGCATGTTCACCGTCAAAGATACGGATAAGTTGGGTTCTGCAGTAAAAATTGCACAATTTGCAAATTAGCATTGTTTAGGCATAAAAAGAAGATTTATATGTACAATGTGTCAACAAGAATTCGACAATAAACGAAGTGCACCAATATAGAGACAAATAAAAAATACGAAACTATTATTATGACAGATGCTATACCCTATCTTAAATATCCATGGTGTCTCTGCAGGGCAATAATATTTTAATATACATCAAGAAATTCAATTATTTTGAAGTCATTAATGACAGGACTGTCCGCGTGTGATGTGCAAAAGTGGCCACCCCCTCTTTCCAGTCATAATTTAGATTTTAAAGAATGTTACATACTACTCAATGGGCTTTGCAGTATAAATTATATGTTGTTAAAAAGATTACAAATGAACACAGGCGAGGACAATGATTAATATCAAATGCTTAAAGACAGCTGAACATTAAATGTGGAAACAATTTACATAAGTTCAGAAACTGTCGATATGTTGCTGTATGAGCAACATGTACATTTGACACGGCAGATCTATGCATAGCTCAGCAGTCCGTTGAATATAAAGTTAGAACACCCCTAAGGAAAGAAAACTGAGCAAAGAACGTCACAATATGTCGTTGTAAAAGACATCAGTATTTGTCAGGACTGTAACTATATGATGAATTGAGTACAAGTATAATATTTGCATTAGCAAAGGTCTTTGATTGATACTAAGTGCAAGGTAGTATTGTTTCACACAGAGGTTTCATCTTCAACAAATGTGGTTCAGCTCTTGTCCTGTACAACCAGCGGTTACAAACATGCAGAAAAATTATCAATATATAGAAGCGTGTATCTGGCACTAGAATTGGCATGGCAGTCCAATAATACTTATTTGCGCGGCATTTGTTGTAAGCTAAACAATCACCTGTAACACAATGCACCACTTCTCATTCACCACTATTTTTAGAGCAGTAATGCACTATGTCCTGACTTCTATTACTCTGTGTTTAAGATTTACTCGTTTCTATTTGTGATTCTAAATACTTTAATCTAGTTACTGCCTTTCTTAGGACAAACATTATACCAACGATGTCTAAGGCACGTACACTTTTAATGGAACATACATGTAAATCGGATCTAAATGAAGAAACCAAAGAAACTGAACACAGTCCAAGATTGAAACTTCTTTTGATATATTTCTAAACGCAACTTTGAAAGCAAAAAAGAATAATAAGATATGTTTTGATCACATATGTAATGAACATGAATGATATTGAATCACTAATCAGCAATAAGGCAAAAGGTAGAAGGCATCCTGTTTTACAATGTTATTATGAAAAATCACACAGAGGAAAACGCTGATAATGTAACACTGGTAGGAACAGAATCAAATAGCTTTGTGTCAGCAATTTTGGTATATAAAGAATGTGTACACCATTTTGCCCAAATCAACCGGAGCTGTATTGCCCTTCATAATCGAAAATGTGAAAACACTGTAACATCCCTGCTGCGGGTAATAGAAAATACACCGAACTTGGTTCAGAGGGATTCAGATCCACAGTTAGCGTATCAGTAAAGAACGTGCGTCATTTGTGTTATAACATCGTATCACTAACTCGTTGCGCATCTGTTAAACTAAAATGGAGGCAGTTAACCCAATATCGTATCAGTAGCACATCAGCAACCACAATTAGCATGACAGTCTCGTTGTACTCGTCGTTCTCCTCATAATCATCAAGAGCAGCCACTGCTATATTTTGAAATATAGCTCACCATACGTAAGGCGGCCGGCGAAGGCATTGCAGATAGTTGAGTGAGAAATGTTCTCTTTTTTACTCATGAAATGAGTGGGTAATGTAATTTTTCAATTCGTTCCACATATCAAAAAGTAGGGCCTTTCCAGGATAGAAGTTCAATTCAAAACCAAATGATGAAATAAAAAAAATACTAAAAAACAAAACAAAAAAAACACATTTATTCATAGTAACAAATTTACGTATTGTAATTGAATAAAAAGATTGCAAACTAGTAGTTGTTCAGTCTTTGTCAAAAGTAAACACATGCTTTGTGCGTGGCACGAGCCTGATAATGTGTTAAAGGGTCTTCCTGCAAGATGCAAATAAATTGTCAATACAGATGATTTTGCCTTTTATCATTGCCAATCAAATCCTTTCAAAAATAAATTACCCGTTTCTACAATTTACGGATAGTATAAAAGTTAAATAATTTACCACCACCTTTGAACATTTACAGGTAATTTACACATAAAGTAAGAGAATTTTAACCGGCCTATCAGGAAAATGGAACTGAAAATGCAATTCACAAAGTTGAAAAGTGTGAAAGCACGAGGGATATTTATTTTATTTCTTTACAATTATTAAAATGCGCTTAATCTTCTTATATTAGATTCTTTTACTTGGTATAATTACATCGTAAAGTATGATAATACCCAGCACAATGATCGAAAGGGTACATTTGTTCCTTTCCAAATTAAATTTTTAAAAATGAAAGCAAACCGTTTTCACCTAATTACACGAAACTGCAGTGCTTGAATCATTTGGAAAAATTGAAGCAATATTAATAATAGTTCACAGGTTTTATTTTTTAAGAAAAACATTAACTGTCACAAAGTAGTACTGCAGGCCTCTGTCTGAAAAGACAGTTGTCAGTTCATATGGGTTTCTAATTCTGCTCAAATCTGTGCAACACGGAGGAAAGGAGGAAGGATTTAGAAATCAAATTCTTTCCAGCAAAATAATATTAAAAATGAATATATAAAAATTATTCATAATGATGATGATATGTAATATTATCATTATCATTATAATTATCATTATATCTGAGTGACAAAATTTCAAGCCTCACTGCACACACACACACACACACACACACACACAAACACACACATATATATATATATACACAAATATATGTATATATATCTATACATATACATATATAGTCCCACTAACTCTCTGTATAACTTTTCATTTGTGATGTGTGTTTTAAATACTGCAATGAATTACATTGAGGTGGGAACAAAAGTGTGTCTGTTGCTTTAGGGATTATATCGGTGACCACTTCATATGCCCTCCTTGTTTAATGTGACATTTTATATCAGAATTCTTCTTGGTTTGGATTGCATTATGTACATAAAAAATATATGGATGTCCCAGTGTAACACTATTTTGTAACATCCATGAACCTTTCGCAAAAATATACTTTAGGTTTTTTAATGAAAAGTGCACATTTAATTTCTAATATAATTGAAGCTTTCTATTTCAGACTGCAGACAAAGTAAGGCAGGGATTGAATACACTGGAAAGAATAACAAAGCGGAAAATGAACGAATATGCCAAAGATGGGACCAACAAATCACACATGTCAACGACTACAAAAATTCACTAAAAAGGTTTCCAGACACAACAATGGCAGAAGCTGGAAACTATTACAGAAATCCCAATAAAGATAAAAACGGGCCTTGGTGCTATACAATAGATTTGCAGTACCGAATGAAGTATTGTTGTCTCCCACCTTCTGGAAAGTTTACACTATCAGACACATTCCAGTACGTCCGTAAAACACAGTTTTCTACACCGCTGACTTTTCTGTCAGCCGTAGTCATAGATTGGGTGGTGAAATATTGTCAAACGGTACATATGTACACAATGTACATATTTTACATGCTATCAAAAAAAGAGTGCCCTTATACGCGTTAAACTCCATGTGTAATACTTTGTGTCGCTTTCGACCATGCTTGCCCTAAAGGTCACGCACCATTGAAATTTCAAAATTTGTCATGACTTTTTATTCATTTTGGGCAAAGTAAAGAACAAAACAAGCTCATTGATACTGATTGACCAAACGGCATGATGATGATGATGATGATGATGATGATGATGATGATGATGATGATGATGATGATGATGATGATACAATTTGGCAAATTGTTTTAAAGTTAACAAAGTCACTTCTGCGAACCCCCACACTTATTTTTTTTTCAATGGGTATTGTTATGATCGTTTCATTTTTTACTTTCTGTTCTCTTCTACAATTTCATCTTTTCAGTAAAAACGGAAGGCAGATTGGTATGAAAAATTTCAAAGATTACAAATTCGTTAACCAGCTGGTGATACTGCAAATTCACCTGTTTTGTGCATGTTTTGTGACTGACATCTTACTGAGTATGGGTATTAAAGAAAGCAACAGAACATGTGGAGCTGTTATGGTTATGACTGAATCAAAGTAACGAACGGGGCGCTTTCAAAATGCTGAATTTTAGTTCAAACAGGGTATCTCGTTGAGCTTAAATTTTGTGTTATATTCATTTAACAAGCATACAAGCATGGCAGAGAAACACATAGTGGTATCGTTTTGTCAAAACATGGTCATAAAACGTCCATATATACAGTGTTAATCCATATTAGTTTAGCAATAGCACGCCATAAATTGTTAACAGAAACTCTGATTGAAAGTCCATTTTCATTTTTTGCAGCAGCTGAAAAATTATAGAACAATGTCAGAACACATTTCCATCATAAACTTTGACAGGACTTAATAAGGTAAGTGTATGTATGCACCGGAAAGTTTCAGTTTTCACAAGCTTTACACTTTACATCTTGGAAATTCCTTGGTTCAGATAACAATTGCCTTTATATTGCAGACTGAATCTATTTTTAAAAAGTAGCAGATTTCTTTCTTGTTTGATGAGCACACTTTTACTCGTTTCGGGAATCAATGTGGTCATCAAGTGATATTTGCATAAACATAGTTCATGTGGAATACCAAACAATTCTATGCCATAGAAGTTCTCACACAGTATTTTCCCTTAATTTGTGAGGGTTGGCGAATTTAATAAAGCATCACATCGTTCCTGTTCATAAAGAGGCAATCCATAGTAAGCAATTAATTTTTGAGAATTTACTCATTTACTATAGAATCACATAGTGACAGTTCGTGAAAAGAGATAATCAACAGTCGAGTTTGTTTTTCTTATATTGTCACACCAGACAACGAAATACTTTAAAGTAAGTAAAGACTCATAGACACATCCAACCAGCAGTGACACTTCAGCAGGAAAAAGTAACCTTTTGGACCATTTGTTTGAAGAAAAAAAAAAGAAAAAGATATGTTACAGTAATTGGGTTGGATTGAGGCCTAGAGCTTGTTTACAGGCATGGGACAGCTACAACACTTATCTAAAAAGGGAAATAGTTTGTGACTTTCTTCCTCTTCCAACCACAGAGAAAAGAATATCCTACTTAGTTTTCTATACCGATATCTGAGGACTAGTGCCTTTGTGTCATTGGTAGAATTGACACAATGTCTGTCAAGAATACAGCGGCATATATCAATTAATGACCATCACACAGATACTATGTTCAGAGGACCCACAGCAAAAATCAGTGTCTCTATGATCATTGTTTTTAAATATCCTCTTTGCAATCAGTGTGTCATGAATATCCAGTCATACTTGGGGAATAAGATTGGTTTGCTGTCAAATTATAAAAAATGGATGTTGCAATAAGCCATCCTGAGAATTTCCCAAAATGTGATATTATATAACAATTACGTGACTGTTGTGTGGCTCAGTGTTGTTACATGACAAGTGTACAAGAATGGCAATATTTCTTAATTAATCTATCATGTACATGAGAAAATCATTACTTCGAAGTGCCATATCCTTTTCGCCCTCGTAACGTACGAAACTGTATCAAAAAAAGAAACACAGAAACAAAAGCAAAACGCAAAAACAAAAAAAGGAGGTCTGAAAGCCTGTATGGGTAAGCTATCCCCATCCCTTACATACAAAAAAGTACCCCCCCCCCTAAAAAATATTTTTAAAAAAGCAGAAGAGGATGAGCGTCGGTATGATTTAGGCAGCACCTACGTCTGTCAGGGAAAAAATTTGCCCTTCTTAAAGTGGTATCATGCAATAAATTTCTTAGTCATTTGTCCTATTTCTCGTCGTTATGTGGTATGCATGAGACATGGACAGATAAGTACATTGTAGGTTCCCTGTGCACTAGGATTTCTGTGAAACATTTACGTATCTCTATGCAAAAACTAGTGTAGTTTAGTAAATTTCTGGCCTAATTCAGCGAGGCAAATTTTTTTTCTTACTTTACGGAATTAATATTTAGTATTGCCCAATGCTGTATTCCTAATACATGAGTTGTGGATACAGCATCAATAAAATACTATCTGGTTATTTCTAAGGAGTGGATATCTCAAACCACAAGGTATATGAAGCCATAAACAATAAATAATATCATATTCTTGTCGAGTGGAAATTACTTTTATTCCTCTTTTTCTGTAGCTTAAAACATGACACAATACCTTAAGAAAACTCCCTGCCATTGATATTCAAACAAAATAACAATGAATGATGAGCAACACTTTATCACAATGTGTATTATTTTAAGTCTATTTTCATTTTCCATCTAACCTTTAATAGAGTGCACGCAAGTAAGTCAGGAGGGTTCCGAAGCAGGATCATCCATGACAGAAATGACGCTTGCATGGAATTAATGTATTTTTTCAAACAAGACAACCGGAAAGAAGGTACCTACCGTCTCTGGGCAGAAACATACAAAATCAGCATTGAGTTTGAATTTATGGGAATGTGGGCCGCAACTACAATGGGATTTTGCTGATTTTACCTGTTCAGAAATTCCATAGGAGGAGCCACAACGTAAAAGACCGTATTATCAAATTACAATTAATTTTCTCTGAACCTTTAACATTATTCGATAGAATGTGAAGTTAGTATGCCGAAAGACGTATAGAACACGCATTTTAGCTGCATAGATGAAAAAAAAGTTGTCTCTTTTTTTAGTGAAAGGTACTTCATATGTGCATTAAACTTGCCATAAAACTTACCTTCTTGTCAAATAAACCTGATAATTACATAATTTTTAAAATCAGTGAGCAGTTAACAGGATCACAAAATATTGTCAATATATTTTACAGCTGAGTGATATACATAAACTCTTCATATTTCGTTGTATTCTTGCATTATAAGTGAAATATCCAAACACAGAATTATGAATTTGTGGAAATTCCAAAACTTGTGGTGAAAGTCACTGCTATGTGGTTTGAAAGCATGAGAATATTTTAACAGTGCTGTAAAATATTGTAGAAAAATTAGTCCTCTCTTTATCACATATTAAACGTACAGTTTCAATTTATGACAAAAACACCAAAAGTATGAACCATTTAAACATTTCGTTGATATAATATTGCATAAAAACACCGGAAAGAACATTACTCAAGTTGCTCAATTTAGCCATTATTTATTCTATCCCTGACTGCTTTTTTTTTCTTCTGATCTTTATTTTTTTTTTTAAAAGTCATTAACTCGTTCAAAAGTTATGACCTGATAAATATACACGGTACACTTATTTAAATGCTTCACGTGAAAAGTGTTAGGTTCTCGGCATCCTATATAGATGTGCACATAGCCTTTGGTAGACATGTGATAATGATGATTTTAGTGTTCAAGAAACATATATATTACTATATCTCAATGAAAAGGCCATGATGTGTACACTTCAGCTACCATAAAAATTGAGTGTTTACCCTCATTTTTCTTTTCCCTACCAAAGTCCAACACTCTTTGAAGCCAGACACTGATCACTGCACATACACTCCCGGCCAGCTTGTTTGTCACTTTCTCTCAATATTTTAATTACTAGAACAGCTGTCTGTGTCCAGTTTCCTTTGTGTCATATTACAAAGTAGATGCACAATTTCACTTTCTGTCTTCCAATTTTTATGATCAATGTGTCAATTCAATATAGCTTTTTCTGCAAATTATCATGATTATAACATTTTGGTTTAAATTTGAAAAGAAAAATTATTACATAAAGCTAATCAGAGCGTCCAATCTATTGACTAAAGTGTGAACTCAGTGATTAGGTAATAGCAATTAGGTTGAGTTACTGGGTGTTGTTTGAAGTCCAGGATAAGTGTGACCCCTGCAGCCAAGCCTTGTAAGGAGAAATGGGGGTGAAAACCACCCTGCAAAATGTCTTTAAGCCCAAGTATCTTAAGCTGAGGTGTACACAGCATGCTATTACTGAACAATATAAAGATCGTTTTCTTTATTTCGATTACTTTAAAACTAAAATATTTACGGAAGATCAAACCTTTGAAAAAATTCCAGTTCCTAGTGATTTCTCTGGAAACTTCTTGTGACAGGTTAGCTTATGGAGTGTACAGAGTTAAAACTATGGAATAGGATATTGACCACAAGAAAGTGGTTCTGGACGAAAGTACACAAACACACTTAGTTCCACACGTCGTCTAACCGGCACTTTAGGCTTTGCAACTGTCAGTTCTCATTGTGGAAAGATCTGTGGAATTGTACCAAAAATAGTTTTCTTTCCATCTGGGAAATGAGCATTGCAGACATCGTTGGTACAAATTTACTGAAACAGCCGTTGGTACCAGCTCTAGAAATGTTTATTTACCACGTATCTTGGAGTTCTTTGTTTTTAGGGAAGTTGTAGAAACTATATTTTTGATGACTGCTGGGACCGGCATGCTTTGCAGCAAACTGACGCTGAGCAATTCATTATGGGGACCGGGCATATCCCGTATTAAATCATTCAGGCTGTGCACTAGGCACTCGAGCTGTTATTGTATCTGACAATGATGTAAAAGTCTGTGTAAGAAATTTGATATTTCGTATTAAATATAGTAGTATGAAGTAGTTTTAATATAGCTTGACTGGATAACAGTGGATCATGAAACAGTAACAGTCAGCCACCTGACATTACGAGGGATTTAATATGGGTGTCAAATATCCTACCTTTAGACTGTGAAGAGGACGTTCTACAAGTGTATGGATTGGCGGTACCATGACATCGATTATTTACGCATTTTATAAATGAAGCAAGGAATGCGTTCATCACAGATTCTGATATAAACAAACAGACAATACCCTAGTAAAAACAATGAAATGGGCAATGCACATGCATGCCAGTTTATGCAAGAATACACAGACTCTATTCACTCCTTATTTTCTTGTGCATTCTGTTTTTGTTTTTGTTCTCTTTTTTTTGGCATCATATATGTTTTATTCTGAGTTCCATTCGTTTTCATTATTTGTGATGTGTGTACTCATAATAGTTTTAAATTGTTATCTCGAGTTATATTTATTTCCAGTATATGTGATGTTTGAACTTAGTTTTAATTTATCAAGTGTATAAATAAATATACACATATACATGTGTGTGCACGTGTGTGTGTGTGCTTGTGCATGTGTGTGTATTTGTGTGTGTGTGTGGTTTTCCTGTCCACTGCCACAACTGCACATATATTCAAAATATTATACCCTCTTTTCTGATGATGATGAACATTATCATCATGGTTGTCGTCGTCGTCATCATCATCATAAACACCAGTTGCCGCAATAAGCAATACATCTACCATTTGTCAAAATAATAGTGCACAATATGATATCTTTTAAAAAATGAGATATACGGTGGAAAAGCAATCACATTTGATTACACATTATTCATGAATGTTGCTACAAGTATCCTGTTATTACAGTGAATATTGTAAATTTAAAGTTTAAGGATTCGCACGTCTGTCTACCGATTTATAGTGTTCAGAACAATAAAGTTATGTGACTTAACAAATTAGTAAATTATGGCTTCACTTTCTCATGATTTTTTATGAACCCGTCTATGGTTATGTTTAGGTCACATTTTTTAGTTTGCCTAATTTTTACCTACAGCGTCCATGATAATTAAATTTCATACAGGCACTGGATCAAGAAAGGGAAATATGAAGACTACCACCAGATGTGCCATTTGCAGCATACGCCATCCACCAACTTTTATATAGAGGCTCTGCTTTTTTGTGGAGTTAATATTTACCTCTATCTGTATTCTACTAGAATTGTGCAGGGGCCCCTTCAAAGAGATCACTGATTCTACCACCAAGTAATCTGAGTTTCAGGGTGACGTTCAGTGCTTTCATTGATTGCGCCTTTGATGATCTGTTATTAAGTGTTCCACAGTAAAAACATGCCAAGGATGTGTATGGCGGCTGTACTGTTCAACAATTCACAAACCCTTATCGTTTTGGTTCTAAACCTGAGGCTTTTTTCACTTGTCAAGAGGGACCAGCAAGAAATAAGTCCGTCTGATGAACTTCTGGGTAGAATGTCGAACAGTGACATGAGTTAAGCTACTGTGTTATAAAAGTGTGTACATAAGTTGACAGTTTTTTACTTGACCATGGCTACGCTGCCATGGAACAGGATAAAGAATCTTTGCTGAGTCTTCGTTTTTCTGATTTCTCAAAAGAAAGAAAGATTTTCCGCATTTGTATTCAATCCCAAAACGTGAAATCCGTAAAAATTTCAGGAACCACGGGAAGGCATTTGAATGAATATTCTCTGCCAACCCCCGCGCATAAGAAACACAAAAAACACAGAAAGGCAGAGGAGACACACAGAGAGTGGGAGAGAGAGAGAGAGAGAGAGAGAGAGAGAGAGAGAGAGAGAGAGAGGGAGAGAGAGAGACGGGAGGGAGAGGGAGACACAGAGAAACAGTGTGACAGAGTGACAGAGAGAACATATACATGAGTAAACCAAATTTAAATCTTTTTGTTGGTTGTTCCTTTCTTACAACATGAGTTCCACGTACTTGGAGCAGCCTCTAAGTGTCAATTTTTTTGTCATTAAGTTTATCTTATACAGAAAAAGCATAAAATATCGTATTTTAATGTTTTAAGGTACAAGTGATTCAAGCAATTGGAATATCACTAATGTTCAAATTTGTTTTCTAATGGACCATTTGTATAAATCCAGAAGTTGGTAGGCTTTTTCCTTTTTTTCTTATTCTCCTTTTTTCTTACTTTCCAAGTCTCTGGCCCTGTCAATGATATATATATATATATATATATATATATATATATATATATATATATATATATATATATATATATGCTCTGATGTCACACCATGAACGCTATGCTCATTATATATATTATGACGTCATAGAATTATAACGTCACGTAGCCATTACCAAGGCCTGAGCATTAGTATTTTCTTTTTAGCATGAAACATGAAAAGGAAAAAAATCACTGAAACCGGAAGCGAGATTTAATAGCTCTAAGTTGAAATTTGTAACATATTACGTGTATAGTCCTGTGACTGTGATTATTTCCACTGCAGTGCAGTTTGTCCAATTAGATGCTTGTGTTAGTGCTACATGTTTCTTTCATTTAATTAATTTTCTTGCATATGCTTAATGCTTTTTTCACTTTGTTACTTTACATGGTCACGCTTCAGAAGGCCAAATCCCCTGAAACACAATGGTTCCATAGACACCACATACCTGTCTTGCCTGACACCCCCGATTTTTGGTCTGCCTTTCAAGGTCTTAATGTTACCATATCTGCTGCTTCCTGGGATATTGATTTAACTTTTTTAACTCCATTGATGACGTTGTATCTAACAAGCTTCAGTTATTCCTGACTACCGCCGAGTAGTTTTTCCCATATAAAGAACCTACCATTCAGCCCAATGGCAAAAATTAAATTATAAAAAGAACAATAAATGAAATTGAGCCTGGAAACGTTTGAGAGGTAATGGACTGCACCTCGTCCCTTTACCCATGATACCTGACAAAAGGGACAAGCTTTATCAGTTAAAAAAAACAAACAAACAACACGACAAAGTTGAAAATTCATACAGTAATTTGATCATCTCCTACTCTTTTCAATTACGAATGTAAATGTATGAAAAAATTATGAATTTCAAACAATGTCAGAGATGTCCCAGGCAATTCTTCAATGTAAAATCCACGAAGACATGCCACCCATTATTGGAAGAGACAAAACCATTTGTAACATCAATCAGGAATCAGGATCAGGAATCATTTATTCAATCAAAACATCCAAATGTACATTACAATAGCATTTGTAGTTATATGAAATGTACATATTGACCTGGGAAAATTGCACTAAGGTCATATCTGACATGCAAGCAATCCTGAAAGCATCACACTGTTGAATAAGTAACAGGTAACATTTGACAAATACATCAATAACAGGTAAATTGTGTTTAAATTACAATTACAGTATATTCCAAGCAGGGTACTTGAAACAGGTATAAAAAGATAATAACAAACAGATTAATTACCAGTTTTGCAAACATAACAACTCTGCATAAAACATGCTGTTTCATACTTGTCTATGAAATATCTTTTCACATAACTACGAAACCTTGGGTGCCATGTGTGTTTACTTTGTCTTTTATTACTGCCAATATGTTGTTCAAAATATAATGCCTAATGCAATATCGTATGTACGCTCTAGAGGTGCGAATTTTTTTAACAGTTGCTTCTGTTTCTAGTGTTATAGCCATGTATGATCAAGTTATGGAAATATGCAGGGAATTTGCCATTTTTAAGTCCTTAATGAAATTTTTGAAGCTGCAATTTATCTTTATATCTTGCAGTTTTAGTAACTTCAATTATTTCAACATAGGTTCTGTGTGGGCATTGAAATTTGTACTGCTTATTGTACGAATTGGCCGTTTTTGAATAGTGAAATGTCTTTCTGAGTTATGTCCCCATGCAAGAAGGCAGTAGTTAAAATATTATCAAATTAATGTATTATATAGGATTAAAAGGATTTCCATCAGAAGGATAGTTTCAAGTCTATTTTAAAATCCTTGCTCTCTGCGATGTTTTGTCACATATCTTCTGTATATGGTAATCCTAGCCAATATATTTGTCTAAAGTTAGACCCAAGCAGTTAAATTCATTCACACAGTCAATTCTTACTGTATAAATTTCAAGAGTTACGGAATTGCTTCTTTGCAACGGCTTGTAAAAAACATGAATTTTGCTTTTCTTACATTCAAAGATTACTTATTTACCCTTAGCCATGCACATATTTATCTAACTCTGCATTTATAATTTGCCAAATGTTACTATTGGGATCTTGATTTTTTTGAAAACATATATTTATTGCACTACGTAACGTGGTATCGTCTGCATAGATAATAAATTTAAATAAATTTGAGGCAGATTTAACATCATTAATATAAAGTAAAAACAAAAGCGGACCTAGAATAGATCCATGAGGGACACCTGTCGTTATGACTACCAATTGAGACTTAACATCATCTATGATGACATGTTGCTTCCTATTCTTCAAATAACTTTTAAACGATGTTAAACTATCGTCTTTCATACCATAGTAATGTAATTTGCGCATTAAGATCTTGTGGTCTAGAGTGTCAAACGCCTTAGACAAGTCCATAAAGATATTTACAGGCACATCTCCTTTATCCATAAATGTCAAAATTCTGACAATTAATTCCTATTATACGGTTTCAGTTGAGTGGCAATTTATAAACTCCTGATTGAAAAGTACAGATTTTTTAGTATTAAAATACTCATGAATTTGATCAAGTATGACTCGCTCAAACGCTTTTGATATAGCCTGAAAAACATAAATGGGCCTATATTAATCAAAAATGGTTTTGTCATTCTTCTTATGAATTGGAATAACTTTTGCAATTTTCAATAAATCGGGAAATATTTCTGTTCTTAGCATTTGATTTACTCCCACTGTTATAGGTTTACACAATTTCAGCTTTACCAGTTTAAACAGATTTACTGACAAGTTATCATGGCCATAACTGTTTTTAGATTTTAGGAATCTATTATTGTCATTATTATCTCATCTGTACCATATTTGATGTGGAAGGTTTGTTTAGTTGGTTCAGTCAGGTAATCAACGAAGTTTTTGTCATTTGGTATGTCAATTGCTGTGCCCAGTTTGAGCCATATATTTGTAAAGTGCCAATTAGAATTATTAGCATTTTCCTGCTCATCTTATAACTCTGTATAGCTTATTGGGGTTTTACATAGAGGCATATACAGTTGGCTTAAGCATATACAGCGGCTGTTGGTCCAGTGTCTATTGTATTGTGTCACGTCCCCCTCCATGGTCAGCCTATGTGTCACCAACTTTGCAAATGTCACCACCACCCTCACACTGCAAAAATTGGATGTGCTGATCATTGAACAGCATTGCTCAGATGAACTCTCCATATTTTACTCAAAAATTCTCAAACTGAGCTTAACTCAGCCACGGTTTCCCGTGGTAGCGGAACTTAACTAGGATGAACTTGCCATGCTGAACATTGAGATGATAGTATATGTCATTTGTGACCTCTTTAATTAGGTAAGTGACATTGCTCTATGAAGCTTGCATTTTTGATGTAAAATCGAATATGCCTAACTTTCCCAAGGGGAGATTGCACTTTGCATTGCACTTCTTGATTGACATGATATATGCTGGAGCTAAGTCTCTGTGAAAGGGAAAAAATGCCAAATGAAAAGACATGATGTGGAATCAAATATTCAATTTTATTTGTTTACAGATAATGCGCATTCCTGAAGCTGAGCCACGAGTCACGTACAAGATAGGCTCCGTGTTTCCAACTAAGTAACAGGAAATTGCATCAGGTACCTTCAGGGATAACTGAAAAAAATCATACTCATAAAAAAAAGTTAGTGTAGATGACAACTTCAAGTGACCTGGCAGCAGTACCCTAGATTCAGCACATGACATTATCTTCAATTCCTCACAATGCAGAGAGTGAGCATCAAGACAGCTTATGTTTACCTTAATAATAATGTTTCTTGCTGTTACAGCCAGTGTATTACGCATGTAGGAATATATGTGCTTAATCTGGCATAGCACTGGATCTCGTCAGTGCACATGCAGTTGCCCACGTGACAAAAAAAATAACATACTACGCACACTACTGGAAGCCCTGTTTTGTCTCAATCAGACAACTGGGTCATGCAAAAGTGGGTTACGCATGTGTTTTATGCAGAATGTTACCAACACAGTGATGGACTTGAATGTTCGAGGTACATGCAGAACCAGTTGTCTTTAGGGATCACCTGCAGTGTACAAAAGCTACTCATGAGGAAAAGTAATAAAGTGGATAACAACCACAAGTTACCCGACTGCTGGAGTACCCTAAATTCAGCACTTGACATTCCTTTCAATTCCTCGCGATGCATTGACTGAGCATCAAGACAGCTTATATTTGCCATTAAAATGTATCTTGCTGTTACAGCCAGTGTATTGTGTGTGTGTGTGTGTGCATTAACATATTGATTACTATGTTGAATGATATACCGAAAAAATTGTGATACCTCAAATGTAACTTATTGTATTTAGACGTCATATTAAAACAAAAATGCTGGATTTTGTTAGTACAGATATGTTTGTGGTCCTCCGATCCCCGAAAAAAGGGGCAACCCAAATTGCATGGTAGGCTGCTTGGTTCTCTGTATAGCAGTTTATCAAGACACAGAACATGATATACAGAAGCATGTAGTTATATCATGACTGTATTACTCTAAATCTAAATGATATGAAGATCAGTAGCTTAGATAGAGACAGAGAGACACACAGAGAGGGAGGAAGAGAGAGAGAGAAAGAAAAGAGAGAGTGAGAAATCAATATTTTTACTGTGTTGTTCAAACCATTAAGACAGTATCTATAACCACTTTGTCATTAGATACTTTTATAAGTTGAGCCACTGCATTGAGCGGGTACGCACCGAATATTTGACTCCCAGATAGAAAGAAGGAATGAAAAAAATCTTCAAATCTGGTGTAACTTTAAGGTGTACCTGTAGAAACTGGCAATCGGAAATTTTGATGAAAATACAAACAAAAACCCGAAATTAAGCTAAGTGGGGAAGTAAATAGTATGTTGGTCAATACCTACAACTGAAAATGTTTGTATCAACAGCTAGAACATTTTAATTGTAAGAATTGTGAATAACAATCAACTATACACATAATCATGTATAAAAATATGAGAAACTAGAGACCACATGCCCTGTGGCAGCACACAATATTATCCCTTTACATTAAAAAGACCACATTGGTGAAAGTTTTAAACACCAACTATTTAATTCTGAGAGTCTATTTAAGGTGGAAGGTGTGAAGCTAGTTTGCAGTGAGACTGGCAACTTTGGATTGATATTCCCCATTCAATTTTTTCACAAGTACATTAAACCTATATATTTTCTGATTACTACATATCGATAAATTTGTATCCAAAGGGTTTTTGTCCGGATTGGAATGTTTTGAGATTTTATAGCATTCTTTCTGACTGGTAGGATTTTCACATTTTTCATGCAGAAGTCACACAAAATTATTTTCAAGTTGAAATCAGAAGAAACTCAGAGTATATATCCATGTCCACGATTGAATTCATTGGTAAGTCCTGAAATAGCATAAGTAAAAAGTAATAAAATTTTTAATTAAGTTGTGACAGTTTGTTCATTTTCTTTCTATAAATTGCTCCAAAAGTCACAGAAGAGGTTGTCAGAAAAAAAATCCAGGGAACTGCTCCTGGATATGATATTTTTCATTTCATGTCCCTTGGTTTTAATGTGATAGGGCAATTCATAAGTTTGTGAGATGAGGTACAAATTGTGGAGGCTGAACACAGAACAGTTCCGAAAAAAATTGCATTGAAAGAAAAAGTGGCCAATTCTTATGCATATGTGGCTCTAATATGACACAGTCATTTCTTCTGTCATGTGTTTTAATCATTCTGTGAAATAAACTTGTAGCCTTACCTGTGTGATGTTGTCATTAAATATATATATATATATATATATATATTGTGGTTTAAATCTGGACTTTTTTAACTTGGGAACATCACACTTGGCTTGATTTGAGTGTGGGTTCACATGCGGCTTACCATATTTGGGACCCAATAAGTGGATTGTGCTAATTTTTTTTTTAGATCAACAGAGAGTTTCAAAGTAATCAGAGCAATGGTAGAGATTAGTCTGAACTGGCACATTCTTATCTCAATGGGTAATGGTTTCCTGTTCCCTATGAGGGACCCTTGCTAAAGGCTCAATTGGTTCCCAGGGGTCATGGACTAATGACTGTGCAAACAATGACATGGTTCATTATCATGCCCATGCTAGCAAACCCCATGTGCTCAGCACTGCTTACACTTTTCAGTGTAAAGAAAAGTTTGGAAGTGCCCTACCGTGTCAATGTACAAGCCACACCTGCCATAACATCACCCTGGGTCCTTGGGCAACCTTTTTTAGGGTTGTCCCAATGGCCTAGAGGTCAGCGTGTTGGACTTTACATTTGGCTAGGCGAGTGTGCCGAAGGTAGTGGGTTCGAATCCCATACAGGTCGACATAAATTTATCGTATTTTTCATTTGAGATATCAAACTATCCAAAAATATAAAAAAAGTGATTAGAGGTTGTTCTAAGGTGCTGGCTTCAGATCTTCCACCTTAAGCTTGAACCTGGTATCAGCTTTTTGTGTACATTCTGACACGTTGTTTGCATACTAAGTAGCTATTTTTATAGAATTACAATTACAAACCAGAGAGAGAGAGAGAGAGAGAGAGAGAGAGAGAGATTTGACAATAACGGGCCATGTATCGTAATTTCCTTTTTGTTTTTTGTTTGTTTGTTTGTTTTTTTTACAAGAAACTGTTCTTGCAAAATGTCAAAATGTTTCTAATGCACAGAAACTACACTTAAACTAAACATACAGCGTCACCTGAGGAACAAAATGAAGGTCTAGGTGCTCCAGGAGTATTCCTGTACAATCTGAATATAATTGGCTGAGTTGTTTTGAAAAATATTTTGGCCAACAAGACCCCCCTTCCCCCCCCCCCCCACACACACACAAAATCATCTGCCTGTGCAAACTAGTCTGTCTTTAAAAAAAAATACAAAACAAAAACAAACAAAAACCCAGTAACTGGATTGCACCCATTGCATTAAACTCAATAAAGAGTTACCTAAGTATAGTCTGTACATGTGAGGTGAATCTGGCTGAAAATTTGGGACTCGAAGTCAAAAAGGAAAATTAACATTTCAATCACTATGATCTTAATGGTAATCAATAGAAACGGATGGATTAACTGACAAGCTCGGAATTGAAAACTTCCTTAGAATCAGCAATACGCTAAATCACTGCCTGGTGAACAATTAGGTTTTCATGAGTCCACAGGGTATAATTCCACTAAGATAGGTGAAATCTACAGAACGACTTTTTATGAGATGCCAGTAGCAGCAAAATACACAAAACTCTTGAATATTTGTTTTTAATACTGAGCCACTTTCAAAATAAATAAGGGTCTAGGGGGCACCCAATGTGTCTGGCACTTCAAATCATTTACTGAACCTTTGGACGTAGAAAACCTACACAAAAAATCATTAATAAACTAAAGATTAATGGGGCACAAACATTTGAATTAAATTGACCGGCATCTACCTGAGCATATCTATTCCATGTCTGAAGAGAATCTGGTAGACAGTTTTCAAGAAGGAGAAGAAAACGTTTGTTGTGAGTGGATGGACAGACATGCAGACAGATGGAGGGGTGACAGATCACAACCAATCCTCAGTGAGGTAAAATTGCATTGCCACCCATTGAACAAATTGATATTTAGGGATCTGATTAAATTTTCTCATTACAAAACAGCTTTATTCATTCGAGGAGCCATAACCTCATCTAACCAATCTGAAATACTATCACCTCTGGGATAGGCCACTCCCTTTTACGTAAGACGTAGATATGGGAGGTCAGTGCTGCTGGTACATATTATGAAATAACTATTCCTGCCTTTCTTGGGCACTTGAGGCTGCTACGCAATGTTAAAATTAGGACAGACATAACTGTCTAGCTAAAAACAAGAGACAATACCTTGGTTTTGCCACGTTTTAATTTTTTTGTTTAGGAATCCCTTCCTTACGTCTCTCACATGTAAATAGAAAAATTTGATACAGTATTTGAAAGGTTCACATTCGCGTTAAATGTGTAAGATTGACCGACCAACTCTAACGTTTTGGCTTGTGTCTTGGTAATGAACAATCTTAGCACATGATTTCAATTAAGCACATAGAGAAAATGACCAGAAGTATTTCTTTTGATGCTGTTTTTTTTACCTTGAAAGGTCACCAATAAAATTTGCCGTATATCTCGTTAATGGTGGTTTCTAACCCCAAGTTTACCGTAAAACACCAATTGTAAGGTACCAAAAAGGTTTCTTTTGAGCTTGAGTGAACAAATTAACAGGGCCTGTTTAAACATGGTAGGAGCAAACATCATATGAACGCCAGATGTATCTCACGTTTGTCACAAAGGTTATTCGGTGAAGTTATGATTTTTACATATTTTCCATGGTGCAAATAATAACCTTGCCTCTCTTTAATTACAGGAATAAGACACATTTGGATGTACCTTTATTGATTTTCAGTTCTCATCACAAGTGCATATATATTTCTATACGCTGAACACCGCTTGTCCTAACACAGGATAGTGTAAGATGCAACTCTTCAACGAAATTGATGGACACATACTAACCTGTAAAGCATTATTTTGCTATGTTACGCATAGCACGCAGTTTTATGTGTGTCATTTGTTTCACTTGAACATCATATGGCTGGCTTAAATGCTTTTGGTAGTTCTTGCAATTGAAGAAATGTATTGTAGAAACAGGAGTAACAGTGCCACATCTTACGTGAAGTTTCAATTCAATATACCACATGAGAGTCTCTCTGTGCTCCACTATCACTATCTAATTCTAGACCTCTAAATTGATTAACACATTACCATATTCAATTCAAAACTAATAATGTCCTCGGCCTCAACAGTCAAATGAATTTATAACCAGGACATCAGTGGGAAACCATCAAGCATGTTGCACAGCCTTAAATTCCCAGATGTGACTTCTAGATGATAACGGCTGCTTGCTTTTACCTTGTTTATGGTCGAGACAGCCCAATTCAACATAGAGAATGCATGGACGTGATATGTCAGCAAATATACGAATAGATATTGTAAATTAAGTTCTTGCTTGTAATGGCAACACGTGTTTATAATGGCAACACTTGAAGAATTTAGATGACAAGTAATGCACATAAACGTACGTAAAATAGGAAAATTCAAACTACAACTTACTTTGAAGAAACCCATAATTATTTATGTGCCTGCCTACAAAGAAAGCAAATAGACCACCTCTGTTACTGCATATGTTAATGCACTGAACACTGAGCCTTGTAGTTGATTTGACGGCGAAACTGACCATCCTCCAAAGATGTCAAAAGCCCTCTCATGTTTTTTCCATACTTCAGGAAAACTTTTTCCAGAGCAGTTCTGTAATGCAAATTCTGTCATGGAATTTTTTTCATATTGATGTCCAGTTAACTGTCACACCTTAACTTACTTTACAAGTCAATACGTCCTGTCAGTTCATGAAAACTTATGTTACAAAGTACATTTCGCAAACAGGAAAAAAAAATTCACAAGTTATCAAGCTTTGTGGACAAGTCAGGAAATAAGATATTATCGATCCTGGAGTTATCTCAGACTCCTTTGTGTTCTTGTTGATCTTAAATTTTGAGGATACGTATTTACTGCAAGTGCCTCCGGTTCTGCCCAGGTGACAAATTAAACTGACAAAAAATGAGGCAATGTGTAACAAAGAAAAGAACATTCATGATAAACATGTTTCAACAAATATCAAAGTTACCTAAGGCCTAACAAAAGTATCTGTATGGTTGCAATAACCTGACAGATTTTACTAAGAAAAGTCCAACCCTAACATAAATGGAACAACAAAGTGCTTTCAAACCGCCCTTCTCTAATGAAAGTGGATCCACCCAAACTGAAACATTTTATCGAGAAAGTGACCTTCCTGTGCTGTTGTTTTGCAGTAAAGTCAACACAAACAAAGTATATTATTTCAACTTGTCTGGAGGATTAGCTTGTGCTGGGAAACAGCATAGCTGCATAACCACAGTTGTTCAGTGAAACAGCATAGGCCTGGTTGTTTGGTGATCATTACTGTAATATTTCGCGAGGTTCTAGGTGTCTGTTCTTGGAATTACCAGGGTAAACGGTTGTTAAAGTGCAGAAAAACAGGAGTTAATATCTTAACTTTAATGTGCCTCCTTGGTCGTGTCTGAAGCAGTTGTCTTCATTATCAAAATGTGACACAATGGCTTGAGCCACCACGTGGTGAGCGCCATTTTGAACATTGAGTTATCCATTGACTGCGGGACAGTCACAAAAAAATACATTAGATATCGATATAAAATTGAATTGTTGCCATATCATATATCATAATCATTACGTTCGAAACATTTACACTTTTGTTTTACAAATTTTACCCCCCCCCCGCCCAGATTGTCCCAATACTCATGTACAGACCATTCAGTGCGGAATCCACAATTTTCAAAATGACAGCCAATGCAAGCCGATTGGATAATTTGAAGACATGGCACCCAAAGTACATGTGTGATTAGTTTTAAGGGAAGGTTAATTTGTCGAATGAATGTAATGTACAATAAATAATGGGACTTTACCAGAGTGAGCATTACCTGCAAATGAAAATGCAATTCCACACAGTTGCCAGTTGAAGGCTCAATTATATGAAATTTGTATCAGACACCGAAGTTGGCCCAGGCTATGAACTAAGTAGCCCAATTTTTGGGATTTTTCATTAGACACTGAGGTTGGCCCCGGGCTATGAACTAAGTAGCAACCCAGGGTGCACGAAGCCAGACTACCCTCTCAGTCAAAGATACAGCTTAGTGGAGAAGGTTGTCCCCATAGTGAATACAGGTCCGAAAGTACCGGGGGGGGGGGGTTATGTAAGTGGTAATAAAGTGGCATTGGCATTCCCTGTCCTACACATGTTCAGTACTCCTTGTATCATGTATTTTCTTTGCATTGTTTACAGGATAATGTTTTAAAAAAGGTGATCAACATCTTTATTGTATGATTTATGTTGTAGGATGGCACAAATCAGCTTAGGCAAGGTTTCATTATATATCTTACTGAGTCTCCAGTATGTACATTTGGGTATGTACACTGTCAAAGGTAGGTGTGTGTTGGGCTTTGCAGTAAAAATGCACAATTTGCAATTGGCATTGTTTTGGGCATAAAACCAACCCTAACCGAAGATTCAGATGTACAATGTGTTAACAAGGGATCAACAATAAGAAAGAAAACACTCCAATCTAGAGACATGTATACAAAACTATTACTCTGGGAGATGCTTTACCCTATTTTAAAATATCTAGGCTGTGTCTGCATTGCCAAATTTAATTGATTATATATCGAAAAAGGTCAATATTTTGAAGTCACTAATGACAGGACTGTCTGTATGATGTGCAAAAGTGGAAACCCGCCATTCCGGTCATAATTCAGATTTTACAAGAACTTCACATATTACTCAATGGGCAGTGTAGTATATAGTACATGCTGTTAAAAAAGATTACAAATGAACATAGCCGAGGACAATTACTAATATTAAAAGCTTAAACAGAGCTGAACAATAAATGTGGAAACACTTTATATAAGTGCAGTAATCGCTGTGAATATGTAACTGTATGACCAACATTTACATTTGAAATGGCAGATCTATGCATGCCTCAGCAGTCCGTTGAACGTAAGGTTACAACAAATCCAAAGAAACAAAACAGAGCAAGGAACGTCACATGATTTCTTTCTGAAAGACCCCAGCATTTGTCAGAACTGTAGCTATGCAATGAAAGAAGAACAAGCAATATAATATTTGCATTAATGAAAATGCTACGCCAATTGCACTTCTGATACTAAGCGCAAGATAGTACAGTTTCACACAGAGTTTTGTATTTTAACAAATATGGTTCGGCTCTCATCCTGCACAACCAGGGGTTAAAAACATGCAGAAATACATGAGTATATAGAAGCGTCTATTTGACACTAGAATTGGCAATGGTGTCCAATAATACTTATTTGTGCGGCATATATTGTACCCTAAACTATATCACCTGTAACACAATGCACCAATTCTCATTTACCATTATTTTTAGAGCAGAAATACAGTGTATCATGACTTCCATTACTCTTTGTCTAGGAATTATTTCATTTCTATCTGTTATTCTAAATACTGTAGTTTAGTTTCTGCCTTTTCCAGACGAAAAATATACTAGCAATATCTAAGCCAGGTATACTTTTAAGGGAAAAACATTTGGATCAGATCTTAATGGAAAAACCAAAGAAACGGAAAACAGTCTAAGATTGACACTTCTCTAGGTATATATGCAACCTCACGACCACCCTGGAAAGGAAAAAAAAAGCAATATGAGATCTGTTTTGATCACAGATCTAATGAACATGACTGCTGCGTAAGTACTATTCAACAATAAGGCAATAACGGTCCTGTTACACAATGTTATTATGATAAATCACACGAACTGATATTAAAGCACTATTCAGCAATAAGGCAAAAGGTAGAAACCATCCTGCTATCCAATGTGATTATGAGAAACCAAAGAATGGGAAACATTGACCATGTAAAACTGGTTGGAAAAGAATCAAATAGTTAGAATCTTATGTTGTTTTTGTGCGCAATTTTGGTATGGAAAGAATGTGTACACCATTTTGCCCGAGTCGACTGGAACTGTTCTACCCTTCATTACTGAAAGTCTCAAAACACTGTAACATTCTTGCTTCGGTGTGGGTAATGGAAAACACACCAAGCTTCGTTCAAAAAGATTCAATTCCATACTTAATTTATCAGTAAAGCATGCCCGTCATTGGCAATTACTATTATTATTATTATTGTTGTTGTTGTTATTATTATCATTATCATTATAATAATAATAATAATATTATTATTATTATTATTATTATTATTATTATTATTATCGCTATTATTATTATTATCATTATTATTATTGTAACAAAATTGCAAGGCCTCATTGCACACAGACAGATATATATATATATATATATATATATATATATATATATATATATATATATATATATATAATATATATATATATATATATATCTGTGTGTGTGTATACATATATGCTCCTCCCACTAGCTCTCTTTCTATTTGCTCATTATGCTGTGTATTCTAATGTATTTAAACATATTTGTGTCTGTTTGTTTAGCGATTAAATCAGCGACCATTTCACATGTCCTTCTTGTCTAATGTGACACTTTAAATCAGAAAAATTCTTGCTTTGGATTACATTGTGAACAGAAAATAAATGGGTGTCCTAATGTTACATTATTCTGAAACATCCATTTACTGTTCCAAGAAATATTCCCGATAGGTTTTTATGAAAAGCGTACTTTTTATTATTAATATAATTGGAGTTTTCTATTTCAGACTGCAAAAAGAGTAAGACAGGAATTGAATACACTGGAAAGATTAACAAAACGAAAAATGGACGAATATGCCAAAGATGGGACCAACAAATTCCACATGTCAATAGCTACATAAATTCACCAGAAAGATTTCCAGATACAACAATTGCAGAGGCTGGAAACTATTGCAGAAACCCAAATAAAGATAAAAATGGACCTTGGTGCTACACAATAGATTTGCAGTATCGAAAGGAGTATTGTGATATTCCACTTTGTGGTAAGATTACACTATCGGACACGTCCTAGTTATTCGTCCATAAAACACAGTTTTTTGCTCATCTCACCTATCTGTCAGCCGTAGTTATGGAGTGGATATTGATACATTCATTTGGCAAATTGTTTTAAAGTGAAAAAGGTTACTGCTGCAAACCCCGAGATTTATATTTTTTCAACTTATAATGTTTTGATTGTTCATTTTCTTACATTCTGTTCCCTACTACAATTTCAAACCTTTCCGTAAAAAAACCGGAACACATATCGTCCTGAAACTTCATGGAAAATTGTGAAATGGTCAACAAATTTGTTCACCAGGTGGTGATGCTGCAGATTCTTGACTTTTTATTTGAGCAGATTAATTAATTTATTTATTTATTTATTTATTTATTTATTTATTTATTTATTTATTTATTTATTTAGCTAGCTAGCTAGCTATTTAGTTAGTTAGTTAGTTAGTTAGTTAGTTGGTTGGTTGGTTAGTTGGTTAGTTAGTTAGTTAGTTAGTTAGTTAGTTAGTTAGTTAGTTAGTTAGTTAGTTAGTTAGTCAGTCAGATACAGGAATGGCAGTACTGATGTTATGAAGCAATATTTTTGTATCCTCATGTATTTCATTTTTCCATTTTCCAAATAAATTATGTTGTAATGTGAACCAATTTTTCATCTCGTAAATTAAACAAGAGTGTGAATCTATTTTCGCCTCAAGAATAATTTATTCTTTTTCTCAGGCAAGATTGTCTATTTCGGAAATGATCCCGATGAATTTGGGTCAACAACCGATAAAGGCAATGGCTATAGTATACCAAATCCCTCCAGCACCTCACCAGTCACAGGCGAATTACGGGGATGGATATTCATGCTTGACAACCGACGGCAAACAGCTTTTCAAATATGGAGGCCACTCTCAGCTAAGAATACATCCGAGAAAACATTTAAACTTGTACATACAACCAAAGTAGTCAGAAGTGTGTGCCCAGCAGTATATTATCTTCCTGTGTCTCATGTGACCATAAAAAAAGGAGACGTTATGGGATACCGCTATTTTAATGGCAATTCTGTACCAAGGTTTATTAGAACTGGCTGCACCATGGGCCAGTATGCCTACTTTGCTGACACACATGATGACATAGAACCTGGAGCAAATGTAACGTTCAAATCGGTGGAGCATTTTGAAGAATGTTGTGATGCACGATACATTACAGAGATAGCACCAATAAGTATGTACTTGAATGTATTTTCAGTATAATATAGCCACAAAAATGCCATGTGACTTGTCACGCTTAACAGAATTTGACTTGGGGGGAGAGTGGTCCTCACTTACGGACGTCAATTTGCTCAGAGCATGACATAGAAACGAAAGTGGAAAATGAATGAAAAAAAAAGAAGCAAATTACAGGTTGTAATATACACACAGAATACGGACGTTGCCACATTACCATCCTTACATCCTCCTAAATGTTACTAACACATTTATAGAATCTGTTCCACAGAGCTCTTTGTTACTAACCTTTTTATAGATCTATACGAAATGTGTCTTTGAAACTGAACCGGGGTCTCCTATCCCGCACTTTTACGAAACAATTTCAATGAATGTTGCAAAGAAGTTTTAAGAGAATAATCAATTGACGATTTAAGGGTTAAAAAACAATAAAAGTTCATAAACACACTTTGACAAGTATTTCCAACTTTAATTGGTTCAGTCTAGCAATGGTAAATTGTTCTGGACTTGCGCATTCTATTCATTCAATACGTATATACACAAGCCAATATTTCAAAGAGGGGTGTAAGTCTATTTTCTCCAGGTCGTAAATGCTCAGTGTCAAAAATGTTAGACAATCAGATATAGAGAATTATTTCTAATACAGCAAGAAAACAGTAAATCATATGTCTTTCACTGCTATAAGCGACTTTAGTTGTGAAAATAATTTAGACCCGAGATAATTTTATCTTCAAATTCTACATGGAAAGACTTAACACTCAAGTGCCAGCATGCCTAGTCTAAATTCTGTTTCAGAATTCATGGTCTCAGTGTAAAGCTTTTTTTAGGCGGACCTTGTGCACAGTGCACGAAGTGTGCTTGGGTAAGCTGTTGACTCAGTCCAGAATGTGTGAGAAAAATGTCTTTTTTGTTCGTGTGGGTAAACTATACATAAAGTTTTTCTCTCTAGTAAAGTGTAAGTATTTGAATTAACGTCTGCTAAGACCCCTTCTTACACCCTCTCTTTATAGTCGCAGAGACTTTTATTTGATCTGAATTGTGTACCTCTACACAGACTACCTTTGCCGGTATATGTTTATATGGCCAGCTACAAATTTATGCGTTTTAAATTGCCTGGTGGTTTTGAATTACTCTCTGCTGTCCTCAAATCCACAATTTTGGTAGGCTTACTTGTCAGCTAAAGCACGCCTTCTTGCCCAAGGTTTGCTCTCTGGCCAGGCCAGAGACAAAACCTTCGATCACATCATAAAGATTGAAGGTAAAAGGTTGATCAATATAAATATATAAACAATGATCAATAGACAAAAAATATAAACTCAATGTCGGGCTTCATGGTAAGTAGGCTTAATAACAAGTTCAATAGGAGGAGACCAGTCCTAGGCCTGTGTATTGCCAGGCCAATTATAATTGTCAAGAGAAGAACCACGATGCCCAAGGAAAAGTTCACTTGTGTGTCATAGAGGTTCACGTTTGACCTTAAGGGAAGGGTGGGGGGCTCAAACGGTATAACACCAAATGTCTTTAAGCGGGACAAGTGACATGGCCCCTTATAATTCTATGAAGTAATACAAATACAGACACCCATGAAATTATGATCGTAAACATAGTATACCGTATGTGGTGACTAAAATACCAAACATTTTGATACGATGGAGATTGATACCTGTTGTTTCGCATAAAGTATGCCCAGTACACGCTGATATTTCTCTTAAACGTGATTTGCAACATGATTCACTGCACAACTCAATCAATTGATAACCAATTTTGATGTTAACTCTTTCAGTATCAATCACATCTAAAGTCGATCTACCAAAGTCAAACTAGTCTTAGCATCTAAGATTTATATTCCTCCTAAAATCCTTTCAATAAAGTCCCAGCTTGCCCCTAGTTCCAGAGAAAAGCTGTTGACTCAGTCCTCAATTTGGAACTTAAATAGTTAATTGGTCTGTAATTTTCCTCAAGTATTAGTTCTGTTTTGATCAGTTGGATTTACCTTGCGAAACATCCTTATTATTGCATTATTTATTTTTGTGAAAAAACTGGTTTGCAAGCAGGTTAAAAGCATTTTTTCTTAATACTATGTGTGTCTAAACGTTTTATAGATGGTCGTTTATAAATCCATCTTTAAATTTGGATTGAAATGACTTCTATTGGCAAGTTTACTGTAAAAAAATCGTCTTGATTATTTTGACACTTTTGAACCAAGATGTTTTTGTATCTTTGCAATATTTTTTATTTCCGTTAAAACATAGCACTGGTATTGTTTTCAGGAAATGAATAATCGAGAAATCCGTCAGATGAACGATCTTCTGTCCAAGGTATCAACCATGAAATTCTGCAGCCTGTAACACATAGATATGTGGAAATATGCCGCTTTCTTTTGAGATGGATCTAGATGTCATTTGTGTGTAAAATGAATAAATTTCTTCTTCTTTTAATTCACTGACAAAAACTTCAGGGTCACAAACTCAGAGCACCCAATGTTTTTAATATTTGAATTATTTAAGCCTGATGATCATGGAGGGTGTATTCTAATACTGCTGAGTTGTTTAGGATTTTACACAACCTCCTTTATTGTTAGGCCACAGTCTTGCTGATGGCAAACATTTTCAAGTGATTTGCGCCTGTCCTATTACTGACATCTTACTGAGTATGGGTATTATAGACAATCAACTGAATATGTAGGGCTGTTATGGTTATGACTTAATCAATGCAATCGAGGGGGTGCTTACGAAATGCTGAATTTTAGTTCAAAAAGGATTTTTCCTTGAGCTTAGATTTCGTGTACTGTTCATTTAAGAAGTGCACAGGAATGTCAAAGAAACACATGGTGGTATCCTTTTGTCAAAACATGTTTATAAATCGTCCATACTGAGTATCAGTATTAAAGACAAGTAACAGAGCATGTGGGGCTGTTACGGTTTTGACTGAATCAACTTAACGGACGGGGTGCTTACAAAATACTGAATTTTAGTTCAAACAGCAAATCTTGTTGAGCTTAAATTCTGTGTAATGCTCAGTTAAGAAGCATACAAGGATGGCAGAGAAACATATGGTGGTATTCTTTTGTCACAACATCGTCATAAACCGTCCATATATTCAGTTTTGATCCATATTTGTTGACTAATAGCTAACAATAAGTGGAAGCAAAGACTCTGATGGAAAATCTATTTTCATGTCTAACAGCAGCTCATGATAAAATAATTCCTGAATGATGGGCTTAAAACATGCTTTTTCATCCGACAATTTTACATGACCAAATGAGCTAGGTCATGTATGCACCAAAAAGTTTTAGCTTTGCTGAAGTTTACACTTTGCAGATAGGAAATACCATGATTCAGATAACAATTACCTTCATATTGCAAACTGAATCTAATTTATACAAAATAGCAGATCTCTTTGCAATATAAGCCTTTTTGTTTGCTGTACACCCGTTTACTTGTTTAGGCATGATTCTGGTCGTAAAGTGGGGTTTTCATGAATATAGTTCACGAGGCACACCAAACAATTATTTCCAACGTAAACATTCTCACACAGTATTTTTTTTAATTGTTGAGAATTGACTAATTTACTATAGAATCACATAGTTTCTGGTCGTGAAAAGAGATCATTAATAGTAAGCAATACATTACATAACATGTGTTGTATCTCAGCAGAGTTGGTTTTTCCTTTATTGTCACATCAGATGAAGAAATACTTTTAAGTAGCTCAAGAACCATAGTAACAACCAGCCACAGTGACACTTCTGCAGGAAAAAGGAAATTCTTAGACTATTTGATTGGAGAAAGAAAAGAAAAATTTACCTTCTACTAATTGGATTGGTTTTGAGGCCTTTGACCAAGAATTTGTTTACAGGCGTGGGACAGCTACAACACTTATCTAAAAAGGGAAGCAGTTTGGGACTATCTCCCTGTTTGAAGCACAGAACAAAGAATGTCCTAGTTCGTTTTCTATACAGATATCCGTGGACTAGTGCCTTTGAGTCAAGGGTAGATATGACACAACGTCTGTCAAAATATAGTGACATACATCAATTAATGACCGTTGCACAGGGAAATACACTATGTTCAGTGAACCCATGGCGAAAATCAGTGTCTTTATGACCATTATTTTTTAAATAGTCTATTTCCAATCAGTGTGTTACGAATAACCAACCATACTTGGGCAATAAGACCGGTTTGTTGTCAAACTATAAAAAACATGAAAACAAACTAAAAAAAAATACAGATGTTGTAATAAGCCATTCCTTGAATTATGTTCATGTAAATTGCCCAAAATGTGATATTTAATGACATTTATGTGACTGTTTTGTGACTCAATGCTGTTAAGTGACAACTGTTCAAGAATTAGACTACTTTTTAATTTATCGTTTACATGGGAAATCATAACTTCAAAATGGCATATCGTTTCTGCATTTGTAAAGTATGAAACCGTACCAAAAACAAAACAAACAAACAAGTTAAACAACTCAAAAAATCCGCAGGGGGTCTGAAAGCCAGCATGGTTTAGCTAGCTCCGTCCCTCGCATACAAAATTGTACCCAAAAACAGGGAAGGGTGAGCAGTGAGAGGGAAGGTATGATTTCGGCACTGACATCTGTAAAGGAAGAAAACCAAAAAGATTGTGCTCTTCTTAAAGTCGTATTGTGAAATAAATTGCTACATCATTGGTCATATTACTGTGCGCTATGTGCTATGCATGAAATATGTGCAGATAAGTACATTGAAGCCTGCCAGTGCACTAGGATACTGTTAATTACTGGGCCACTTCATTGGAGCCATTTTTTCACTTTGCAAGATGAACATTGCTCAATGCTGTATTCCTACTGCATAAGCTAGTGTTTATACAGTATCGATAAAGTACAATATAGTTATGTCACAAAAAGTGCATACCTGAAAACCACGATGTATGTGAAGCCATAATAGCTAAATAATATATACTTGTCAAATAGAAATTGCTTTTGTTCCTCTTTTTCCGTAGCTTCAAACATACCACAATACCTAAATAAAACTCCACGCCATTGACAGTCAAGCAAATATCACCAAAGGATAAGCAACATTTAATCACAATGTGTGCTGTTTCAAGTCTATTTGCATTTACCATCTAGCGTTTAATAGAGTGCACGAAGCAAGTCAGGAGGATTCCATTGCTGGACCTTCCTTGGCATACAATGAAGCTTGCATGGAAATTATACATCTCTTCAACATCATTAACACCCAGTTTGAACTGATAGTATTACAGTTTTTAATTGTTGAAATAAATTAAACACGAGGAGAGCGACAGTCCTGTGCTCAGCTGACATGTACATATTGACGTATGTCACCATAATGAAAGAAGACTGTATGAGCGAGTGTGCACGTTTTGTTACAAGATGTATTCATCGTGTTAATCAGCGTTTAGGGGGTAAGAGGCAGGAAAAATACTTTTTACCAACTATTTCACATTTTTCGCAGGAATTCATCTTGCTCTGCGCTTTGTAAAACATTTAAAGGAAACCAGCGTATACTCTTAAACTGTCGTTTCACCACCGCCACTTTGATCATTTCTTTTCAAGATTTAAATTTTTGTCTGCCCAGATATTATCTTAGTTGCTATGGTAATTCTCTGGAACATTTGTGAAGTCTTTTATGAGGACGCATCCTACAGTTGGACTCGTCGTTATTACGCATGTTACGTGTTCGATGCAAAGTATTTTCAACTTCCTTGGCCACCGGACTATTGTGTCCCTTATCTGCAATAAACTAAATTTCTAAGACTTTGTTCTGTGAAATCTGGCATTGCAATTCAGTACCATCCGGTGAAATCTTGTGAAATATGGTACACTCCTGTGCGATCCCACAAATAGTGACACTCCCCCCCCCCCCCCTTTTTTTTTTTTTTTTTTTTTACGACAGGTGACGTGTCGCACTGTTCGGGCCACTGACCGCAAGTTGATTTTCGCTGGAATGTCAAATGTAACTGCGATTTCAGCGGAATATATTTTCTAAATCAATGAAAATTGAAACTGTATTAAAAGCTGCCTGAGAAAAGAATGTTCCAAACTGTATTCAGTGTGAATTTATTTTATTATTACCTGGAATGCCATGCTCTTAACAGAAGCGCTCATTTCAAGATGGCCACGCTCACAAAAACGATGACTTGGCCACAGACCACAGTTACAAATCCTTCTATTTTTCATATTTGCATTTTTCAGTCTAAAAAAAGCAGCATTTTGGTATTTTAAAGTTCCGTGAACAGCATTAAACAGATAAAAATGTCAGAAAAACATGGAGGGATTTTTGTCATATTATTTCAAGATCTTAAATTTGTGATAATAGAAATACGAAACAACACATGGATGTCAGCTTTATACAGGTGTATGAACTGTGCTCTTGCCAGGGTCACATCTTGTCCTTCCACACCATAAAATGCCCACCTGACCTGGAAGAGATTGCTCCCATATGACCACCAACAAAGCAACTCGGTGATGGAGCAAACTTGACCTAGCTAATTTTATTTAAATAGAAGCGACAGCATACCTAACAGTACTTTCACAATTACAGACTATCTCTGTTGGGATGCGCAAGCAACCAATCACAACTGTGGTCTGTAAGCACTTTTCATCCGCATATCACAGGAGAGGTATAGCTTTCAATATGCACTGCCGCTCGCTATAATCAAGTGAAATGTTCATACATAACACAGTGACATGGAATGCTTGACAGCAGGACTCCACCTTCGACCGTCAATCGCATTTGTAGCTCACTGTCCATGTCCTTCGCTAAGCATATCGGAGGTTTTCTTGAAGTTTTAAAGAAAAACATATAATATCATATATCGTTTGGAAACGTCTACAAATGGACAATACAAGAATAATACTTTTATTTTTTGTAGCTTGCATATTTTATGATTTACAGAACATCAACACTTTTGTGAAAAATGCCATTTTTCTGAATAACTGACAGCTTCAATCATGCATGCAATTTTGCACAACCTGCATAAAATCTCACTAGTAATACTTTATACAATGCACGGAGAGTTACATATTTGTATTTTGTGAAATATAGGCGCTATTCTGATCTTTATTTGGAAGGAATTGACCAACTTATTCAAAAGTTATGACCTTATACACTGTATATTTAGTTGAATGCTTCGCCTGACAAGAATTGATCTTCTGGCAATCATATACAGACGTGCAAAATAGCTTTTGGTAGACATGTGATAATAATGATTTCAGTGTTGAAGAAAAATTCATATTATTTTATATGAATAAAAAGGTCTATTACTGAGCAAAACAAGATTGCATTTTTATTTCAGTAACTTAAATTAAAAAATTTACGATCAAATCTTAGTAAAAATCCCAGCTCCTAGAGGTTTCTGTGGAAACTTCACGTGACAGGTAAGCTTATGGAGTGTAGATAGTTCGGTTTACGGAATAATGTAATGACTGCCAGCAAGTGGTTCTGAACAAAAATGCACAAATACAATAATAATCAATGTTGTCTTACTGTTCCTTTGGGCTCTGAAATTTTCAGTTCTCATTGTCGAAATATCTTTGGAATTGTACTAAAAATAGTTTTCTTTCCACCTGGGAATTGTGCACTGCAGACACAATGGCCCATAGTTGGTACAAATTTTCTTAAAAGGGCCGTTGTTACCAGCTCTAGAAATATTCAGTAACCACGTATCTCGGAGTTCTTTCTTTTTAGGGAAGTTGTAGAAACTATAGATTCGTATCTCTAGATGAATTATTATAGCATCCAGGACACAGCAGGTAACTCCAGGCATTTTGACATCTCTCTCATGATGGCATTAAAGAGCCTTCTACACGGTGTTTTGGCCACGGGGCTCAATGGATCCTAGCTTGGCTGCTTGTCACCAGCTGGAAAGGTGTCAACTGTTGAACACACATAGTGGTGTAGGGATTATAGCATCACTGCAACTGCTGGCCACTGATTTGTTTCACACACCATGTACACTGCCTCTGGTATATCTTGACAGGGTTTACATGTATACATTACACCACAGGTTTTACAGACTGAGAAGAATAGGCCCAATCCCAAAACGGGAACAAATCAATTAACAAGCTGGCACTACAATCAAAATATAGATTTGTAATTTTGTGATCTTTGTTGTAAAGACAAGTTTAGGATGAGGTCTCAGACACTCTTGTGAATACGTGAAAGTCATCCAAGTATATAATTCTTAGGTGAATTCACAGAATGAAAGACTGCATAGTAACACTGCACTCTGAGTGACTGGCAATGTAAATTTTTGAAAATGGAGAAATTATTGAGTACATCATCATTATAGTCCACATGCCATAGTGAAATTGTACATTGGATGCCACTGGTGGATTGTGCTTACAGTGAAATACATGTACTTTGAGCCTAAGTGAAATCTACAAACAGTGAGACTTTTAGATAATCTTTGTGGTTATACATGTAAACAATGGATTCATATATGCTTCTTATTTATGTGAAGAAAATGTGTGTATTACAATGTATTGTAGGATAAAAAACAAACTTCTTGTTTATAATACCTTTCTTGTGAGTATCTGTTTTTGTGCAAAGAAAGGAAGTCAAATCAGTATTTTGAAAAGAGATTGTGTCTCTTCTTCTCAGCGTGTAAAACCTGTGTTGTAATGTGTACATGTATAATCATGGTTATAGCCCACACATGAGACATGTAAACCCTGGCAAGATATGCCAGTAGCAGTGTGCATGGTGTGTGAAACACATCAGGTTGCCAGGAGCTATAGTGCTGTTATAATCCCTACACCACTATGTGTTCTACAAGTGCATGGACCTTGTCATCGATTGTTTAGGCACTTCTTTAAATGAAGCAAGCAATGCGTTCATCACAGATTCTGAAGAAAACAAGTCAACAAAACCAAAGTGATAATAATGATGGGGCAGTACACTTCAAGCAGGACTTTAATCTCTGTGCCGTTATGTTTGTTCTTATATTTTTGTGTTTTTGCGTTTTAAAACATTTTTCAATGCATTTGCTTGATAAACTCAAAACAGAAATTTTTCTATTCCTTTTTCTGAGCAGCAGAAGTCACCTGTTACCTGAGGCCACTTTAGGTTAAACATATTCACAGCCACCGAACCCCACCACCAAAAGATTGAACAGATGACTACATATACACATATATGTTAGCAGTGCCAAATAGTTAAGTAAAAAATAAATAAGTAAATAAATAAATAAATAAATAAATAAATAAATAAATAAACAAAGAAACAAATGGACGAACAAACAAAGAAATAGATAGATAGATAGATAGATAGATAGATAGATAGATAGATAGATAGATAGATAGATAGATAGATAGATAGATAGATAGATAGATAGATAGATAGATAGATAGATAGATAGATAGATAGATAGATAGATAGATAGATAGATAGATAGATAGATAGATAGATAGATAGATAGATAGATAGATAGATAGATAAAAAGCCGTAAGCAAAAGAATCCCCCACTCAATGCAACCTTCACAGATACTGGCATTTTTATAGCTGATAACTTCCATCCACCCCCACTCCAAGACAATAAGCAGGAGCATCACACGTCTCTGGCAAGCCAACAAGCCCACAATGCCTAGGTCTTATATATATCCGAGCCTCAACTGTGCAAAGGCGGGGAAACCAATCAAATTTCAGTCTGTGGTATGCATAGTTGAGCCTGGGCAACACGTAGTTGCGCCAACAAATAAGATTAAAGTCTCCACTATGCATATTCGAGCTTAGGCAATGGGTAGTAACGCCAACCAGTATGATAACAGACTCCGCTGCATGTAGTCGAGGCTTGGCAACGTGTAATCGAGGCAGCCAGTAAGACTACAGCCTCCCCTATGCGTTGCGGTGAAAATGTTGTTGTATAATGTATCGTCGAGCCATAGCGACAGCGTGTAGCCAAACTATCCAATCACTGATGCCCTTGTCAACTGCAAATAATAAATGGCTTCTAAAATTTCCCAAAAATTCTTTTTTTCCCCATGCAGATATTTAATAATATTTCAAATACTAATGTTTGTAGGTCTTTGAAAGAAAATTTTGAATTTTAAGTACCTAATTTTCATGACTGGGGACTGTTTTTTGAAGAAAACCAACTTTACAGCTTGATAGAGTACTACTGACTGATGCAAAGGCAAGTAAAGTATATATTTTGTGGTTAGTACAATCATGAACTATTGATACGTGCAAAGATCAATCATTGTCCTTGCCTAACTGTTAAATAAAGACAGTGATAATGAAATGGTCGGGTTTTATGCTGAAACAAATGATAAAATTGTAAAAATGGTTTCGCTTGATTCCTAGCGATATTAACCCAAAAAGTTTGCCATATCTTTTGGATATTTTGTTTACCTTAGGAAATAGAGCTTTGCAAAGTTGAAGGATCCCTCTTTCTTGTGTTTTTCTTTGACAAGGGTGATTGTTTAACTTTGGAGAGTGGTATTCATAAACTAAACAAGATACCCAAAAATATGGCAAACATTTTTGGATAATATTGTTTGGAACAAAACCAAACCATTATTACAGTTTTGCCATTTGTTTTGGAAGAGAAATTAACATAAACAGTACAATACCCAGCCATTTCACTGTGTTTGTTTAACAGTTTAGGCTGGGACAAGTGTTGATTTTTGCACCAATCCAACCAGCCCAAAATATATGATTTAGCTACCATTTCATCAATAAGTAGTACTTACTGCAGAGGTCTGTATAGTACGTTTTTTTTTTAAATGGTCTTATTTATTTGGAGTCCTTAAATTCCTGGTGGCAACCTTGCAAAAGGCATCACTTGGGGTGACTAAAAGTTGTCATGTGTACAATGTCCGTCATTAAATGTAGTATTTCTGTTGTTTAATTTAGCATATTCAAAGCAAAGCCACAGCATCTGAAAGTAAGTTTTAAGTTTTCCATGTAACAATGACAACTTCTGAGGTGTGAGACTTACAAAATCTGACCAAAGACTTAGGGGACCCTTGATGATATTATCCACCGTTTTTAAGCCATTGTCTTGATTACAGCAAGGCCTCTGAAATTTATTATTAAATTAAGCTTTGTAGATGCCTGACTATAAACATGTATTTCTGTACTTGCAGTTTATGCTAATGAAAACATACATGTGCATGTGTGTGGAACATTTCATTTATACATGTATATGTGTGTGTGTTTTTATAACATACTAGAAACTAAGCACTGTCATTGGTTGAGAAGTGTGGTGCATGCCAACCTGTATTCCCCGCTTGATCCATATTCCTGCGGACTAAGTATAAGGTGATGGCTGCATGTGCAATGAATTCACTCTAACCACATATACAATGTATCAAATTATGTGTGTACATGTGAAGACAACAGGAATGCCTCCCTTAAAAAATGTTTGTTTCCTGTGACATCACTCAATAAAATGAGTTAAGGCAGGAGGGTTTTTTTTTATTGTGCAAGAAGGTTGAGTTTTTCAATGTGGTACATCATGGTAGAATGTATTAATTAGCTTCTTTGTTCACCATCTTAACTGATTTTGCAAGAAGGGTAAGGGTTTTTTCTCCCTACATTTGCCCTTTTTGTAACTGGCGTGCCTTCTGGGCATATGGCATGTTTACTGCACTAATGAAAGGAAATTTAATGGGTACAGTACGTAATATGTTTATAACTATTTATTGTATAAAATTCTGGCCCTGAGTTGATTTTGATTCTCCCAGATAAACAGACATGCACACTATACATGAATGTGTATTATCATGATGATGATGATAATTACATTATCCCACCAGTATTTTACATGTATGCAAGTCAATAATGTTTGCAGGGAAACATACATGCAACTTTATGGCATGTGCACACGTGATTAATTTTCTTTCTTGTGTGTTGTACCAGCAAGCAGAAACAGACAGTCACACCCTTTCTATCTTGTGGCACATGTATCCATTTTATGAAATGAACTTCCATGCATAAACATGTACTGCAGACCAGGTAACATGAAGTTATTTCTTTCTTAGATCTCTTATCTCTGAGAAAAAAAAATCAAAGAGACCATTTGTATCTCATGGTACATGTATATGTTGTATGACTAAAACGTCCATACATGTATATATGTGTGCAATAATCAGGAGGGACTAAGCTTATCACAGAAACCAAACGTTTTGGTTGGTGATATTTCCAAGCTGTTATGCCCAAAAGAGCAAAAGGTATGCCCTTTGTCTGATGTACCCTTCTTGTCTTACCATTGTATTTTCTCCAATATACAGACACACAATCATCACGATAAAATCTTTTAGATAATACAGGTACTTAGAAGGCTTCTTCTTCAGAGCTTGACTGCAGGTGTTCATGTTTGGGAAGGGAAATTATTACCACTCGTATTTAACGTTTTGAAAACCAGACAACTTGGTGAGCTATAATGTCATATTGTTACATATACATGTATATGTCTGTGCACACAATATTTATGAAGAATCTAGCATTCATTAAGACACTTCAGGCGTGACATTGCAACAACTCCTGACATTCAACATAGAGAATGCACCCATTATTTGTAAAAATGTAATACAATACACCAAACAGTACACAACTCCCTGCACTTATGAGTGTGAGACATAGCTATGCTGAATCGGTGGTCAGTTAGTACCCTGGTACTCATTAAATTTGGATAAGTCCAGTGAAGGACCAAAGGAGTCGGCGCATTTGGTACATAGTGTACCTGCTCTTATAAACTCTTGCATAGTGTTTCTAATATAATGTTTTACAAATAATGAACCCTAAATCAGCTAATGTCAAGCACATACGCATCTGGTTTTGTTGTAGAAGCTTTCATCATCAGTACACATGCATTTAGTCAAATGGTCGATATTTTTTGCGGAGGCTACAGATACATAGCCTATAGGCAGTTCTTTCAGTGGTGCTGGGGATTCCTGGAAAAGAACATCAGAGTGCCCTTGCCATCGTGCGTGGTCAACGTAGTCCGTGACAGTTTCCTATCTTTGACCTTTGAGGGGTATCATGAGACACCTGTAGACCTGGACGAGCTGGCATGATACTTAACCAGCAAAGTACATTGCACAGTTCTGAACTTTGTGTCATTTCACTGGACCAACTGGTTAGAGCAGTAACAGGACACAAACTCCTTGACAGGGGTATCTTTGTCGGGACGTTCGCAGCTGGAGGATATCCATTCTCCTTCTGGATCAAGTAGCTATCGAATAAAAAAAATAGAGCTATTATCATCAAAGCTGTACTGTGGAAGCAACTTGTGGGAGGTCCAGTATATGTCAACGTTCAGCAACCTTGGCCTTTTTTTCAAAGCAATGGGCTACGTATGCGATGATGGGGTTTTAAAGGTACTGGCTGTCAAGTGTTTATTTGCATTGTTACGGAAAAACATTTAATAGGAAAATGTAGTGTGTGCATTTATTTTTCAATCTAAATGTTGGTGGGGGTCAACTATACAAGTGCATGTGTAGTGCATTTTGTGTACATATTAAAAGTGCACTGAGATAAGCAAGTTATACGAGACGCTTACCTTTGTTTTAGTAAGCTTGTATGAAGTGGGATTTTTTTCCTACATGTGTAGATAAATTGAGTTACCACATGTAGCAGTGATCAGTACATGTAATCTGAGGAATCTTGACTGGGTTAACCACATAGCCATTTGTAATCACAATACAAGTTAGCAGTATCAAAGTTTGTAAATGAGAAAGTCCCATGGATGCATATGGGTTACCATATGTCGGTTTTGCATTTTCCATGTGCAGTGTAGCTCCCCCATTTTTCACTTTTGGGAAGCGCAGGGTGTAGCATGGTCTCCCATCTTTTGTGGTTGCCTGCATTCTCGTTGAAATACGTGGCAGTTATGAAAAACCTGAGATTCAGAAGAGCAAAATGTTACAGTCCTGTCACGAGATAGGGTCAATGATTTTCCGTTTCAAAAAAGAGGAATTTTGCTCCATCAGCAAAAAAATTAAAATTGCGTTTCAATGCTATATATTTATGTATAATTTATATAAGAGAAGATATCAAATTCGATTTTAACAATGAAAAAAATTTCAAAATTCGCTTCAGTTTCGGAAAAAACGGAAAATCGTTGGCCCTAGAGGGGGGATACTTTAGCAAGAACAGCTTGTGGATGTGCTATCAAATGTCTCTGACAGTCGGGAATAGTAACTTTTGGTAATAATGAGCTTCTCCTGTTCTATCACTTCCAGGGCTTATCAGAGACTGACCAGTGATTTCAACCCATACAATGGTGCATGTTTTTATTCATTTCATTCATTCAGTGCATTTTCAAAAGCTGATATAGTTCATGTAAATAATATTTTGTTCATCATGTGTAGGGCTGAAAGTTGACTTCAGTGGCTACATAAATGTTCATAACAAACTGGATAATCTTGTGATTGGCACGTGATATGGTATATAACTTTCATCACAGAGAAGCATATGTATAAGTGCTTATACATGTAAACATGAAAGAAATGTCTCTTGTGGTCTCACCTCACATACACCCCCAAGTAAGAGAATGCAACATTCTTAGACACAAGTTGTATATCCAAGCTGTGTTTTGCTTCAAGGCTGGAAGTCTGGTACACTGGTGAAAGCTTGCCAATGTCCTTCAACAGTTCGGGTTCCAGCAAAGCCTCTTCCGGGAGCACAGCTCTGTTACATCCTGATATAAGATACATTTTGATTAAAAAAATTGTGTTCCATATTAGTATTTCTCTGTCAATATAACTTCGGACAGGGACATCCTTACCAGGTTACAAAATTAAGTAAATCTAAGCCGTGCTCCTGGCACGATCAGTATTAGTGATTATAAGCAGATGAGAACTGATACAGCTATGAACTAGCATGTTTCTCTCAGTATTCTTTATGTGGTTGGTTTGCTTTTTAAAGCTCAAGTGACCTTGAAATATTATGTCAAAATCAGTCACTGTAAGGCCCCCCAAAAATAGTGGTTTGATTTCCCTAACCCGACTGACTCATCTCTAAAACACCCTTCTGACCCCCTGCTAACTTGCATCTGACCGAAACAACAAAGTTAAAAACACCTGCCGACCCAAAAATGTTAAATATTTATCCAAGAAAACATAGCGACCCACCCAAATTGTCAGACCTTAAGAAAAAAGTCTCCCTACCTGCCTACTTACCCCCCAAAATTTTTTCTATTCGTGAGGGGAAACACTTAATAAATATTTCCTTTTTAGCTTGAACAAGATTTTTTACTTAGAGATGGTCTTCATTCTCTTTGAATTTGGCGAGCTTGGCTCTATTATATCTGGTTTTCAAAGTTAGGGTGCTTGCTCAGATACTCTTAATTAATTACCTTTAAAAATTGGCCATGTATTAAAGTTAAAAATGTAAATAGCTTTGTCATTAGCCGTTGCTAATTTGCAAATATATCACATGTACATCTCACCAACCAAAGGCATGATATATATTATTGTTCGGCGGTGTTGCCACTTATGGTATTTGGTTCTGAATTGCACCAAAGAGGCTAAAAATTCATTTAATGCAGTATTCAATAGCCAGTGTCAAATGTGCAATTATGTAGGTTTTGAATAATTTGGGCTACTGTAGTATGCATTTAAGAAAAAGGTGCAAGTTAATTACAGCAGTGCTGTGTGAGGAATGGTTCAGCCACCAGAATTGATACTCAGATTCCACCTGGTGCTACACAGAACTTACAAGTAGACATGATACTCTGTGGAAATGTTTAGTCAGTTGCTGCTCATGTAAGTACCCAGAGCTTTGTTTAACCACCAGAATTCAGGTAGCCAAACAATTCCTCAATATGTTTACTGTACATAGCTTATAGACTGATCCTTCGTCTGTCCACAGTTCACATTTTTGACTTCTTCAAAACTGTCAGCCAGATTATCTCAGACATGGTAGGGATGTACCTTGGGAGGGTGTCTACCATGTTTGTTCAAATGGTAATGCTCCAGTGATTTTTTGGACTTTTTTTTAACGTAGCCAATTGTTTCACAACAAAATGGGGCATGAAATTTAATGGAAACAAATCGAAAGTAATGATTATTAGAAAACGGCTTGATAAAAATAGACGTTGGAATTAGGAAACGTTGATCTTGTGGAGTGTGACGTATACAAGTATTTGGGCATTCTTTACAGTAAATCCTTAGCGGATAGTATTCATGTAAAGCAACATGTAAAACCCAAGGCCACTCGTCTGAACGGTTATATGTGCGGTATCGTACCAGCTCATAAAAAGATCAACCGAGTATCATTTGGTGACAGTTTGTGGAAAAGTTTGTTTAGGCCAGCCCTTTCGCATGGGTCTGCGGTTTGGCTTTGTAATACCAGACAAAGTGCTACAGTTATCAAGTCAATACAATACAATGCGGCTCGCGCTATTATGCGCATAAAAGGCGCACCTGCTATGGTAGCCACTCTAGGGGATTTTGGATGGCTGTGACTAAATTTACTGCTAGACAAAGCTAGATTTAAGTATGTTCACAGAATTAGATACACATTGCCAGATTCAAGGTAATGTAAAAGAGTTTTCTGGAATTGCAGAACCGTTTTATTAATAGAGAAGGTGCTTCTTGGCCTTATATGGAAGAGATTAATAAGATTTTAACTCATGTTGGTTTAGATAATAAGGTACACAGCCCAGATGGTCTGTGGCTTGGGAAGTTCCATAAGTTTAGCCTGGATAATTTTGTGCTCGACTTTTTCCGTGAAATTGACAACAAAAATTCACTATCTATGTACCGTTTATTAAAGAGATTGTCCTTTCTAGAAAATTATATGTTTGGAGTAAATGATTTCGAGTCCACCCACCTGAAGTTTATGGCGCACTCAAGATGTATGGGCATTCAAGAAAATTTACATAAATGGAATACTGCACCCTCCAGGACATATGTTTTGTGCAAAAATGGCATTGAAAATGCATCCCATTTTTTATTAATCTGTCCGACATTTAATGAAATTTGATTTAAGATTTGGCACAAACTCGAGACCGAATTGATTAATTCTAATAATTTGTATACTTGGGTATTTTTTATTCGTTCCTCTATCAATACAAAATTAAGTTTACTCCTAGGGGATGCAGCATTTGAGCAGGGAATTGAAGTTGCGAAGATGTTTGATGGTGCATGCAAGCAATACACGAAACAGTCGTGGTCTTTACGTAAGTCCTTGGTTGACGGGACATAACTCGATCTATCACAGTGGTTTATTTTATTTCATTTTTATAACAGTGTCGTATGTGTACTTGGTCTCCCTGATCTCAAAGGTTTTTATGTATACACTTGACTATGTGTTTTATCCTTGACGCACCGCAGGTATAACCTGGCCTGCTGATGCCCTCGTTGTAACGGGGTAGTTTATCCGAATAAATTATTATTATTATTAAATACATACATACATACATACATACATACATACACTTGTATGTATTTCAAATAAAACAATGGTTGTTTAGGAACTTTGCTCAGGTTTCTGACAGGATTTAAAAAACTCATACCCCATATCTAATGGTGGCAAAAGCAAGCAAAAAGAACAACAATATAAAACTACCAAGGAACAACTGCAATCTTGACTCAACAGAAGACCAATCAGTTCAATTAGACACCTTTGCTTCTTCTCTCTGGCTTCCTGGGAGATAATTGCGTGCCTCGCTCCATTTTGTGAAGAGTACTCATATCTGCTGTCCCTATAAGAATGTATAGATAAGGGCTTTTTATGTACATACCAGCCAGATGTTAGAAGACTTCACCTTTGTCATGTGTATCACGAGTTGATGAAATCCTGAGATATGTCAATTTCGTAAGAGTTGCAAACTCTTGTTGGCCAAATCGATTAATTTTAACCCATGACTCTATGGATAATGGGACTAGCCTCGACCAGGGTTAAACTCTCAGTGTTGATCTATATACTGTCTGGCACTCACAATGCTTTCATACAGTATGTCGCATCCATTCCCATTTTGGCATGCGCCATAAGAGAAGCACATCTGCAACTTTTCATTTTTAGACTCAGCATAAAATATGTTTTAAATTCAATTTTTCAAAAATATTGATCTATGTTGGGCAAAAAAGAGGTAGCATGATGATGGTATTTTACCAGTAACCCTCTCAGTCGTATGTGCACTTTACCATGTTTACGGAATCTCATTATTTAAACTGAGAAGAAAGTAAGTTACATAGTATTGCAATACACGTTGCCTAGTGGTTCAAAAAGGGTCAGCCGTACACACACAAATGTATTCGAATACATGTACATCTGTCGGGCACATGGGTAAATTTAAAATGTTGAATCAGCAGCGCACACCTTCAACAGTTTTTTTCTACCTTGTGAAGCTGACGGAGCTTGATTGCTCATTGCAACCAGTGCTTCACCTGCTATGTGAGCCATCTGTTCATTTTCCTCTATCATCTGAAACCATTTAGAATTGCTCTCAGTTCATCATGTGTACATTGTATACGTGTGTTATTTTACAAGAAAATAAACAAAATGCATCATTTTTCAAAGGCTCATAAAGGAAAATTTCTCAATAAGTCAAGATGTATAAAATGTTAACGCTTGTTATTTTATTTCAATTTCATTTTAATTCTCTTTTTTTTTTGGGGGGGGGGGCTCTTTGTTGCTGTAGTTAATTTTTTTCTTTCCTTCTTGTTTTTGGTACTTTGTTGATCAGATTAACATGTAAAGGTATGATAATTGGAGTTTCTCGAAACTTGTCCTGATAAATTGCATTGTACATGTATCAGTTGATTTCCAAGTCAACAATTGTTTCGTCTTTACCCTTGCCCTGCATGTATATATTTCAAAGAGTAGTATGCAAATAAAGAAATAATTTCTCAGGTATGGAAAGACTTGTTTTTAAATGTTAATTTGTGTACGTGTTCATGCAACTTTCATACTAAAAGCAAAGTACAATCAACAAGCACTGAAAATTCTTGTACCTGTATTTTATTTTCATGATTGCAATTAGGTTAACAAATAGACACACTAAAAAAGGACACACTGGCTGTCACTTTCACGATTCACCTGCAGCTCATCTTCAACAGAACCTTTCTGGTGAAGTTTTGCACAACACTGGTACCAGGGATCCATTGCGGGACGGCAGAAGCTGGGGTCGACAAAACCTAAGGCACGATCGTGGACCCTTCTTCAAAGCACCTTCATATGACTTTTGTTCCACCTCCAGCTGTTCTTGTGTTGGTACTGGCTGTACACTGGGTACAGCACCTGGTTTAATGAGGTACAGTACCTGGTTTAAATGAGAGTCTTGCCCTATAACCGTCCGTTGCTTCTCTGAAAATACACAGACAGAACAAGAACACTTACAATCATGAAAATTTTTGCCCACGCTCACTCGACTGTGAAACTGTGTCTGTTTTGTAATGTCTTATGGTCTTTTGTTGCTCTGTTTTTTATCTTTTCATGGGGCAGGGGCCTTCAAATAGCACTAGCAGAGGTTTGTTTTTTTAAACAGTGCCTTTTCATTTTCCATGAACTGTGAAATTACATTAAAATCTTTGGACCCGTGCAAGTCCCACTACTCATGAACTCTTGGGCATTCCAACAAATTATGAACAACATATCCAATAACTGTACATAGACACTTCGATTCAATAAACTATAAATTGAGAAATTAAGACTTTATGCAGTCAATCATGCAATATATACATGTACATTGATTCTTCACTGTGAAAGCATTTTTTATATGAGAAATGATGAGACCCTGCCGCACCTCCAAGAATTGTAATTTTGTGCATACTTTTTTGTGATACATAAACAATATTTTTGAAAATTTACGTGTATTGAAAATACTTCTTGAGAATGATTCTTTCTCAAGGCATATGTGCATGAATTATTCGGTCAAAGTTTCCTGGTTCAGTTGCCCATGGTTTACCATAGACCTGGGCCATAACCGGGTCATTACTTATGGGTTTGGTAACAGTTCTAGTCTTCATTTGATACACTTACGTTATGTTATTGATATTTACAAGCCGCGGGAATTCTGCAGCAGCTTTTCATTACATTTTAAAAATTATTTTCGGCATGTTTTACACTTTTGCTTATGATTCTGTTAATCATACTGAATCTCCGGAAAAACACGATCTCAGCTTTTTGTTCACAAGGCTGCAAGGAGCAGTTTAATACGGCAATAACTTTAAACACAGAACCAAAAATCGTGGTAATTTTCATATTATCGTATAGAGGGGAGTCAAATTATGCCATGTATGTATAGTTTTCATTTTTGAGACCAGCCCTTTAACTGTGTATGTAGGTCCCGGAGGGTGCCTAGTCATGATCTTCATCAGAGTATCAAGAGGGGCTCTCTTTACATATCCAAATATATGCCAGCAGTAAAATTTTTATACAAGAATACGCAGACTCCATTCAACCTTTAATTTCCCATGTGTATTGCGCTGCGGCGAGAGCCATCACATCCTAAATTACAGCGTTGTTTCCAACAAAATCATAATCCAGGAATATTAGAGTGGCTCAAATCTACCCTCAAAGTTATAACTGGAAGAATATGACATATTATATAGAAAATACCAAATCACATTAAGCAGATATAAGAACGTAACACTTACTCCTCAATGTAGGCACGTTATTCAAATAGTTATAAGTAACTGCATTATTTCAGAATGATATGACGCAATCACGCCAAAATATAACCTGTTTTCTGTAAAACATATAATACAACCGTGCTCATTACTATATCTAAATATTACGCGTATATAAACTTCAAGAAACAGGAAATTTGTTTTATGCAAAATACAAAATCGCTGCAGTTGTTTTACACTACCGTAAACATACATTTAATGAAAATATATAATTAAAGCCTACAGCTAAGTCAGTTATAAGCTGGGCTTCCGCGAATGCGTGCGCTCATGCAAAAATACATGAAATACTTCTATCTATACTAACATGACTTTTGACAAGACCTACACAGCAAAAACTTCTTGAGTTATGTCACAACATACTGACCATCAAAATAAAATATCCCCCTTGTCAAGGCAGGTCCCAAGAGTGGGGAAAATGCAATGCGTGTACAATTGACTGCACTAGATGTCGACGGTCAAGGGGAACCGTGCATGTGTTCAACTCGATGCAAAAGAATACTTTTATATCAATGATCACTGTCGAAGAATAGGTTGCTTAATCACGTGAAAAGAACATACCAGTTTTGACGCACAAACTACATTGGATGCAAAAAGAACAAGAACTTTCAGTTTATAAAATCATTGAAAAATAGCAATAATTATAATAAACTAATTCCAGCCATTGTTTAAATGACAATGCATTTCGTTTTTATCTGTTCGGCATCATATAAATTTTTTTTCGGAGTTCTATTCATTTTAATTTTTTGTGATGGATGTTCTCGTTTTATTTGTAAATTAATATATCGAGTTATATTTATTTCCAGTATATGTGATGTATAAACTTAATTTAAATTTACCCAGTACTTTCCCATGCGTTTGGACGCCACTGGAAATAAGTCTCAGGACTTTGTTGGTAATCCTAGTACCAATCCCTGTGTAAAATTGTTTAGAGCGATATATTTTGGGAGTCATATGTTAAATGATTATATTATATTTATATGTATGTACCTCTCTATATTGCTATGTTGCTGAATAATAAACAATCAATAAACCAATCAATCAACCAAACGACGCGCTGCTGTGTTGTCTTAAAAAGGAAAATTCGATACCCGTTCAGTCTCCCTTTTTACATACGGGTCTGCCTCAACGACGCATTGTTGAGAATTTCATGTTTCCGCTACGCTTTGTAGATCTCTGATTTGATTGGTTGTTTTAATATCAGTAATGCTTGTAAGAACGTAAAATGATTGGTTTGCCTGTTTTCGGGTACAACGGACCATAAGTTGCTCCACTACACGTCGCTGAAGCTCGACTACGCGTCGTGGACGCGTAAAACCTATGCGTTATGGCCCTGCTGGCTTCCCTCACACGTCAGTTATTACCTGTCCGTTCATGGAAATTACAGATTATCTTTTTTTTCACATGTATTTAACATGCCTCTCAAAGTGTACATGTATGAATTTGAAGGGAATCCAACATTGACACCTGATGCTATAACAGAAAAAACATCTCATTATTGTGACATTTCGCCATTATACAAAAGAACTATATATATATATATATATATATATATATATATATATATATATATGCATATACACATGTGTGTATGTGTCTGCGTATGCGTGTGTGGTTTTCTTGCCCACTGCCACAACTGCACATTCTGTCATGGGACTTTGAATTTGGACCGGACTATCTAAAAACTGCTATCACCATCTGGGGAATATTTTAACTCTACCACACTAGTGGTAATATGTGTGGACAAATAGTGCAAGGTCAACAAAATTTCCTATGCAAGACTTAATGAAACTACTCACTTAATTGTGTTCTTTTACATTAAGTATGTTATATATATATATAAATATAATAATATATGTATGTAATATATATATATATGAATTCCTGTCTGCTTGTTTGTATTATGTATGTGTGTACGTATGTATGCATGTATGTATGTATGTATGTATGTATGTATGTATGTATGTACGCATGAATGAATGCATGCTTCCTTCCAAAATAAAGCAGCAACTGCAAAGTAAGGACATTGAAAAAAATCGCGATCAAAGTTTCTCGTTCAGCCACAATAAAGTATTTCTATGATTGTTATAAATATTGTTGATATGTATTACTTTTTTGACATTTTACTGGTGACATGGATTACATAGTTGTACTGTAATCCGGAGACGTTTTTATGGGTTCTGTTTGCATGGGTCTATCTGTGTTAGTGTATTTGTGCACTGCCACAATAGGCCAGGAAGCATTTGGCATGTGCTGCACGTACCTGGAAGGGTGTTCTTGTTTGAGATATGTACCCCTATTGTGATGCACAACGGAAATCAGGTTAAAGCTTTGTCATTTTATTGTTTGTCAAGTGCTAAATATGCCCAATGGTTGACTTATATTCTTATCTTAATATATCGGTCTAATGAGCATGGGGAATCATATCTCTGTGTGTATTTACTCTGTTAGTATTGTCATGCATGGAAACATGTATTTTAAAAAAATAATAAAGAAAAACAAAAAAATAAAGACAAATTTTGTATGTGTTTTACGGCAGAGAATATACTATATTATATGTTGTTTCCCTGGTGAAGAAAAAGCTGCAGTGTGTTCACTTCCAAACGTTGTGTAAGAGGAATCCACGCCTGATTGGATTCAAATATGCCACCCGTTTATGGGATTTCCTCATGCAACATTGTAATGTAGGTGGCAGTGATGACAAGGCTGTTGTAATGTGCCCACAATGCAACAACTTCAGCAATGTCACACGTCACTGTACACAGGTGGCGCCATCGATACGGATCTTATGTTTAGAACAATCTGCTGTCGTTTGTTCCAAATATGCATATTTTTGTTTAGCAATTCTTTGTGTGAGACTAGCGTGGGTGGAAGACGACTATAGTATCATAAATTATTTTAAAAAATTTAGATGGCACATCAGAATGACCGCCTCCGTTTATTGAGGGAAATTAATTTTATCATTGAAGGTGTGATTAAACAGTTAATGAAAGCAGGGCCAATTAACAAATTTTCATACACAAATGAAAGTACATTTTGCAAAATTTTTGTACTTTGTAAACAAAACGAACTATGTCAGTAAATCGTGTCTTTAACTTTAATAAAGATGAATTTTTTAGTGAAGGTTTGGACAAAGTCAATCACATTAATTTAAGCCTTCTAAAATTTCTCCCCTGATAGGACAAAGTGCTAAATGCATCTTTTTTTTCAAAATATGATTCCCGCTTTTCCAATCATCATCATCATCATCATCATCATCATCATCATCATCATCATCATCATCATCATCATCATCATCATCATCATCATCATCATCATCGTAAAGCAGTACACGCATGATTTGTCAGACAGTAATGCAGAATAATCGATCTTTAAAAAAAGATATACGGAGGAAAGGGAATCATATTTGATCACACACTGATGTTGAATTATGCCGCAAATATCCTATTATTATGGTGAACTTCGTAATTTCAATGTTTAAGGACCTGCGAGTTTCTCTTCTAATTCACAGTGCACAAAAAAATTAAGTTAAATGACTTTAAAAATTAAAAAATTATGGCCTCGCTTTCTCAGGATTCTTTATGAACGCGTCTGTGTTTCTGTTAAGGTCACATGTTTCGGTTTGCAATTTTTTTACAAACAGCATCCCTGATAATTTAGTTTCACACAGACACTGGATCAAGAGAGTGAAATGTGAAGATTACCTCCAGACGTGCCAATTGTAGCAGATGCCATCCATCAACTTTCATATAGAGGCTCTGCTTTTTGTGAAGTTAATATTTACCTCCAACTGTATTCTACTAGGATAGTGCAGGGCCCCTTCACAGAAATCGCTATTCTACCACCAAGTAATCTGAGTTTCTGGGTGACTTTCAGTGCTTTCGTTGGTTGCGCCTTTGACGATCTCTTATAAAGTGTTGCCGAAAACATGCCTAGGATCTTTATGGAGGCTGTACTGTTCTAAATTCACAAACCCTTGTGTTTTTGTTCAAAACCTGGGGATTTTTTCACGTTATGCACCTGACAATTGGTTAATGACTGTCAGCTACACTTTCAATGTCATGTTTTTTTTCATATCTCTCCTCTCTTTTCCCAATATTTCGGAGTCATAACTCTGATTTGTAAATTTATGCAATGTGAGCAGGAAGCACAAGTGAATGATCCTTGTGTCTCCTGTTGACTCTTAGCAGGGGGTTCAAAATGAGCTCACACGCAACATAACGACGCACTTTGAAGCCAATATATTCAAACGTGCAGATTACTGGCAGCAAACGTCACATTTAAAAATAGAAAACATAGCTGGAATGTAAGTGAACGGCTCATTGTACCCCACAAGGAGAGATTGTCAAACTGGTCCACAGTATGCCAAGGAATGCAAATACCTGCCTGCAACAACACGGAAGGCACAATCACTGCCAATGCACCAGGACACACCTTCAAACAAGAATGAAACATCCTTTTCAGGACCCCAATATTATGTCAAAATTAGACAGTGTCATAATCATATTCAAACCATAGTCGTAATGAAACAAATATAAGTCAATTCCGACCACAGGCAATGTTCCTTGGTATGTTTAGCTGAATCATATAAATTCATAGTTCGCCTGTACCCAAAAGAGTCCAAAATGTACATCCAAAGGTCCATAGGGTCCAAAAAGCCATGTCTAGGTTTAACATGATAAGACGATGATCATCATCCATACAAGTCCACAAAGTGACACTAACACCAACATTAATCCATCAAAAAAGCCCCCTAGGCAAAAATGACCATCAACAAGAATCCAAACAACATAATTATGCAAATTGATATGTTTTACTCTTGTAGCTGAAGGCATGATGTTGTTTAAAAGGAGATAAACTAAGAGTATTTCCAAAAGAAAATTTTTTAATGTGCAAATACAGTGGTCAAAATTTAATACAGTGTCAGAATTTGCAAGTACACTGGTTCAAATGTCAAACATCAGGCAGAAACAAGTGACATCGGGTCTCAAAACGCAAAACAGCGGTCAAAATTTGCAAGAGCAGCAGTCAATTGCATTACAATAGCCAAAAAGTGAAAGCATAGCAGTCAAATTTCAACCAGGGTTTCCAGAAGTATTTTTCAAAGGAAGTTTAAATGTTCAAGAAAGCATAGAATCCCACAAGTCATCTAATAAGTCATACATAATGGTGATTTCGAATTCAAAATGTAGAATGTCATTGTAAATCATCTGCAAGTCAGCTAAGCATAATGGACATCTAATTCAAGGTTCTATAAAGTTAAAAAGGTATCTCAGTCCTAATTATTGTAAAAATGTACGTCATTTATTGGAGAAAGAGTTAGATTTTATAAAAAGAAAGAAAGAGAGAGAGAGAGAAAGAGAAAGAGGGAGAAATCATGTTCAAATCCCTAAAGGTAATTGTAAGTGCAGCTGTCTTCCATGTAACAGTTTTATTTCTTTTCATTGACAATCAGACATAGGTCAACTTGTCAGTCATTTGATTTAGATGCTAATTATTCATACAAAAAATGAAAAAAGAAGCGGACAACAGTTTTCAATGATAGTCATGAGGTCAAACCAAATACCAGATCAACCTTATCAGATCCAGTATCATTTTCGAAATAGTAATATATGCAAGTGTTCATCGTCAGAAGGATGCATTGCCAGCAATTATGAAATTTAAATGAATGAGGGTATCTTATACCTGACTTGGAACAAGTAACCAACTTATTGGCAGCGGGTTAAACCAGTTTTATGGGTTCCCAATCCTCCCACTTTGAAAAATACGCACATTAATTTAAAGTAGGCCTTAACCAAATTTGGCCCTTAATTTTTTATGTACAGTTATAAAAGGTAATTACATAACCAAAGTTCATAGACATCATCCAAACAATGACAGGACAATTAAGTCAGACAACTAAAGTTACATTAGAATTGCGTTACACGTCAAAACTTTGAAATTAAACATCAAAACAAGGTCTCCACGCGGCTACAACACAGCCAAATTTGATACTGAGTAAGAAACATGGTTAAGTTCTTCCAAGTTCCGTTCACAATTAAAAATTCAACACAATAGGCCTTAAATTTGTTATAAAAATATGACTTACATCAGCTGAGTGATACCTGCAGAGCTTTCTCACTCTCTCCATCTCTCTCTCTCTCAGCAAGAATATATATATATAAATATATATATGTATATATACGCCCCTGAAGTTGAACAGCAGAAATGCACAATGTGATTTTTGCGGAAACCAACATACTACAGAGTATGACAGGTAGGACATGCATCTACTACTCATAGCTGACTATACCGAATCAGTCATAGAAAAATGTGACATTCTCTGATCTAACTTTTGCAATATGCGTTGGTAGGCTAGATTTGTACTGCAAATGAATTATGGTATTTAAAAGGAAGAAATATGTTGCAAAATTAATGTTTCACCATCAAATTTACAGCTCTTGGGGTAAATTTTCTTTTTTCATGATTTTGTATTAGGTTATATCTCAGACTGCATTCACCACTAGGAGAAAGTTTTCAGATGAAAGATCCTGCTGGCCATGCAGACCAAGTATCACTGCAATAACAACATATTAATAACTTTGTATAAAGTTTTAAGGATATTTCAAAGTCCTTTAAAGCTTTGATTTCAAAAATATATCATTGTAGTGGTATCAGAAATGTTACATTTGGTGCAGATGTGGTAATAAACATTATTTTGTCACTTCTTAGTTTAAAAAGGTAGCTCCCCAACATTACAATTTCTTTGGTATAACTCTGTCTGTTGTGATTTTTTTATGCAAATCAAATGCGTCCAGAATATTCAATAAAAGTATAACATATATGTCCCCAATATCAAGGACACAAATGAGCATCTGTTCGTTCAGGTGTACTTTTATGCTTGGGATATCAACGATGTAGTTTTACCGTCCACACGCCATATATATTTGAGAAATATGCAACCTAATTAGATGTATTTCTGTTCTCAAAAGAATATTTTTCCGCTTTTAGCAGCTCTTTATGGGTGTCTGCCTACCTGAGGTCAGGATTGACATTTGTTTCCATCGAAAGCTGGATTTTTATGTTTTGGTTAATCTGTAATTTCTGTCTTTTGTTGTTTTTAATCGTGCTGTCATTGTAGGGTTGGAATTTATGAATGTGGGTAAAGTTTTCTGAACCATTTAGTTAATCACAGCTACTTGAATTATCATAAACCTCACTGTTCACAAAAGATTTTATAAAAAATCAGTATGAATGCCCAGGGTGGCAGGTGTTAATGTTGTTGACATGTTTTGTATTTTATCTTAGGGATCAATTTTGCCAAAACAGTTCACATTTGGAAAGGTCATTTTACAGTAATTATTGATTTGGCACCATGATGATTTAGAGCAGTTCAATATAAGCAGTGGGACTTAAATCCAATAAAAGTGTTATAGCAGATATTCGCAATTGGCACTAAAATCGTGTAGGAAAAAAAGGTCGTATTTACTTTGTGACAGAATCACATGCCGAATGCACTGTCCTTTCATTTTAAATACCTTTCATAGATTAACCGCTGATGACACTCAAAGCACAAAGCTTAAAGGATACTGAGAACCATTACATAGTGCAAATATTGTTGGTAAGTCACATCATTATGGGCATGGTATCGGCATCCCCAGCTCTGCCAGGTGCCTTTCAGGCAATTAATACCAAGGTGTCAGGCCAACATGACCACATAGTTGAAACCACTGCTATGTCATAGAAGCTGAAGTTGAGTTAATTGTGAATGCAAATGTAAATAAAGGGATTGTTTTCAGTGAATTTGTACAGTTAAAAATATCTGCAGTTTTTCCAACAGAACAGACTATGCTCCAGTCTACATCGACAAAATTAATGTTCTTTGTTTGTGGTCAGAGGACAGTTGTTTCGTGTTGGGAAAAATAAAGAGATTTTGGAATAATATACAGTGCTCAACAATCCAAATTTGCTGTTGCCCAAGACACGAAAAGTTGCAAACCGGAGCAAGTGAAGTGTTCAAAGGACAATTTGATGTGGGAATTTGCTTAGTGAAGCTGTTCAGTCTGCTTTAGCAGAGCAAAGCATCAAGCTTCATCCTCTATTATCTGACTTGGGTGTATTTATTTACTATTTTATCCTCATATTTTGGATCTAGCGCTAATTTGAAGGAGGTGTTATAAGCAAAAGTGGGAGGAGTTGCTTTGCCATAGCTGACATGACATCAGACTAGTCGGAACAAGGCACATGTTGTACGTAAACTGATGTCAAAAGGTGAAAATACACCTCGGAAATATTCATTGAAAAACGACACCCCGTGATATTAATTGGAAGTAAATGTAAATTTCATCTGTATGAATAATACTAGTGTAGCCTGAACCAGAGGAAGATACAGTGCAAAATTGCATGAATGTCTTTATACTTTTCACCTCAGCTGACTTGTCTGTTAGCAGATGTTACTTGGTGGGTCTTGGACTATCTTGCATTTACTGCCCATGTCTGTCTGGTATCCATTCATGTCTCTTTCTGTTGTCTTCCCATCAGTCACAGTTGGCATTTTCTATTTTTCATAAGCCATCAACCACAATCACTTTAACCATGGTGGGAATGTATCTTAAGTGGGTCTATACTAAGTACTTTCAAATGGTCACGCTCCACTATTGTCAATGTAGTGTTTGTTTTGTTTGATTACTTGTTTTTTTTCACTTTACTTCATTGTTTATTTTTTTTTATTGTTATCATTCTTCTTCTATTTTTGCAAAATATAGAAAGACTTTTCTGTCCAAAATCACCTCACCAGTTGCATCGAAATTGCATTTGGACACATCTGGATACCCCAGAAGTTGTAGACCTAAGTTATACTTGGCTGGCTGTGCACCCAACCGAGATAGTCTGTAATCATGAAAAGACTGCCTTTTCAGCATGCCAGAGCTGCTTTTGGAATAAATGTGACTGAATAGGTATCCTACAGTACACAGTTACTGCATTGGTGGTCAAGTAGGTGCACTGTCTGATAGGACAACGTAACAACCATATGCCGAGGAAGTGCAACAATATGATCCTGGACAAAGCATACTGCCTACACCAATATAAAGCTAGCATATGGGTGTTGTTTCGTATTTAAATTATGACAATTTTAGTAATTCTGTTTGGTTTGAAAGGTATTGCTCTTTCATTATGAAGCTCTACATTTATAAGCAAAACTTCACACATTTAGCTAATTCATGATTTGCAACATTCATATTTGTTTATTATAATGTGGGCTGTGTTTGCTGAATTATTACTTAGACAGGGAGCTGGTACTCAGAGAGACCTGTACGGGTATAGGCTCCAAAAGATGTTTTGAGTAGTTACCTGCCGTAGACCCTTCAATTTATTTGGGCTAATACAGCCTATGCCAAAATTCTACAGAAGAACGTGTGCAATATGGACAAAAGTACTTCCATATGCATATAGGTTAGACAGTGACAGGTTAGTTTATGAAGAGTAAAGAGTTTGGACTGCTGAATACGGTAATGACTAGTAGAAAGTGGTTCTGAACAAAAAGACATATACAATAGTTTGATAATGGTTTAGTTATTGAATCTTACCACTGAATACGCAGATGCAGGGCTCTCCGTGGGGCTGTGACCATGAGGTTCAGACTGCTGAGTAGGGTAATGAGTTCTAGGAAAGTAGTTCTGGACAAAAAGACATAAATGCAATAGATTAATAAAGGTTTTGTTCTTGAATCTTATAACTGAATGCACAGATGCAGGGTTCTACATAGGGCTGCAATCCTGTATGGGTGACTTAGCCTTCCCATTATAAGGTTTAGGAGGATAGGGCTGTAATTCTTGAAATGTGCTAAATATGGTTAAATATGGAAACCCCACAACACTGCTAGGGTTATCTGGGGAAAATCCTGCAGGTGGTAAATTGACTGAGGCTAAAGTTTAAACTTAACAAAAAAAAAAAAAAAACTGAACCAGTTTTTGCAGCAACTTGTGGCTCAGAAGTCAGTACTGTTGCTCCACATGAAACAAAGTTGTTATGGTGCTTGAAACAAACATTTTACTACAAGCCACACTCACGTTATTTGATCTAATCATTTGCATAATTAATGTCTGACATAATTTGTATACCTGATATCTGCCATATGGTGAATATGTGACAGAAAATATATTTAGCTTAGGATCCTTGGTAAACTACTGTTCTAAAACAGGATAAAAGATGCATGACTACAGGGACAGCATAGGACAAAACCCATAATTTTGGAAAACAAAACCAATCACAGTGGCACTTTGACCTTTGAACTTAAACTGACCCCTGGACCCTAATCTATGAGATGCACATTGCTATCATACATTTTTGAAAAGTACATATAAAGACCTTTTGACGATACCAATTATGCCCCCCCCCCCAAGTTGGAACCAGTCAGCCCCACCCCCTTGGTTTTTTTATTTGTTTATTTATTCATTTATTTATTAATTAATTAATTAATTAATTAATTAATTAATTAATTTATTTATTTATTTATTTATTTATTTATTTATGTATTTATATATGTATTTGTGAATGTATGTATGTATGTATGTATGTATGTTTTTATTTACTTCTTTATTTATTCATTTATTTATTTATTTATTTATCTGTCAGGATACACAATATGTTTAACAGAGAAACTTAAAATGGCGATGGAAATGAAGAATGCAAGTTTTGAAAAGGCTGAATTATGTGATGGATGGAATTGATTGCACTGCTGCCTTTAAAGGCTGATGGTGTATATATGTTATTTTGTGCATTATATTTGTAAAATGACTATATTCATCAGGGTCTTTACAGAAACAAACAAGGCTCAATAAGGGATTACCAAATGCTACATCACAGATTTCTATCTTGCATTATGTCATTTCAAAGCGCATCTTAGTATCTGAATAATTCTGTGGCCTGATGAAAACTCCTCACTGTATTGATGTGTTGCTCAGCATAATACATGTTGTTGCGTGGTTGTCAATTTTAAGCACTGAACCTGGAATTAAGAGCAATTAATTTACGTTATAAAAAGAGTAGTTACTACATGTTTCACTCTATTGCTGTCGGTTATTATGGTATCCTATTGAGCTTCCTCTGAAGGTAGAATCCAGGACTTGAACTCCTTAGTCACAAATGTCATACATATTGGGTTCAGCAGAGCATTAAGTGGGAGGGCACAAATGGCTCAAGTAACTTGAGCACTGTGGCATAAAAGTGGTATCACTGAAACCGCAACACAAAGCCCCATTCCAGGAAATACATATCTGACAACTTTTCTGTTAATAAATATATAGCAGCATTGTTGATTCTTGTTCTTTCAGCCTGCTTTTTGCTTTTCACAATTTTATAGATACAAGGCCCATGTCCGGTGAATTCCCAGACAGCAATATAGCCACTAAGACATCCACCAAATTGACTTACTGCATGGTGCAACTGTTATTTTTTAATCTTTTTTCCAGAAGTAACGGAAATAAGGAAACAATGATTAAAGATTTATTAGCACGTTACCATAGCTGCTAATTTGCCTTCGCTTATATCTCTGTAATGATGGATCATAGGCCCATGGTCACAACTTAATTTTAGGAAAGCCCTAGTATTTTGTTCAGCTGTTTACAAATTATGTGCCTGCAATGTATCCATATAAGCTGACCACATTCAATTTTTATTGTGATTTTGGGATAAAAGAGCCCGGTGGAACGAATTTTTAGTCAGTGCGACTATTAACTCTTTTGTGCCGATGGGGATGGGGAGCAGTGTTCAAACCATGAGGACATCTGCCCCATGGAGTTAAGTTGTTAGCCTGTGACGAAGCTGAAACTCAGCCCACCCTCCCTCTCATTGTGAGCACAGGATGGGCACGGTCCACTTGTTCAAACTCAGGGATCGAATATTATCGAGTCGTTAATGCTGTCATTCCAGTCACCTAAACCAATATCTACACGAAATTGGTATCACAGGCTTCCCTGTCCTTTTTTTTTTTTTTGCACTCACATTGCACTCTGTATAAGCATACTAAGATAATTATTATTATATTATGGATTTACAACAACCTGTCGGCATTTTGTGGTTTACGTTTCTGCATCGATATAAAACTAACATGGTTCATAACTTTGCTAAGCTACAATACTTCACCAGTTGTCATGCTGTGCCTTGTTTGTCATGCTTTATCAATCAGTCATACCCTTGCTTTTTCACTCAGCATAGAGGCACTTTTGATTCTCCTGTTTCTTGACCCTTCTTGGCAACAGATATTCCCAAGGGTTCTGCTTCCTCTTTATTTGCAAAATAAAAACAGTGGCAACAGGAAGTTCTTTGGCATATTGTAATTTTTTTTACAAAAAAAAGTTAAGATACTTTATTTTCTTAAAATAAGTTATAAGTTTTGCATATAAGAAATGCTTTTAAGGACAAAAGGAACTCGCTGCATCTTCTGTGGACAAGATAAAATGAGGACGTGAGGCAATCCAGCAAAAACGAAAACAGACAAAAATAATTATGACCTATTAGGTCAGTTGTAGTTGTTCTTAATATGTGTACCTCCCACCACATTACCTTCTCTACTCTATCCCTAAAACACACGGTAACATAACACTTTTATCCACTCTTATGTATATCGACATTAAAATCTTCTAGTAAACAGACATCCCATGATCAATAATATAAAATATTCTCATCAAAACGAATATTTTCTGTTACAGTTCTCAGAACTTATAGTGACCAAATGTTTTGGCCTAACAGGCAACCCTATGTCTCCTCCGGAGTTCCAAAGCAGGTGTTTACTTCAAGGGTCAGAGATCGTTTACTCTTGTGCAGTCCTAATGATGGGAGTCAGTGTCCCAAAACTGGCACAAGATTACGCACATGAGAGTATGCATGAGAATGGTATTGAGATGATTCAGTGTATAGCTTGTTTATGAATAAACATAATAAGATGGACTTGCCTAAAAGTCAATGTGTCCTCTATGGTTTGCAATCACCTCATGTACACACTGGTGCATTCGTGGAACATATTTTGTGCCTCTGGCCTGTGGAACTACACTCCTTTTTTTGTCAAAAGTCTTGCAACTTCATGCCTAGCGCTTTCAGGACTAAGATGAGCTCTCAGGCGTCTGCACAGAACGTCCCAAAATTGTTAAATGGAACTTAAATCGGAAGATGTGGGTGACCAGTGTAGTTTTTTAATACAATCTGCTGCCAAGAACTCTGTGCCAATACATGCCCTATGTGCTCGGACATTTTCATCCTGTAGAACAAAACCATGTTCTATGGCACCAGCATAGGGAATGGTCTCTGGTTGTAAAACTTAGTTGATTTAGTCCTGCCCTGTGAGATTCTCTTGCAAAAATCCCCAGGAAATATGGCCCCCATCAGATTTCCAGGCCCACACCATGAGACTGCCTTCAACAATAATAGTTTTTTGCAGTAGAACATATTGAGATGTTACTCTTCACACCCAAATATCCTGACCTAAGTCCCCAGCAGAGAAGACATATTTTGCAGCTTGGGTCTGCTTTGGAGGCAACCATGGAAGATCTTGGGGATGTTCAGGGCTGTCACGTGAGAGTTCATCTTTTTACTGGAAGCACCATGCATGAAGTTGTAAGGCTTTTAATATAACAATGGAATGCAAAGTAAAGAGAAATCCTAGCCAGATGTACATGGCCTGGGTGCATGAATCAAAAGCTTAAAGAGTCTTAGACCAGACGAATCTGCAACAAAATACTTCCTGAAAGTTTTACAGAAGATAAAGTATGTTGCAAATTTGACAATGTACATGAGGAAATCCAGTTGGGAAAATATTCAAAACATGAAACTTTTAAGCATTTTTAAGATCACGGATAAATAGAACAAGTAATTGATGCTTTAAATCCCAAGCGTTCACATAATGGCCTGCATGTATTCTGTCATTCTTCATATCTAAAGAACAACAGAATATCCACAGACCATTATACTTCTACCATTGACAGTTCAACTGAAACATACAATCAAAATATCATTTTGTATGAGACTCTGTTCATACCTTTTTTCATACAACCAAAGGTTGTCGACACCCTAATATCTCACTCATCACTTTTCAGGTATCACACAAGAAAAAGGCAAGTGCTGAATGTACTTTCATTTCAACTATACAACCCTTACCTGCAAGATGGACATGTTTATGGCGTTTGAACGTTCTACAGCTTGTTTCAAGAAAATACAGGGCAAAAATGTAATTTCTTGGTACTTTTTGTATGTGTTCATAATATGTTTGCACATATTTCTCTGATACTGAGAAGTATACTCCAATAAAATGTAAAACAAAGATTCCTTGTGCATGTCTTGTATCACAATACATTATTCACCAAAATATAACAAATCAATAATGCATTAGTCACGATTTCATTGTGTTCCTGTCACTTATATGACCTACAAGTTCAATGCTGATCAAAGCAAAAAAAAATATATTATATGATATGGTCTCGCTGCAATTTTTTCATTTATCACGAATCCCCGTTCTTATGTTTTCAAATGAGGTGGCGAACAAAATTCACACATGCTAGTTTCGAGATATTTTATGCATCACATGTTATATGATTCACCTGCGTCAGGTTTCCATCATTCCAGCGAATTTCGATTTCTACTTTAGCCATTTCAACCAACGAAGATGTCTTGTACTTTTTGAACAGATCATATGGTCAGGGTTTATACAAATGTTGTTGCCATATAAAACTAATAAATCCTAAAACTTTCTTCAAAGTTATGAATTTTATAAATATGATTTGTTCATTGTAAAAATTAATATCTTATATTGATTTACAACTATGCAGTTTTCAGTAAATGGTGCAGAATAGAACTTTCCTATTTGAATATTGGAGTTGATTGTGTTAAATAAGTACTTGGCCTTACAGATTAGGGTTTGTTAAGTTTCTCTTTATATCAAATATGGGATTTTGCTATTGGCGGTGTTTCAATATGTTTCTTGTGTCTAATATATGCAGTGAATGAAAGAAAAAAAGCACATAGAAAGAAGCATGTAACCTCAAAATATCTCTGTCATGCTAGATCGGCAAGTCCCTATTATAATCCCTCTCTTCAAGAGAATGTCAAAAGTATTATGTTGTATCTTTATTGCCACTCTCAACCATTAAGGGACGCCAATAGTCAAGTCGTAAAGGGAGTGCCATTTTCAATTGCAGTCCATACCAGGTACATGCTAGAGGCTGCAATTTCTCTATCACGATCATGAACACGGCGTGCATGGGTTGCAATATACATTTGTATCACGTTTCCTTACCCATTGTATTTACATTTCATTCAAGCATTTGGATGTCATTCTCCCCCACATTAATTGTTAGATGTCCCCAACTTTGTTCGGTTTTCTTTGAATCTGCTTGGGGAAGTACATATTATTGGTTCTGCAACCCAAGAGTTTATTCTTTGGCTTCAGATTGGTTACATTAGAGATGCAAGAATGTTGTAATTCAGTACAATTAAAAGGAAATATGGAGATACCCAGCTGGTGGAAATTAGATTAGCTCTTCCTTCAGTTGACCTTATACATTTGCTATGCCTCCCATTTAGCAGGATTAAGCTTTTTTTTGTTATACTGCAGGCATTTTATTTTACTGATTTATCCATGCACCATATGGTCTTGTTCGGCAGCAAGTTCGATGAGTGGCTGACGCAGAATATGGCAATGATGCCATATTGTCTTTTTTGGTCGCATACCATGCTTATTTGGTTACACTTCTGTTTTTGGATGATTAAAACTTGAGGATATGTTGAACACATTCTCACCAGGTGGGAAAATAGGTTCAATGTTCTCTGCTCTTGGACACAATATAGCTTAAGAATTACTGTCTGAAAAATTAACAGTTGTGTTCATTTGGCGTCTTCTTTTTCTCGGGGGTGGGGGTGGGGGGCAGGGGCTAGGCGATAATCTTGTAATTCATATCAAATTAAGATCATAAGGGAAGCCTCACCCCAAGAAAATAAGAAATCCTTACACTCTTTCGTCTTGTCGGTATATCCTCGGCTCTGACGTCGCAAAGGTGCCAAGAGGGAGTTCCTTAAAAATGCACTTCATTAAAAACAAGTGTCATACTGTCCCACAAAATATACCACAAGCTTTATACAATGCTCGAACGTATGAATCATGACTAGCCAGTTTGTATACTGTACAGTGTTGCATGAATGTACATTAATTTACTGGCAAAGGTTCTACCAATAATATAGCAGAATAAACCATGGAAATCTATGTATTAACTAATGCGTGCATTAAACGACACAGTCATTAAAATTCAGGGATTTACAGTAATGACACCAAGCAGATAACTTTATTTGAACTTTCCACAAGGAAAAGTTCTACAATATCCAAGACCATTTGGAGGAATATGGCGAAAACAAAACGCAGCAAATTAAAAAAAAAGCAGCGTTATCTATTAAACAATTAAAGGTTTGGAACTCCTCAAACACTCGGCATGCAATTTAAAGAATGCGACTGCAAGGTTTTGAACAGGACGATTATGCCAAAGAAACAAGGATGTTTTTAAAATCCAAAAATCACTAAAGGATAATTATTTAAATACAATCTGTACAAGCCAATGCAAGGTAAAAAATCACCAAGCTTTAAGTGGAGTTGACTAAAACTGCTGGCAAAAGGTAAATATTATGTGTACACATCAGCTAGCAATAAATTAGATTTTTTACCCTCATTTATCTTTTCTTGCATCCCAAGTCCACCACTCTGAAGCCAGAAGCTGATCACTGTGCACACACTCACAGCCAGTTCGTCACTTTCTCTTCATTACTAGAACAGGTCTCCGTGTCCAGTTTCCTTTGCTTCATGGTTCAAAATAGATGCAAAACGTCACTTTCTGTCACCCGACTTTTATGATTAATGTGTCGATTCAATATTGCATTTTCTGACAATATGATCACCATACTGCTGTAAAAATTTGAAAAGAAAACTTGCTGATAAAGCTTATTTGATCTCCAAATCTATTGAGCAAAGTGCCATCTCGCTGGTTACATATTTGCTATCAGGTTGAGTTACTAGGCGTTGTTTGAAGTCCAGGTCAAGTTTGAGCTCTGCCCCCAAGGCTTACAAGAAAAAACGGGGGTGAAATCCACCTTTCAAAATGGCTTAGTCGGCTTTCTTTAGCTCAAGTGTACACCGCATGAAAATGTGAATTGTTGATGGGTGGAAATCCAATACATTAACAAGCCTGATATTTCTCTGGTTCCTTTTCAATCGTCACTCTATTTTACGCTATACCTTAGGTATTGCCTATGATTATGGTAAACGTGAAATTCAAATTATAAGAGACTTTGACATTCAAATAGAGTTACAAATGAACTATCAGAAACAAGTCATCATGGGCTTTTTCAAATTAGAAGTGAAATTCACATAATGTTTGTGTAACTTTGTGATGATTAGAATGAATTATTGAGTTGCATATGGAGTACACTCTGATGGTGTGTATTTGCAATCTGCAAAGCTATTGTAATTCAGCTTCATATATAAATATTAATGTCATTACAGACAAATGACATCTGTAGAGGAGAAATGCCAAATTACAGGTTTGCTTGCATGTTATCATCTCTTGTTTCCAAAAGCATTTCATTTCTTTGGCGACCCATTTATGAATGATTATTCTTTATTTGCCACACTCAACGCACATTCTTCAAAAAATTATTGTATTTTCCTTTGCAGATGAGCACTGGCACAAATTGTTGTTAACCTATTTTATTGAAACAGAAGTTACTGCCTGCTTTATTGCACTGCTCCTGGTTATTTTTGTATCATGCTGAGTTTCACTTGGCAATATAAACCGCGACCTGAAATCCTTGGTCACAAATGTCATACATATTGGATTCAGCAGGGCACTAAGTGGGAATAAAAAAATAACCAAAATAATTTGAAAGCTGTGACCGAGTACAGGTATCGCTAAAACAGAAACATGAAGCCCTAGTCCTGACAATGCATAGCTAATAATGTTTGCTATTAGTAAATATATAGCTGCATTGTTATTTCTTGCTCTTTCAGACTGTTTCCTGCTTTTTATGATTGTATAGACACATGCTACATGCCCCATGAGGGTCCACACAAGACAAGCCATGTGCACATATATTAAAATGTATTTCAATACTTGTTTAAAACCACTAAATTCTAGGAAAAAAAGAGAACATAATTCACGAATGTCATTGTCTTTGCTCGTAGTTGACCAACTGACACATATACAAATGCTTAACAACAATAATGTTACAAAAGCTGTAAGCTTTTTTATCAACTTGTTAGTGATTGGCTTCAGTCTAAAAACTAGCACAAGATTTATAAAGTAATCTGATGTGATAAGTGATATTACATATCCTGAACCAGAGACAGAAATGATCGACAGGGCTGAGGCAGCTTGGCAAAGAATACTATTGTACCAAACACGTCTGAAGATGGGAAAATATTTGCCATACTTTAAATCTCCCATGCCTATGATGATCAAATAAACTGATATCAAACTATTAAAACATGCTAAATATGTTTTCAGCAGCTTGTTTCTATTTGAGTTTTTATTTATCAAGCTCAGCAGAACGAAAAGGTTCAAAGAAACACAAACAGTTGACAACATCCAATTAAAAATCTTTGCCATTAAATTTGGTATTAATGCAAGGCATTTATTGTCTGTAGTAGTGGGCACATAACATTTGTCAGCTATCCACTGAATACAGCAAAAACCTTCTTGACTCGCATGTATGGAACGAAGGTATTGAAACTTTTTAAAGAAGGGTGGATGAATGTGCCTTATGTCTGTGCCAGATAGATTTATTGTTTGAATAGCATTACCAACATCAAAGGAATCCTTATGGATGTCGAGAACAGTGTTGAAAGAAAGATCAATGCTGCTTAAGCTACTTGATTCTATGAATGCACCCCTATCAATGAATCTAACACTTGACAAACTTAAACATAAATGGGTTAAACTTGACAAACCCAATAGAAAAGATGATCTTATTTTTGTAATATTATTTCCTGACAATGATAAACAGATCAAGCTCTTGACAGCCACGAAACACCCATACTCAAATACTGAGAGATGGTTGTTATTGAGATTCAACCTTCTTAGGACTGGAAATGATATGAGTGAATTCCGTTCTAATTTCGTTAAATAATTCCAACTCAAGTCTAGAGCGAAGGTATATTTATATATCCTGACAGAATGTCTCCAAATTGTCAACATATTGTTGCTAAAAAGTATTGATCTGGTGTTGTGCACAAAGTATGGGACAGTGTTATTGTAATTATTTGAACAATTTGCAGCATAGCCAGAGCAGATACAAGCAGCAGGGCACATGACGTCACATAATTTTTCATCATCAAACGAGTATTTGCATTGAACTTGTCCATCACATACATCAGTGGGATGAAGACATGTTGTCTCATGCTTGCAGTGAAACAACGACTTGCATGATAATTCCTTACAGTTCAATTCCTCAAATCCACCAGAACAGTCCCAGGTCATATCACAAACTTTGCGTATCGGAATGCAGTATGAAAATGGACATTTAAACATACCCCCACACTGGATTCTGTTACAGTGTTGAAGATGTTCACCCGTTTCGCATGATAACATTTTACCAAATGAAAGATCATACACACATATGTCAGACCTATGGAAACATGTCGAGTTGTGCCTCTCAGAGCAAGGCAGCCAGTTCATGTTACTACAGCTGGCAGGGTGGAGTCTTCCAAATAGAAACTCTGTGGCTGATTTGTTTGCTCCATAATTATAAACTTGATGCCTCGTATTCATTATGCTGTAACCGCTTAGATTAAGAGGTTTTGGTCCGCAAAATTCATCTGATCCATCTTTGCAATCTACAATATTGTCACAAGTCTTTGAAATCGGAATACAGATTCCTAATGTACACTGAAAATACATATATGTACAAAACCCATCACCAACGGGACAAAAATGTTTGTCCTGCTTGGGAGTAAAAGCTATGTTTTTTAATTCTTGGCACGTGAGAGGGCAATTAAGCTCATCACTGGCAGTGGAAAGGGATTCATTGCAATCCTGGTGTCCATCACACACATGGTGCTGGAGTATGCACATGCCATCTTGGCATCTGAACTGCCATGGTGCACACATTTTCTTCATAGTGGATGCTCTTATTTCACATAACACTCCATGTGCTATGCTTACACTCTTGTTATGAAGTGAATCATAAAGAGGGATGATATTTTGATCCTTTGTGACCAAAATACATGCTCTGAGGTGTAGAATTTTAGCAGGAAGCATTTTGTATACTGTAAATATTTCTGGACGGACAACAGTTATGTGAGAGCCTGCTCGTACCCACACGTGTGCCTTTATGTTAAACCAACACCAAGCATCGAAAAGGTCAAACAGTTCTCTCTGCGACTTATTTGTAGACTCTGTGAAAATAGATCTGTATGGTGATAAAACAGGAAAATCACATGTCCCACGGTCATATTTTATCTCAAATTTGCGAATATATGTGCTCAGGAATAACTCCCGGTTCACCTTATTTGCTTGTGTAAACATGTAATCAGGAATTTCTCCAATATTTCCTGCATTTAAACGCATGCAAGTTTGCATGGACATATTAATGCTAGATGGTTTATTATGAAAACGTAGGTGAAAACATCTGTCTGTGAAGATATTCCAAGATTTTGCACAGTACTTATTGTCAATAACAGACGATATTGCATGTTTTTGTAGATTTTGAATCCTTGATTTGGGCCCCTTTTCACAAATCACAAGAGCGTTTCGCCAAGGAATCGAACAATTTACTAGTACCCAATTCAAATTATCATATATTGTTTTAATGATCATAGCTCCACAACCATCTGTATTAACTAATTTCACTTCGCCATTATAAGCAGCTGGGTACTCTAATTGTTTGTCATTATGTTGAAACATAGCAAAGTACCTGTCTGTCGAGGTAGTGTTTGTATGGATCTGCCAATCGGTGAATGTAACAGGATCGGCATCTGTCCACCTTTGCTGCTGTCCCTGGAAATTGAATAAACACCCTTCTAAGCGACTACATTTTTAAAATTTAGAGTAAATCTGACACAAAAGTTATTTTTCCCACAGCTAGTGCTAGCACTGTGCCTATAAATTATTTCTCAACGCACTTTTTGGTGGGTTTATTCGATACATTAGGCCTGTAAACAACCAATCCTCAGAAATAAGATATAAAGACAACAGAATTGTGCGCAATATTTTGTAAATTCAAGAAATAAAAATCAATACTTATAATATTTTGTAATTTGTATATAACCAACAGGGCACACAGAAAAATCGTAATATGTATATGCCAGTAAGGTAGGGATATTATATTTTGAGTACTAGTTTCCACCCATTACAAATGATCCATAAAAATCCGAACACCAGGGGAAATTGTATTTTAATGAGATCTGAATTATATATCTATCAAGATGTTCGCAACAACGACAGAGTAACAATTTTTGTTATTAGAATGTATGAAGGAAATACAACACTATGTAACAATTTAAAGCTAGGGGCACTTTAATACAAACAATTAACTGATGTATGCACACTTGTATTGCAACCCAGAACAGCTGGTGAAGTTCACCAAGGTGTAACCATATGAAGAAATGATATCTAGTTCTAAATGAGTTATATCTGTGTTTCAGCAGGTTAGGAAGTATTAAGATTTTGCATTCACAAACAAATGGCGGATAGACTGAACTGCCAACAGACAACCCGGAAACATAATGGGTTACCCTTAGAATAAAAGTATAAAATACATACTTTTACAGCTATTAATCCAATGTATAAAATGGAAGACTTCATTATCTGTATGAAAAAGTTTGCTACGAAATATGCAAAATCCCTTTCATTATGCAAACATATCATTTCCTGCTTTGCACTGTGGCAGTAATGTAGAGCATTCAGCCAACTCCACCTTTCTTCATAACTGAACCTGAAATTGTCTATTAAATTATAGCTATGTAATGAAAAGCTAGGATCACCAGTGATACTCCAACTGCTAAATGGAATATTTTTTAACAAGGAAGCTTGTGCAACCGATAGCCTTTCATACAACAAAAACTCCCCTCTGGCCAAAGTTGATCCTACAAGAATATTTTCGTGTCTTCTAAAGTACCCTTTGACAGACTTTATTGACATATTGTAACCACATTGTTTGCACCATTGCCCTTTAGTTTGTACAATTTCAAATATATATGGTGTAAGTATCAATTTAGGGCTGCAACGGGTAAATTTCCATTCAAAGCTAGATTTGTTATGTACTTCCCACACCTTGTGAATGAGGTGGTGTAAAGAGTTTATGCTTCTATTCATTTGGTAGTGATGTGTGTTTATTTTCTCAGATATGAAGGAAATTCTGTTATTCTCTTGAAAACACCAAACACTGACTTTATAATTGTGGATATTGAATGGAATAATATGCATGATGAATGGAGCAAGATCTAAATATCTGCAGTCAGGTCCTATAATAAGACCATTTGATCCTATGTGAACATATACTATGTGAGTAACTTGTCTGACAAAGATGTTCATGCAGTTTAACTCGCCTATCGATGGTGAAACACGGTATGTGTTAGTTTTTGTGACACCAGACGTACAGCTGGTAAGAAAGTTAAATGTCATTATGAGATGGGTATCAAACATCTCACAGGAATGTCCTGAATATAGGAGGCCTACGTAAATCCAAAGCAAGCTCAATCGATTCACATGCTGTGTAGGGTTGCACTCTGAAAATCGGAGAGCTTTATTCAATAACGAGCGACTTCTACAAAATGAGGTGCAATTTGAACTTTCGTATAGTTTAATTAGTATTTCATCTGTTGATGCTTTATTGATGAGGAAAAATCTGCACATTGTGGAGGAATGTGGATAGACAGATATTACATAGCATTGGCGTTTCATTACCGTGATATTCAAATAACTACTTGGGATCCATTGTAAACGAATTTTGTCATCTTGGAATATATTTTCAGGAATAGAACATGGGTTTGAAAGACCCCTACAAACGGTATTATTGACTTTTATTGTAAATGCTAACGTGGCATGTATTTCAAATATATAGTAAAACACAATCAAATTTATACTGGATGAAGTTATAGGAATGCTATCTCCGTTTTTCGTTTTTGACATATTACAAAAGGCCCCACAATATGGTCCAATAGTTGTAAACGTTCTTTGTGTCCAACTCGTTACTGGAGATACATCAAGTATGTATATCCCTCCTTGTTTACATAATCCAGTTATATCGCCATCCCAGTGTAATCTTGAAAGCGCAAATCTTATGTGTTTGCCAAGGGGAGCTGTGAATTCCCAAAAGTACAAAACTGGTGACTTTCTGTTGATAGTAGCAATAATATTCCTGGTAACAATTCTTTCATGTGCTAGCAAAACTCCGTGGACTTTGTCAATATCTGAGATAGAGGTTTCGTTTATTACTACAAAACACATTCCTGGTGAATACATTATTGAACACTGTGCTTCAAACAATATGATGTGAGCAGAAGATATGTACAGAGTAGAAAAATGGTACAGATTTACATTATGAGAAACCTTCAGTTGATATAATATGCTGGACTGCCTAAACAACCCATCGTGAAATGCCAGCCAGGAGCATTGTCCAGCATGCATAAATCCGTGAATACTTTGCTGGATTCGCCATCCTTTGTGTGTTGTAAACTCAATAAACAAAGTCTTATATCTGTTCAGGTACCATGCAGTTATGCAGTGAATCAAACCAACTGGTATTTGAATGTGTTTCAATGTGTCCGTCACTATATTTAAATTCATCGATATGTCATATCTATATAAAACCTTTCCAACTGGGTGAAACAATGTCTTGCGCTGAAACTTTATGGTAATTTTGCTTAAAATGGTTTGTAAAATTAAATTTTTTAACCGTCCACAGTATTTGTGGTAGTATTTATCGTCCTGATTATATTGAGATATTTCTTCAACATCTAGATATACGAACTTACAACGTGCACTATAGTAAAGGTCAATCTGATAAAATGACATTTTAATTTTCCACCCAAACGGGGCATATATATTCCATGTCACTTTCAAGCATTTCGAATCTATCAGGTACCTTGGAATAAGTTGAATCCGCAAACATACATGACATATTGTATTCACTCCACACACGTTTAGTTCGCTGGGCTGTTTTAATGTTTGTGTATTAGAAATCAAACACTTAAACCACATGTTCTGAACATTAAATAAGATATTCCAACTGTTTTCCACTAGATATTTGAAACTGATACGATTCAAGTTAAAATATAAAGTTATCTGTAAATTCGCCGTTTTAGAAAATACATGATTCTTCTCTAAAATGGAAACAAAAAAACTAGAAGCATGTGATATCAAAGGCATTTTTGTTCAAATGACCCATATAATGTGTCCATTTCAAGTGGAACTGTCTCTGCTGGCCCATTTACTCTCCATTACAGACATATAATATAACTTTGCCCCCATATCTTTTCTGTATGCTATGTATTTTATATAGGCAAAGTAAACCCTTGTCATAATATATCAAGACTCTAAGTACTTTTCATCTCTGACGTTTGTCATGTTAACGCCTCTTTTTGCACTAAAGGCATAAAGCATAATTTGTCTCTATGGACACATGAAACATTCAAGTACCTAATTTCAACCTTTTATTTGGGCAGATTCTGATCATTTTGCATGCACCTGTGACAGCACTTCCAATGCAACATCCAAGTAAAATTTGTTACACCATATAATTGCGTAATAGGGCCAAGCTGTGTTTCGCTCCCATGTGCATGAAAACCTTGTATGCAAAAGTCTAACCTGGGTTATACATATATTCTGCAGATGGCCGTCTGAGCAGCTGCGATGCTAAGCTGGTAAGCTGGCAACTCAATATTTTCATTAATAAATGATGTGACGTTCTATTTTAGAATTGATTTTTGTCCTGAAATCAAAATGCTCATATCTCTTAACTGGAGTATTGTAATATTCTAAGCTGGTAAGCCAAATATATATACATATATATATATATGTATATATATATATATATATATATATATATATATATATATATATATATATATATATATATATATATATATATATATATATATGTCGTACGTGGCTGGTAAGCCAAATATATATACATATATATATATATGTATATATATATATATATATATATATATATATATATATATATATATATATATATATATATATATATATATGTCGTACAAAAAAAAAAACACTTTGGAATTTCTTTGTCAGTTGACTTTTTATTCCGCCATTTGCTCCAGATGGTGAGAGGGATGCACTGCAAAGTACATAGCAAAATTCTTACAATAATGTTTGGCGTTTTAAATTCACATTTATATTTATATTTGATACACATATATTTCACAAATACTATCACGCGTGTGCAAAATTACGAATACACGTTTAAACACAAACAACGTGTATTTGACCGATATAAAGTTACATGAAATATTTAATACACAGAATTTATAATTAGAATCTGACTATTTCAATGTATCAAAAACCATTCGAGGCAATAACACGAAGAAGCCAGTTTGTAAGGAAAACTTTGTATGGAATTTACTGTAAATTTATAACAAATATTCTCCACGTAAATCTACGTATTTACGCGGTATATAATGTAGAAATTAAACCCGCACGATAAATAAATATGCTCACGGCGCAATGATGCACGCTTCCGCAGAATATCCAATTTATCTAAAAAAACATATATATTCTTTACTTACAGAACTTAGGAGTCTCGTGAGACACCAAAGTCAATCCATAGCACAATATAAGCTGATATTAGCGAGGTCAGTCCGGGGTACACAGGAACAGGATACATGACTGCACCACAAACTGATTAGTCCGTGTGAGCTTGCAGTGCCGAGTGGGGTGCGAAAAAGCCAGGAAGCTCATTATATATCACCCTTCATCCGGGGTATTCAAAAACAGGACTTATGATTGGCCGAAGCCATACAAAAAACTCATTACACCGGGTAGCAGCCGGCAAGATAACATTGTTAACCCACAAAATGCGTTAAAGTATAGACCGTCACTGCCTGCCAAAAAGTGCCCTCATAATGTTGAAAAATGAGGAATGATTAATAAATTCGGGCACAGCGAACTGTGCGCGACACTCCCCACTCCTGAACACATGATAATTGTTCTGAAGTAGATAAATATAATAAGAATACCGCATGAATAAATGCACAATTTCCATACAAATATCAATTTCAATCATAATATAAATAAGCTAAGGGAATATCATAAATCCTTACTGGTGAACCTGAGCACTAAGCCTCTTCATATTACGAGACAACGACTCGGCAGATTAAAACTACCAAAGCAATATATTTCACCTAAGGAAAAACCTCACAAGATCACAATGCGTTTACATTACCCACCTTGAAAAATAATCAAATAACATATCAACATGTTGGATATAACACACACCATATTGTGTATTATATAAATATCAAAATAGATAATTAATCATCCAGTTCCAATCTCACAATTTGAGTAATAGGTCGTACAAACTTTGTCGTGCGAGTTCTCACATGCACAGACCTTACAACCCCGTCAGAGCTTGGATAAACATCCTACACAATGGCAAGAGGCCAGAGGTTCCTGGGCAGCCCTATGTCAACCACCAGGACCAGCTCCCCAGTCTTGATGTTCTTAGACTTAATACACCACTTTGTCCTCCTTTGCAACTGCAGAAGATATTCTTTCAGCCACCTTGCCCACAATTCTGAGGCAAGGTGCTGAACAAACTTCCAGCGCGCTCTGTAGACATCAGGGGCGCTACCTGTCCCGGGAGGCAAAGTGGAACCCTGCCGCAAAATTAGCAGATGGTTAGGTGTCAAGGGAGTCAGATCTTGCGGATCCTGGCTGAGTTTTGTCAAAGGGCGCCCATTTATGATGGCCTCAACCTCACAGAATGTAGTCGAGATAACCTCATCAGTGAGGTTACTATGCCCTCCGAGTATGGCCCTAAAAACTTTTTTCATGGTTCCGACCATACGTTCCCAAACACCACCCATATGGGAGGCCAATGGGGGGTTGAAATGCCACTCAACATGCCGAGAAATGGCATAGTCCCTTGAAGTCGACTTTGAGTGCCTTATAAAAGCCTGGCGAAGCTCTTTCTTGCCTTTGATAAAGTTCCCACCTCGATCTGAAAACACTTTTGATGGCAATGACCTTCGTGAAACAAACCTTGTAAAGGCGTTCACAAAGGTGTTGGCGTCCAGAGAATATAACATTTCAATGTGAACAGCTCTCGCGTTAAAACATCCGTACTGTTTCCTTGTGGTACGGAGCACCTTGCTCTTAAACGGTCTAAAAACGCGTCCAGCCCTGTGTTAGTGAAGGGAGGGAGCCCGGTCTCCGAGTGTTCCGGAGGCAGATTACCCATATATTGGGTCGACGTTCTGGCGTACATCTTTTTACAGAATACACAACGCTTCAAGACGCGTCTGATAAGAGTACGTGCTTTGACGATCCAATACTTCTACCTGAGACTGAGAGTCCACTCACATCCCATGTGCACGGCTCCGTGATATTTTCTAATTAAAGCCGGGATCGCAACGTGGTTATGAGGCAAAACGATGGAACAATTTCAAGTTCTACTTCCTACACGTAGGATTTCGTCGCTGTCCAAATACGGGCACAGAGTGAGCAGAGAACTAGAACGCTTCAGGTCATGACCCTTTGATAGGTCAGCAACCTCCTGATGATAAACAGAGCGTTGCACATGCCTGATTAAGATGACGCCTGCGCGTTCAAGCTCATGTGCCTCCAGACAGCCACGTGAATCAGTGAGCCCGACTTTTGTCATGGTAAAGCGGCGAATCCAAGCAATGCTTTTAAGAATTTTGTCCCATGTTGAAAAGTGGATGCATATTTTCTTAACGAGTCTCATCAACAGTAGTAGAGTGGACTGGCTTCGCCTTGGGGTCGTCCTCTGGCAAGCTGTACACTTCAGCCATGGGAAGCTTCCAGGAAGGTGTGTGCACATTTATCCACGACGGGCCATGCTTCCACAAATCAACTGTGTTAGATGTTACATCATTCCTGGGCGAGTCAACAGATCAGCTGGATTGCCAGCAGAATCAACGTGTCGCCAGTCTGAAGGGGCCGTCAGTTGTCTTATAACAGCAACTCTGTTCTCGACCAAAGTACGAAACCTACATACTTCATTTGTGATATATCCTAGGACAATCATGGAATCCGTCCACAAAAATGCAGGAACAGAAGAGAAATCCAATTCTGAACGCAAGATGGACAATATTTTGGCAGCTTTGACCGCAGCCTGTAACTCAAGCTTGGGTAAAGTGCAACCCTTAATAGGCACGACATGACTCTTACACCTGATTAGCCTGCATGTTACCTCACCTTGGATATTAATACATTTGAGAAACGCACATGCGCCGTATGAAAAGGTCACGGCATCCGCGAAGATATGATATTCATAGTACCCTTGATCCCATGCCACAGGTTTTACACACCTGTCAAAACTCAAGTCACGCAGTTTGTTGAGACTCTGCAACCAGGCAAACCATTTTCCACACATTTGAGCGGGAACCTCCTCGTCCCAGGATAATTTTAGACGAGTGGCCTCTTGAAAAAGCAGTTTACCCTGTGACAACCACGGCGCAATGAGCCCCAGAGGATCATAACATGTAGAAATGAAACTCAACATGGAAAGCCTCGTGACGTCACGATCCGGCAAATCACGGATGGTAAAGGAAAAGGTGTCTTTGTGGATGTGTCACCTCACACCAAGCGTCTTCCCCACGGAATCAGGAGAAAATTCATGGACCTCCTTGGCACGAAAACACACTGGAATCTCCTCAAGTAACTGATGATCATTGACAGCAAACTTTGTCATTTTAGAATCGCCAGTCTCCAAAACTGCTGGAACACCAATGACGATTTTACGCACCTGCGATCTAGTCTCAACAGAAGTGGCAAGATCATCTACATATATATTATTCAAGATTGTATCCTTTATCAAAGCACCCACGTGAGGATTGTCATAGACAGTCCTACGTAAAGCAAAGGTACTTGAACTGGCGCACCACACCCCCCCAAATAAATGTGTGGACATGCACAGATGGATCAAATTACCATCTTTGTACCACAAGAAATGCAATGAGTCACGTTGACGCAGTGGTGTTTTTATCTGGGAGTACATTTGAGTTATGTCATTGACAATAGAATATGTATGTAAAAGAAACCTCAACAATACATGAAGAAGCTTCTTTATCAAGTCAGGGCCCTGATGACACCAATCGTTCAATGACTGGCCCTAATATGTAGAAGCACAATCATAAACAACCCTGAGTTTACCCGGCTTGCTAGGGTTAAGAACACAGTGATGCGGTAGATACCATACACGACATGCATTCTGCACACAATCAAGAGGTACGACCTCAGCATATCCCTCATCAAGAAGTTTGGTGATTTCCTGGTCATATTTATCATACAAGTCTTCCTTATGCAAACGCTTAACTAAATTGTCAAGACGTTTTTTTGCAATGTGATAATTATAAGGAAGCTTCTCCTCAGGATTTTTCCAGGGAATCGGCAACTCATAATGGCCGTCTACTTTGGTACATGTAGAATCCCAAAGGTCAATAACCTTCTTGTCAGCAATAGACATTGTTTTGCTATTCATGCCTTCATTTTCTAGCTCCCATAGGCGGTGTACACAAGAATCTGGACTTTTATCCAATGGCATATATTCAGCCTCATCCAACTTTAATACTGTTGATATGTAGTTGCATACAACAACATGACTGACCTTAGATTTTATAGCTCTACTGTTAAGTGCCCAGCCAAATTTATATCTAATGGCATACGGCTCACCTGGCTTGCCACTGCGCGCCTCTAGTGGGAATAGTGCATCAGCAAAATCTTGACCAATAAGAATGTCAACATTCTGACAATCTATATTTTGCACTCAAATCCAGACCCTGCAAATGGGGATACATGGATTGGTCAAGCGATGCAGAGACAATAAGTATCTCATTCACCACCTTGACGCAAGACATATGCATTTTTTCACCGCCTGCTGATAAAGTAAACGCCACATGTGACGATTTTGAAGCAGCGGCGCCGGCCATAGATTTTAGAGTGAAGTGTGTTGTAGGACCTGTTAACCCTTATCTGTCGGCAAGCTCTTTGGTGCAAAAAGAATTGCTAGAAAATGTGTCCAAAGCCACATTTACCCAAGACTTGCCTGCAACACGTGCTTTAACAATAGGCATAAATGTTTCTCCAGCACTTATTGCATGTGTAAGATGGGATTTGTCAACGTGCAGGAAGGCACTGTGTCTCTCTTGACACACGTAGCAGCGACTGCTGCTTTGACACTGATCAACAGTGTGTGTATCACGCAGGCAATTTGAACATAAGTTCTTATTTGCGACAAGTGCAACACGATCAACCACAGTTAAACATTTGAAGTCAGGACAATGTGATAAATTGTGAGGGAAATCACACATAGGGCATACAAACCTCTTCCGCCTCTGTGCCCCGGCGTTCTGTTTACACTGTTACCATCATGACCTCCATTACCCTTTTGTTTATGCTTACTAGACCCCCCAAGGATATGTGTAGCAGCAGCAGCAATTTGTTTTTTATGCTGTTTAGAGCGCTCGGAAACTGCCTCAGTTCCACAAATTGGATAATTTAACTCCTCAGCGACCAGTTTCACAAGTCCACCAAATCAGTAAACTTTAAGTACTCCCGTGACTTTTGTTTATGTTTCAACTCCTGCTTGCGCCACCTATTCTGTACAAAATTTGGAAAACGCGCCACAATGTCAAAAATGATCACCTGGGCATTAACCTCGCCGACAGTGTCCAAATTTTGTAATATTTCCTTAGCATTGCGCAACTCATGGCTAAAGTGAGAGCTTTTCTACATTTATCTCGAAAGATCCCATAAATGAATGGAATTTTAATGGATCACCATCAAAAGTTTAGAGCTCCAATTTTGGCAAACTCAACAGTTTCACCATATCAGCTTGCATTTGCTCTATTTTAGGGTCAGTTTTTTTTGGTCACATTTTCTTTGATATACACCTTCACACGTGATAGCACATCTAAATAATTACTCTCTGAAGCCAGGTAGCACTTCTGGTTCTCTATTTCTCTCTCACCGGCCTCATCCAAAGCAGTCACCTTATCATGTTTGGCTGCAAACTCGTCAAATACACTATTCAAAGAATTCACCTGCTCAGTTAAACTAGCAGTATCTACTTCACTAATGAGATCTCTAGACAAGCGGTTACATGCCTTAGTCAAATTAGACTTAGCCGTACATCGGGCCTCTTTTGCCTCAAGTAAAGACATATTTGCAGAATTTGAATAATACACCACTAAAAATGACTGCGCTATGGATAATGCCAAAAGAAACAGTAGAAAATAACAGAAGATACCACTTGTCTTCATGAGATACCACTTCAAATATTCCTTCCCAAAGAAAGTCTTTTCACTGCAATATGATTACACTCTCTAGGGTCTGCAGCAGAATGTTCCGTGCATACACACATGCTGGAAGCGCTGTAATGTTATATCACTCCGTCACGGCACTATATAATATGCAATGTATGAATAATTTGCTGTAATAAACGTAGGCAGAGACATACAAGTTGCACAGCAATGTATCTTCCGTCAACAGCTTGTCACACTGCACAGGTAACGCGCTAACATATAACGCGATGCTCCCCGCAATATACAACTCAGGTGAGACTCGATGCAAATATAAAACACTGCCCGGCCATCAATGCAGCCGTCAACACATTGCTTGGCAAACAGCTTGCCCAACTCACGGGCACACCTCGAGGTAAGTATGGTGTAAATGAACTGGTACCGCTAAGAAATTCACACGAGCAGGAGACGTGACATGTAGTCCCCGGCCAAAAGTATCTGGCTAACGACACACACCACGGGCGATAGATATAATACAGGACGCCGTCGATAATGTGTATTGGCGGGAGATACAGCAAGCGAACCCCGGCCAAATGTACATGGCTAGCGGCACCTCTGTTAGGTGAGTCCCGGATGGCGTGACACCAACACGTGGCGTGATCAACAGATTGTCTCACTATGCGAGTCCACCCGCTGTTAACGTCAGCATACAAAGCAGTACAAATGCCAGATAAGTAATCAGGAGCAGAAATCTCCAATAATCAGTGGGTTGTATTTTAAATCATAGTTCCGGACAAAACATGACGGGACAAGACACCACAGACAGCACTGCAACGCACAGTATTATTCCATGTTAAGTCTCTTCCTGAGTGAAAATGTTGGTCCTGCGCCCCCCCCCCCGGACCGGGCGAGCGTTCATCCACCAAACATTGGAAGTTCTTGCATAATTGTGGCATACAGAAAAAAAACCACTTTGGAATTATGTTGTCAGTTGACCTTTTATTCCGCCATTCGCTCCAGATGGTGAGAGAGATGCACTACAAAGTACATAGCAAAATTCTTACAATAATGTTTGGCATTTTAAATACACATTTACATTTATATTTGATACACATATATTTCACAAATACTATCACGCGTGCACAAAATTACGAATACACGTTTAAACACAAACAATGTGTATCTGACCGATACAAAGTTACATGAAATATTTAACACGCAGAATAAATAATTACAATCTGACTATTTCAACGTATCAAAAACCATTAGAGGCAATAATACGAAGAAGCCAGTTTGTAGTGATAATTTTGTATGGAATTTACTGTAAATTTATAACAAATATTCTCCACGTAAATCTACGTGTTTACGCGGTAGATGATGTAAAAATTAAACCCACACGATAGATAAATATGTTCACGGCGCTATGATGCACGCTTCTGCAGAATATCCAATTTATCTAGAAAAACATATATATTCTTTACTTACAGAACTAAGGAGTCTCGTGAGCCAAGTCAATCCATAGCACGATATAAGCTGATATTAGCAAGCTCGGTCCGGGGTACGCAGGAACAGGATACATGACTGCAAACTGATTAGTCCATGTGAGCTCGCAGCGCCGAGTGGGGTGCGAAAAAGCCAGGAAGGTCATTATATATCACCCTTCATCCGGGGTATTCAAAAACAGGACTTATGATTGGCCGAAGCCATACAAAAAACTCATTACATCGGGTAGCAGCCGGCAAGATAACATTGTTAACCCGCAAAATGCGTAAAAGTATAGACCGTCACTGCCTGCCAAAAAAGTGCCCTTATAATGTTGAAAAATGAGGAATGATTAATAAATTCGGGCACAACGAACTGTGCGCGACAATATATATATATATATATATATATATATATATATATATAGTGTGGTTATTAAAATTTTTTCGCCAATGCCAAAGTGAAATAGGCACAGAAGTACCGAATATACAGTACCACTGTGCTCCAACTGATATCCTTCATGAATAATTCAGTTGAAATTAACATCAACTTATTAAATCATATACTCATACTGCATGGATAAATCACAGTTGACGAGGACCACATGATATATACATTACAAAGAAAATGAAGGATGTAGCAAAGACGTTATTCTAAATATTTGACTGAGATAGTAATCTCCCTGCCATCTGAATGTTTAGTTCAGAATTATATTCTGGGTTCCCCAATATCTAAAAAGATAGCTGTTATTTGTTACATGTGGAATTAATCCATATTTTCTCTAAATCCAAGTTGAGGTAAATCTTTTGGAAGGTGTATCTCGATATCATTGTGCTACACATTGTATGCAGCACTAGGAAGTATCTTCATTCAGGGCACTTCTCCAAGGAAGCCGAAAAGATGGTTTATTCAATGATATATCTTTGTATAAATGTCATACTTCGAGGATCACACAAAGGTTCATGCTTAATCCTACCCTCTTTAACATTTTATGACCTCCCAGAAAATTTAATCTCTAATGCCACCAATAAATCTTAAATTTGTAAGTATAGAACAAAATATCCTCTGCTGCTTAACGCTTTAGGCTATAAGATATAAATCATGTGCCTAACATCTAGAAGCCCGTAGGCTGAAGTGTGTGGGTTTATTCAACTGACACTCTGCCATGGGGAGCTATCTTTATTTTTCATGCATTGTGCACCAATAAATTTAGCACAGACATATTTCTTAAAAAAATTCTAAAAACCTGATTTAACTGTTATTATGCTGTTGTCAATAAGTATGCTTCTTCGTATTTTCAGTCCTTGCTTTTATTAGGCCTGGAGATACACTTTCCATTCTACAAAGACAATAGTGATTTACAAAATAGCCATTACCATATCATGAAACTAACAAAATGGCCATTATTCCTGTGAACGACACAGAATACAATACCTTATTGTCACAAAATGCCAGATCCAATTGGTCATTTCACAGCCTATTGCTCTTAGACTGAACGGTTCAAAAGGTATAATCAACACAACATATAGTTACAGGACTACCAACTAGAACACTACCCAGACCCTATTCGTGCATTTTTTTAACTTCATGCAAGAACATATTGGATGTCCATTCCGATAACTTTGTGATCCTGTGGGAAAATATTGCACTGTTGGTGTTTTAACTTACTTGTTTTGAAAACTTCCACTTCACACAAACTGAGCGTTTCTTTAAGTCCAAGAATTTGAATGATGACGTATCTCCCTGCACTTCCAATTTTTGAGACCAAATTGATCCATTCTCCATTCGAAACGAGTCCATTGTACTGAGCAAAGCGGGCCGCATATTCAAGAGAAAATTTGAAAGGATCAAATAATTTGGCTATCGATATGTCAAAGTCATGGAGTCTTTCACCTGCAAGAATGTAGACCACGAGTAGATGAATGCACAAGATGGTGACTGTCAATATGTGCCAGCATCAATTCATAATAAAAATAAAACATGATAAAAATAATGAAAGCGTTCAACATTTAACAGATTGAATAGGAGTACATTCAGGTAAAGATGTGCTAACATTAAGAAGCAGATACATTAAACCATGTATCTTTATGGTAGAATACTTGCCACAATGAAGCAACATTTTAATGGGTCCAATTACTTTAAAGGTGCCAATGTCCGGAGAGCTAAAATGTCGTAGTATAGATTTTGATGGCAACACACAAAATAACAGTAAGGTGTTAGAGTGCAGACAGCTACCCTCCAATGTGATCGATTTCAATGGCTATGGATGTACAGGAGATTATGTTACCTAATATTTACACATAAGATATTACCACATGTCCTGATCAAATTTACTCTTTCATGAAAAGAGTTTAAAAGACACTTTTTACCTTTAAATAAGGTCCGCCGCATGTACTGGGTTAAAGCTGTGTTATGGGCTGTACTATGGGTTAACCTAAGGCATACCTATGAAATGTGGACAATTGGAAGAAAATGCATTTAAATATTCAGAATTTTGTAGCCAGAAATAAAGTCTGGTCTACAAATTTTATAATTGCATGATTGTAATCAATGCCTGTGCAAGATGTGTTTTTGTGCCTATCCCGAAAACAGTCTACCAGCTACATTGTGGCTTTTGGCATGAACTGGTTGCAATGAGGCAACATTTAACTCTAGAAATACACATTGATCTGTCCTGAACCTTTGTTTTCCAGATGGAATGATGTTTAAAGTTGTTACACTATAAATGGGCATAAATCAAATGAATATCAGTGCAAGATGACCCAACCAGATGATTTATTTCAGCCTCTTTAAAATCCAGGCAATGTACCACTTAATAAATAATAACTTACCACAGCAATCTCCCCGGTTTAGTATTCGCACAGTTTCAATATGGTAAATTTCCTGCAGGTCAACGGCCCACCAAGGATCAGGGTAAGATTCCAGGGTTTGTGAGCAACCACTCCTGAGAAGATGAACATCTAGGTTACCATCCACTGCACGATTTGCCACAAATGCCAGGTTTGTAGTTTTCTGGTATGTAGGTTTTCCTTTCGCAAGGTTAAAGGAATTACCTGTATAACCAAGGTTAAGAAAATTTGTGATATACTCAGCTGGTCTTATTGCTACATATGGCAGTAATTTCAGACTTCTTTACAATATTACATAACCCATTGACAACCCTTTTGAGCAACAGATGATTAAAGCATCAATAATGTTCTTCTGACAGCATGGTCTCATTTATAGCCTAATGAAAGCTATCGATTAGGCAACAAATAATACATCACATTTACTTATTATTTATCTATTGTGAAAAAGATTGAATATGTATGCAGGTAGGTAGGTATGTAGGTAGGTATACTTCCAGCGAAAGACGCCAAGAAGCACAGTTTATTTGTTTGTGTTTTATCTACTGGATAGGTTACCTCAAGGAATTCTCTGTGCCTGGGTGTGGTGTGGAATGACTGTTTTACCTTAACGAAAACAAGTTTAACACAGGGACAATATATTTGTATGTTGATACTCAAACACTTCTTACCTCAAGAAAACATGCCTATAAAACAGTTTTATGTATGGCCGTAAAATTTTATAAGCTCAAGAATTGTGTCAAGCATTTATATATCTGTATAAATTCATCAAGGAACGTCGAGATAAAACCATGAAGCCATTCCAAGTACAATTTATCCTTCACATCCCAGGACGATGTTAATGACTGAAGCGGCAAGATTAACTCTCACGCATGGGCAGCTACGAATATGCAATCTAGGTTTTCAAAAAAAGCATTTAAACCGTAGGTATCAATGAAACTATGGTGTGGAGGGACGGTCCAAAACACGCCTGTAACCAATATCGGAATGCAGAACAGGATTGTCTCCTTGTGCATGATGTACAAGCTACAATATACACACATGGATGAATCAATAGATCAGAACAGTTGCCTATTGGTTTTGGATATCCTTCTTTTATACCAGGTCAGTGTTCCCTGAGGAATTCAGTCAGCATATTGTAACAGTCAAATTGTTACCTAGCTATTATTTCATGCTCCTTTGTGTTCAAAATGAACTTATTATTACAAAAACTGATTGTAAGGCATGCTGGTAACTGAAAAGGTGAAGCCATTTTTAGTTGTTGATTGATAGGTCCCTTTCAGCATTCATTCACTAGTTAAAATGTTGTGGATTCACCAGTTATTTATTTATGCGGTGCCTAGTATCACTAGAAATTTGTTTGTACCCACACAATTCTTATTTTATGAGTAAATGCACTATAATCTTGCTTGGAAGACTGATAGCGATCACATCTTTTTGCCGTTATTTCGTTGCTAAGACGCCATTTTGTTTGTTTACATTTTGCAGCAGTGTTTAATCTAAAACGATGCTAAATATTTTCCTAGAAGGTCGGCTTGAAAAGCCTAGAAAAGTAAATTTTAATTGGAAACTCTCATCAGCAAGGAAACATTAGGGTAAATTACATGTCTAAATTTATTGTGGAGAAATTTTAGCTTAATTGGGTCGGTAGTTTTAAAGATTAAAAAGATGGATCAGTGAATCTGGTGGAACAAGGAACAGGGTTTTGGGCCTCTGGGGAAGGTGGGATGCAGGCTGTTTTGGGCATTCCGCTCTGACAACTTCTTAGGTACGCATCTATTTCTCTTCAAATTTTGGATTCCTTCAAAACTTTTGGTACAATTGGAAACGATTTTCATCACTTCCAACAACAAAATTAATTCTGTTATGATTTTTAGGTAACTTTTCATCAACATGACTTTTAGCTTTGAGGATGGGAACTGTTCCATTTGCCTGGGTTTATCACTGAAATCTTTCTGTTCATCCTTGTTGCGTCAACTCTTCCAACGGCATGAACGCTTTTAGCTGCAGCTACATTACGTAACTAAATGAAGATGGCATGTCAGGGTCTGACTGGAAACACTGTACATTTGTCTACACCTGTAAATAAAAGGGAATTCTAATGTCTTCTTGGCTTTACATTACGGCTCCTTCTTCAATTCACCATTGTCAACACTCAGGAACCATTCCAGTAGCCTCCTACTGTTGTGGTAAACTTATTGGTATTAAGCTGCTACATAGAACCGTTCCTCAGTGACTCCACGGAACTGTTCCTGTTTCCCAGTTGGATCAAAACAGACAACAAAAGCCAAACGTAACGTAATTGGACGTCTGATTTATTTAATTTATAATATAAGTAGCAGCAAATGATGACAAGATCAAACGTTACACTACCGCTTCTCTTTTGCTGTTTAACGTCTGATGTCTGTTTGAATACTACATGAACCTGCATGATTGCCTGAAATGATGGAGAATGAAGAAATGATGAAACTGAAAGGATGCAAAAGTCCAGAACTGACCAGTGCAACGTGAGGAAGTCGGTGGTGATCAGTGATTGTGTGTGAATGGTTTTCCGTTTCCCGCCCCATCTTTATGATTTTGAAGCATCAACAAGTGTCCCTGCTAAATCAGTGATTATCCTGATTAGGCCTACAACCACTTAGATCAATTATACCCTGCTTGTAAATCCGTGACTGAGGTGGTAGTTACATTGGTGGAAGTGGTCTGGGATGAGTCTAGAAGATGACAATTCCTGTGCGAACCCAGTTATGGTGAATTAGATCCTGTCGGGAAGCCTTCCGTGCGCCGGTTCCATAATCCATTGGACATGTGTATGATTCATAATCCACATTAATACAGACCTTGTTTGACTGGTCATACAAATAAAATAGATGGATGGTGAAGACAAGAGGTAAATCCATCTGTTGGTGCCTGACTGTCAGCTCGAAATAACTATTCCCTGGGTTTGGAATGATTATCCAAGTATTCAGTCAGGAACGGTTGGAACTGTTCCGCTTGCATGGCATGAGCACAAGTGACGCTTGTTCAGTTCCTGTTCCTGCCACCACAGGGTGAAAGACCTTGGCATTACTAGAGTTGGCAACATCCATGAATCAGCATGATAAAAAGTTTGATTTTTTTCCAATAAGATGATCATCATGAATCACCTTGACGAAAGTTTAGAGTCTTTCTATGGTTGGAAGCATTATAAATTAGCTGAATAAAAGTTGACTTTCTAACCTATAGTTTGGATCATTATGAATCAGCCCCCCCCCCCCAAAATAAATAAAAAAATAAATAAATAAATTGAGTCTGTCTAAGGTTGAGACTATCACAAATCAGCTTCATAAAATTTGGCATTTTTTTTATCATAGTAGGGGCATTCATAGATCAGCAGGGCGAAAATGTATAGAGTGGTGAGAACAAATGTATTTTTTTACTCTACAATGAGCTTACCATGGAACGGAACTGACCATATATTAAAAATTCACAAATTGTGTCCCATTTCAGTAAAAAGAGTTTTAATAAAATAATAAGAAATAAATAAATAAATAAATAATAATAATAATAATAATAATAATAATAATAATAATAATAATAATAATAATAATAATAATAATAATAAACAACCATGGAACAGAAGGTGGATGAGGAAATCACTTTCAAACTACCCCTACTTCAAAATATTGTAAATCATCAGACTAACAACATGGAAGATCAAGCAGGTACTACAGAGAGTAGAGGCACAGTGGTTAATTGTAGAGGTGTGGTACAGACAGATCCAATGGCATCACCAGATTCTTAAACTCAGAGAAATGTGAGGTCATTAGCAGAGTTACCTGCACAACAGGCTTGTGTTCCAGAAATACAAATCCTCTTGTGAAGGGAATATCCAACATGAGCAATAGTCGTCTGACAATAAGACCAGATAAATTTGATGGAACTGCTGACTTGGAGGAATATAAAACTCATTTCCTGTCCTGTGCTCAATTAGGAAAATGGAATGATGCAGCTAAGGCCTGCTGGACTTCCTGTTTCTGATGGAGAGAGTTATGCTAACATTTAAGCAGCTTTTGTAAACAGGTTTGGGGCACAAAAACAGAGAAACCAGTTTAAAGCTAAATAGCAATGTATAAGAGGACGATCGAGGAGTCTGCTTCAGCCTTGGGTGATGAAATATGCAGACTTACACGGTTTTGCATGGTTGGCCGAGCTGCAACAGGCTCGCCTTTCACCTCTGTGGCCCGGGTTCGATTCTCGGCCGGGGAAGCATGTGGAAAGAGTTCCTACCACTCTGAGTCCATCGGTTCCCTCCACTAAACAAGTAGGTAGGACGTATACACCACAATCTGTTCCATGGAGAGTGATTAATACAGGCTTGGCCTGCTTCGCAATCCATGTCGAAGATATGGGTCTATACTATGGAGACTAACACAGAGAGCATATCCCGACTTTGAATTGAGAATGCAGGAGTAATTAGCATTAGATACCTTCAGAAATGCCCTATCGTTGGAGATGAAAGTATGGTGAATTGATTAAGGTTGTACAACAATAGAGGAAGCTGTAGGCACTTGAACATTGTGAGGCTTTATTCACTGCAGAAAAAGAGAAGTTACGCCAAGTTAGAGCAGTTGGACCAACATCACCTGGTGATCTCCAGGAATGGTGCGTGGCTTGGGGAAAATCAATCCAGGAATTAGCATCACCTTTAAGTAAGATGGCATTGAATTTACAGAGTTGTAATACTGCACACCCTTCCAGACAGCAAGGATCCAATGCAAAACCAAATTTAACACATTTATCAATTCTGAAATATGTCCCTTAATGCAGGCACTCTTATTGGTTACTATGTAAGTCAATGAGGAATGCAATGGAAAGTCATATTTGTAGCTCAGTTGACTGTATCAGTCCCCTGAGTTTTCACTAGAGTCTGTCGATCCATTGTCTGCCCATCAACCTTTCATAATCGTCCAGCCACAGTTCCCATTTCTGACTTCTTGTAAAGGAATATCCAGATTAACTTCAAACTTGGTGCCAATGCTGTTCTATTGGGTCTGTTCAAACTTGTTGAGATTGTCATTCTCCATTAATGTTTAGATTTTTTTATACATTGGTTTTGTTCACTTTTGGAAAAAATCTTTACAAATCTTCGCCAAACTACTTGGCCAAATGCAGTAATTTTTCTATGATTTTATAAGGATTTTTATGTCTATTTGCTTTATTCAATTCCTCGAATACAAATAGTGGCATTGTGCTGAAACGTGGCACAGATTGGCGTATCGGAAGGCTTAATCAGTTGTTGTTTATTAGTTAATGGTGCCTGAACAATTTACATGAAGTTAACATAAAGATTTGAACATTTGGGAACATGTTTGCTTAAACCTTTTTTGGGGGGTGGGGGGTTGGGGGGTGGGAGGATAAATGGATAATATCACTGCTTGTTCTAAGACGAGTAAAACAATGAGTATGATCAAGCAAAGGTGTCCTTACGCAGTCCTAATGCAGGTAACGAGACACATTTTCGTTAGGGTCACATTGAACATGCCTCAATCATATTGAGTGGTGCAGCCAGAATCTAGACGACTAGCATCCATTAAACGTAGAGTTGTCACTAGCATTCTAAGAACAGTGCCCCAGAATGAGTCACACAAAAACAGATTATTGAGATGTCCCGTGATGTGGATCTTTTTTAAGAAAGAAATATTACATCCTGTCTTCCATTACAAGAGTTTAAATGACCATTTAGTTATAAGCCATCTAACTATCTTCCCTGAACATCAGCATACTATTCTCCTTAGAACCACCAAAAACAAAAATTTACTACAAACATGTTGTTCTCACTAAGAACCATTTTGACATACGTATGTCATTTGAGTAGTAGACATGTGGAAGAATTCGTCCTAAACAATTAAAAACTATTTATCTGTGGTGCACTGTGCCTACTACAACAATTTCTTTTTGAGTCCTTTGACGACCAGAATGATCTTAGCTGGGTAACAACATACAGGTGCAATTCAAGTAGGTCACACAAAAGATTCGTTTCTCTTCGAAGCAGTCTTAGCGTTGTCTTTAGGTTAACTGATTTATCAGTGAGCTGAGCTCATTTTATGGTCCTTTGTCTGTCCTCGATGTCCATGCATCAATATACTTTTTTGAAATTCTTCTCAAAACCCTTCTACCGGATTTACATGAAATTTGGTGGAGATTTACCTTGTGTGAGACTCTACCAGGCTAATTGAAATGATCAAGGTGCAGTTAAGTTTTGATTTGTTATGTGTTGGCGTTTTTCTTAATTTTGGAGCAAAATATGAAAAATCTTTTGTCTGAAAGCACCAAGCCAGTTGCTTCGAAATTGCACTGGGACACTTTAGGGGAACTTTAGATCAGTATAGGTTCACCAGATGGTGCTGCTCTTTTACATTTTGTCACCAATCTTTAAGTGATTTGTTTTTTCTCCAAAACTCTTACCTTGATTCCTTTGTATCTCAATGGATAAGTATCTTTTTGAAGGGTCAAGCACAGCTGGTCACTAGCTAATTGTATTAGCATCTCTGATTTCAAGGTTGTATTAAATTTGGATACTTATCGGTTAATACATCAATTCCCTTTGTTTATAGTGCAAGTCGAAAGGGATTGCTACACTAAGTCACATTTCTGACAACTCTAAAACCTCAAGCACATTCCCCTCAAACTTGGTGCAGGTACCTCAGGTGTATTTTACCATTTGGTTCAAAAGGTCACGTTTCAGTGATAACTAGATTTGCAATGAATTTCTGGTTCGCTTTTGGACATATTTTATAAAACCTTCTGTGAAACGCTTGATCCAATTCTTTCATAATGGCACATGGAAACGTCTGAGAAAACTTTGATCTTAATTTGTTAATTTGTTCAGTAGATGGCATTGCGACGTTTCTAGTTTTTAACCAGATTTGTGCTTTGGTATTGTTGTCTTCCTTCCCAAAACTTTCACAATGATTCTTCTAAAACTTGATTGAAATATATCCTGTGGACGGTCCAACTATAGTTTTTACCATCTGGGGATATTTTACACCTCTCATTTTAACTACTTTCTCAGTCTGCAGTCTGCGAACTTGCCAGATAATGCATATTTCTCGATTGATTACAATGCAAGTCAATGTTGATTGTAATGGTAAGCCACATTTTCACGCAGAGCTTATGTTATGACTAAGTATCTGTCATCTGCCCCTTTATCTTATGTCATCTATCATCCACAGTTTGCATTTTCGACTTCTCCAGAACCACCAAATTCACAAAACACTTTATAAGGATATACCTTCAGTCTCCTCCAAGTCTGTTCAAAAAGTCATTCTACAGTGACGTTATTTTTTTTTTATTTCTAATGAATTTTTTGCTGGTATATTTTTCGACTAAAGCATTTATAAAATCTGTCAAACCCCCTATCCAATACATGCTTGCCAGAATATATTTGTTTTAGTCACGAGCACTCGTTGCATGTGTAAGTCCATCGCACTGGCCGTTACGGTGCTTACCTGATGAATATTAACAGAACTCAGCAAAGAATGCCAACAGTTATATAACTTTAACAATAACAATATTATAATTAATTCTGTTCATATTTCGATACAAGTTTTGTTCATTTCAAGTGAATTTGGTATATAATTACCTTTTCAAAATATTTGCATAAGTATATGTATATATATATATATGTGTGTATTCACCATATTCCTATGTTATCAATACAATCATCCAATCTAGGGATCAGATAAGGAGGTATCTTAGAGTCTGACCTAGTAACAGAATTTACCTTTCTATAATCAATGCAAAATTGCATTCAACCATCAAGTTTTGGACCCATTGCAATATGACTACTCAAGCTACTCTGGCTTAGTTCTATAATATCATTTTCCAGCATGTAATTTATTTCTTCTCGAACTGCAGCCATTCTCAGTATTCATCCAATAAGGATGTTGCATTATTGCACCACCATCACCTTCATCTACATTATGACAAAATATCAAGGTGCAACCAGGCTCGTTTGAGAATAAATGTTAAAACTCATGAATACGTTTTGCTAAATCGGCTCGCTGTGCAGGCTCCAAATGACTGATCTTACTATCAAGATTTTGTAATATGTCAGAGTTCTGCATTTTTACACTGGGAACAGAACTCAAGTCTTCATTTGAGAATGGATCATCATCATCCTCACCATTATCATTTCTATCTTTCTTTAAAGTAGTGACACTGATAATTCCTACTGGTGTTCCTCTTTCATGGTATTCTTTTAACATGTTGATGTGACAAAGCCACTAAGCTTTCCTCCTATCTGGTATAGACATTATATAATACACATCATTCAACTTCCTTTAAACCAGATAAGGATCACTAAATTGTGCCTGAATTGAATGCCCTTGCATAGGCAAAAGTGCCAACACCTTGTCTCCTGGTTTAAAACTTCTTTTCCTTGCTTTCGTATCATACCATGTTTTCATCTTACATTGTGCATTAATCAGATTTGATTGTTCCACCTCATAAGCTTCTTTCAACATTTGTTTGAATTTGGACACATACTCCAAGATAGGTTCATGTTCTGTCTTAACCAATCATTTTTCTTTCATAAGCCTTATTGGACCTCTCACAGTATGTCAGTATACCAGTTCAAATGGACTGAACCCCAGTGACTCACTTGGTATCTCTCTGGTGGCAAGTAATGTCATATGTATACCTTTATCCCATTTATTTCCATTTTCAAAACAAAAGGTGTCATCATATTCTTCAGTGTTTGATGACACCTTTCTAGAGCACCTTCTGTTTCTGGGTGGTAGGCAGATGATTTAATCTGCTTAATGCCTAACTGGTGGGTAATCTCCTGAAACAGTGCAGACATAAAATTTGAACCTAAGTCACTTTGTATCTGTATTGGCCGTCCTACTCTAGTGAAAATTTCATTAAAGCATCAATGATCTTAGGAGCTTTAATGCTTTATAATGGGATGGACTCAGGATACCTGGTGGCTTAATCCATGATAGTGAGGAAAAATATTTTTCCCGCTTTTTAATCTGTAAGTGGTCCCACACAATCTATAATAACCCTGCTAAGTGGCTCTTCAAGAACAGGGATAGAGATCAAAGGGGCAGGTTTTAGTTTCTGGTTGTGTTTTCCGACCACTTGACATGTATTAAAAAATTCTGCCACATCCCGATGTAATCTGGGCAAAAAGAAGTCTTGCAGTATTCAATCTTGAGTCTTCCTAATACTGAAGTGGCCCGCCATAAGCAAATCGTGAGCTGTTTTTTAAAACTTCTGCCTAAAATGATGGAGGAACCCCTATTTGATGAATAATTCTCCATGCTTTATCAGTGGAAGCGTCTGGGGGTCTCCATTTCCTGATCAACATTCCTGATCTAATATAATAACAGACCGGGTTCTTTTGTGCCTCTTCTTTACTTAAAGCTGTATGTTCCAATTTTCTAAACTGCGGGTCAGCTTTTTGCTCCCTAATCAGCCTATCTCATTTCAAGTGAGGCATTTGACTGCGATGATCATTTTTGTTTACCTGGTCAAATAGGTTACCACCATGGCTTACTTCTGGACTTAAGTTACCTTCATGGCTTACTTGGTCCTCCAGGTTGCCAGCAAAGAATGTCTCTGCCAGCCTTAGACATTCATCATCCTTGTCACTGGCTTCTTGTTTAGATGCTTTAAGAGCCATGACATTGTCACATCACAGGCAGGAAAAAGGCCTGGAAATTCCTGCTCAAAATGCTCTGTGTCATCTCTCATGACTGGCTCATCCATTACATATGGTACCGCTTTACCTTTCCTTTTATCTCCTGCTATATCATTCCCTAGAAGGAAGTTTACACCTTCTATCGAGAGACTAGGTACATTACTTACAAATATTGGTCCGATTTTGTAATCAGACTTCAGGTAAACCTTGCGAAGCGGGACTGTCATGTAATTACCCTCAAACATTGAAGTAATACACTGGTGTTTGATAAGTTTCATCTGACAGAAGAAGTACATCTTCCAACAGTAAAGACTGGGCAGCGCCAGTGTCCCTTAGGATCACAAATGCCTAGTGGTCAACAGCATTTCCTTTCTGTGACACCAACCCTTCTGATGTAAAACTCTCATAGCCATCCAATATGGACTCAGCTACACCAACATGTGAGTTTTCAAATTTAGCATGTAGATTATCAGAATGTCCATGACGCATATTAAGAGGTGGGTGCCCCTTAATGCTGGCTAAAGCAACTGGTTTTCCAGTATTATTTGTCCTTCTCTGGAGTAGAAAACACTCAGATTTCACATGGCCCCTGTTATGGCAGTAACTGCCTGTGGGTCCACTAAAGAACTTCTGCCCTGTTTTCCAATTAGCGAGTTTATCTGATTGAGGAGAATTAGAGGGCATTTGTTCTTCTCATTTTTGACAGGGGGAGAGGTTTCTCGTCATCTCTGGCTTTTTTCCAAATTTAAATCTGAACTGACCTTGTTTGGGTTTTTCAAAGAAACTTTTATGTGTCAACCTATTGTCATCAGCTAAAACTGTGGCATCCTGTAATTTATCTGCCTTACGTTTATCCAGGTAGGTCCTACTTTCTTTAGCATTGGAACCTAAAATTCTTCTACCAAAACAAGTTACCTTTATTTGTCAAAATCATTTTCCATTTTCCTTCAGGCACACCATGTGTCAAAGAGATTCTCTTTCTTTCTGGCAAATTACTGATTCCTTTTGGCCCTCCCTGAATTGCTGTCTATAAGCCTCAAGTACTTACTCATAGGCTTTCAGAACAGCATCTTTTAACACATCATACTCAGAACTTACCTCTATGGAGAAGGATGAATAAACTTCTTGAGTTTTTCCAATAAACATTCTTTGTAGCAGAAGAGGCCATGCTCTTCTAGGCCATTTTAAAGTTTAAGCTATTTTCTCAAAAGACAGAAAGAATTTGGACACTTCTTTTTCTTCCAATTTTGGTGCTAAACATGCAGTCTTCACTACATTCAAAGATCCTGACTGTGCTGAATTATGTGCTGTAGAATGTCTAAGTTCAAGCTCTCTTAGCTCTAACTCATGTTCTCTAGCCTCTCTGGCTTCCTGTGTTTTTCTTTCATCCGCTTCTTTTGGAGCTGTGCTAATTTTAGCTCATGGCCTCTTGCTTTTTAATCAGCTTGTGCTGCCTGTCTTGCTGCTTGTGCTGGTTCTCGTTCACTCTCACATTTTAATTTACCTAGTCCCAGCTGAATTGCCAAACTTTTATCCTTTGATCCCTCATACTCAAGGAAACCTTCTGAAACAAATTTGTTCCAAAGGTATTTTCCTGATACCTGATGACACTTCCAAATTTAAGTATATGGCCACATTTTCCAGGTCCTCCTTTAACATCTTATCAAAATCTGTTAATGTCGTCATTAGTCAGAAACAAAACAAACTTGGATCTTTTGACATGTTGTCCTATTGTCTGTATATTGACCAACAGGTATGTTTATAAATACCAGATATCCTTTGTTGAGTTCAAACTGTAAGAATCAGTATTTAGAAGCTTTTGGACTTGTCTGAGTGATTCAACCGTCATGTTCTTATTGCAAAATAATTCAATATTTTGTCTTTAATTTGATCCTGTTTATCTTGGATTGATCCCAGACGAGCCCCCAAAATTTGTTACGATGCCCACCTTATCAATATTAGTATTACTCAACAAAGAATGACAACAATTATAAAACTTTAACAATAACAATATATTTACAATCAAAATCAGCACAAAGTAGATAAACTTATCTCCGCTGGTTTGTCAATAGTTAAACTGCCTTGGGTAAATCCCCAGTCTGGGTAAGATTACCCAGAGGCACTGTCTCACAGTTCCAAGTCCCATGAGAGGTGCCAAATGATCTGGTACAAATCCTCCAGATGCATGGCCTGGTTTCAATGTGGCGGTGAAAGGTTTGGCGCTGATCCAATCCCACAGAGGTGTAGTTTGGTTCCAATGTGGTAAAATGAACACCAAATATACCAGTCGACTAAAGACACCGTCCACACGCCACATGGAATAAAAATAGCTCACAGTCCCACTGGCTTGTAGTCACACATCTTCTGTCAGATCTTCCCGAATTCTCCTCCAGTCAGGAATACAGTTATATATATATATATATATATATATATATATATATATATATATATATATATATATATATATATATATATATATATATATATATATATATATATATATATATATATGTATATGTATATATATATATATAGAGAGAGAGAGAGAGAGAAATTTCAAAATTATTCCATAGTTTTCTAACTAGTCACACATCCCAGTGCATTGAGTGAGACCAGCATTGAGTGAGAGGTTAACACTTTGTTTACAAGCTGTCTGAGAGTCATTCCAACCAAGCTGGCTTACTCTGTGACCTGGTACACTCTCAATGAGATCATTGACCTCTAAAATCAAAACAAACAGGCATACCCATATTCATAACACTGGCTAACAATGCACCTAAATCTGTCGCTAGCAGGTTCATAAAAAATCGACAGGTCAATATCCAGATATCAAAGAATTTGTAATGAGTTCAAATATCTGGGAAACCAGAAATGAGACCCATATGTGAGTAAAAAAGGACATAGTTCCCCACGTTTACTGGTCCACTGGAAACAAGCCTCGATTATCTCTTGAAATGAAATCTAAGGACAATCAAGGTTTTCGTTATGCATCAGATCTCTCCCAATCCCCCAACCCCTGGACTAGGAACTTTTGTGAACATGTTCAATCATCCCTTATAGCCTGTTGAGTAATATGTGTGGTTCCTTTTGAAATTTAATGGTCATTGGTCTAGGACATCCAGGTGGTGAAAAAAATCTGGGCACGGCCCTTTATGATGGTTTTTCCAGATAAATGGTGAATCTATGTTCTCAATTTTCATATTCTTATCCGCTTTAAAATACAACTTAATGTGTACTTCACTGTGCATGTTTTATTTTGTAAAATGACGACAACATGCTAAAAATGTTTATAACAATAATGAAGTAAAACTGTTCAACTTTGAAGGTCCACAGAAGTCAATCACTCAGTTTATGATCACCGTCGAAGTTTTCAAAGGAACAATGTTGTCTCAGCGTATCTTGAATGTGAAACCACTCATCCATGGATGTTCTGCAAATTTTCTCTTTTTCGGTACACCCTGGGATCTAACAGTTGCACACGGACATTTTAAGTGATGCCCCTTTGTACAAGACATCAACTATGTCGTAATTCTACACTGCTCTCTTTGCCGGAATTCTTTCACAATTACCATTGAAATCCCACTCTCAAAGGCGTTCCAAATACGCGCCATTTGGCATGGGTATGATCCATCACAGCGCATGCTGGAAAGCTTAAACGTATGCTGGAAGCAGGGTATTCTTTGAAATTGCATAAAACACCTCGGGGACCGGCAAAACTTAATTTGCTCAACAGATGGCTCTGCAATATTTTCCTATTTTTCCGCGATCTTTTGAGTATTGAAGCTATCTTTGACTTCTCCAAAACTGTAACTCAATTTTTTTTCTGAAACTTGGAGGAAATGATGCTTGTGGGAGGAGTAAACAAAATTATTCAAAAGGTGGTGATACCCTGGACTCCTGATTTTTAACGTATTTTTCAATTTGCCTACCTGTCCGTTAATGCATGCATTCCTATTGATTAATGTGCAAGTGAATGACTCTCGCAACGGAAATTCATTCTTTGACTTTTTTCCCATAACTTTAAAGTAGATGCACTTCAACTTGGTGGGATGTACGCTGGGTGGCTCTCTATTAACATTTACTGAAGTAGCCACACTCCAGTGAATCTATTTATTTATTTATTCATTTATTCATTTTATATTTACTTATTTATCCATCTACCTACCTATGTCTCTATATCTATCCATACACACACATATATATATATGTATGTGTGAGTGTGTGTGTGTGTGTGTGTGTGTATGTGTGTGTGTGTGTGTGTGTGTGATAAAACCTGCAAAATGTCTGAAACCATTGAGCTAGTTGCTTTGGTACTGCACAGGAGATCTCTGAATATTGATTTGTTAAACAGGTTGTGCTGCAATTTTTGTGTGTGTTTTTGCTATTTTGGACTTCTTCCAAATCCTGACTCGAAGTTTGCTGAAACATGGTGGGCACATCCTTGTTGGAGATTGACAAACCTGTTTACCAAATGGCATTGCTATGGATCCCGGATTTTTAATTTCTTTTTCAATTTGTTAGTTTTCGTCAATGCACACATTCCTGTAATTTAATTATGCAAATCAATGGACATTGCAATGATAATTCGCATTTTGACTCCCAATTTAGAGGGCATTTACCTCAGGTTGGCGCCTAAGAAGTTCACATGATCATCCTCCTATGATTCATATAAATATTTTTTATCGGAAAAATTTTCCAAAAAATATCCAAAACCATTGAAACCACTACTTTGAAATTGCATTGGGGCACTTTATACACAGCCAAACCTTAATTTGTTCAACAAAAGCTGTTGCATTTTTTTCTCATTTTTTAAATTTTGTGTTTTTACTATTCTTGACTTCTCAAAATCTGCAATTCAAAGTTTTCTAACACATGGTAAAAATGTAGCGTGTCTAGGGGTTATATAAATGTGTTCAATATTCTGGTTGTAAACGAGTTTTTTAAAAAATTCTGATAGGTGTTGGATAGTTGATACCTTTTTTCTTGCATACTATGCAAGTCAATGCAGAGTACAATGGAAATTCATATTTTTGACTTTTCTAAACCCGTCAAACAGATTAACTTCATACTTGGTGGCGATCTCACCTTAGTTAGGTCTCTACCACATTTCTTAAAATGATTATGCTCCAATAATTATTATTATTATTTTTTATGCCCAGTTGAATTGATAAGCTAAAATATTGTTCCTTTGCTTTCATGCATGGTAGTTCCAATCTCGTTTCCAGCCAGGTCGGGCCTACTTCACTTTGCTCCTTTCCCCATAGGTCAGGTGCACACAGGATCGTCAGAGTTCTCTTGTGTCTTTAATTCAACCTACCATTTTGTAACGTTTGTTGCTAATTTTGCTATAAGGAGGAAACTAGTTTAAATTTTCTTGTATGCTCAAACCAGGGAAATTCAAGTTCACAAATTTTTGAGTGGGAAAACCACATAGACTACAGATGGTAACCATTTATTCTGTTTTAACATGATCTGTATAGTAGGATGGGTTATGGGAGGTTCTCCCCACCAAAACAATATATTATCTAAGGTACTGGTTGTTTAAGCTCAAAATTAAAGATCGAATACATTTTCAATATTCAATCCTGAATATACTGTATATTGGGTATGGCATTGCAAACATAGGCTGTATTAAACTTTGCCCTCTGTTTCTTTAAGTTGAATATTTACTGATTCGTCCACACAGAGATACCCATGCAAGGGCAAATCTCATTCTCTGCTGTGACATTTATATGATGTTACTTTTGTAGTATAAATTATAAACCATAGATTAAGAATAATAAAATTTAGATATTATATCAATTGCATGTCATCACACATATTCTCATCCCTAATAACAGCAATGCCTTGAACTACTTGCAGTCATAGAAAGACATGATTAATAAATGAGAGTGAAAACAAATAAATAACTTATGAGCATGAAAATTAACTTTTAAAAATTGAAGAAAAAAGAAATCATGCAAAGTCATTTTCCCCTGTTTTAACATTTGGCTCAAGTATAAGTGCATAGAGATTATAATTATCAGTGCGTGATGTTTATGAACTACTAGTTGCGTGAATCATTCCAAAACAGCAGATTACTGTGTCAAAATAATTAACACATGTACACTCAAGTTTCAATTAGTGTCGTTTATTCTTTCATGTGTTAATTGCATACAAAATTCTTGTATGTGGTCTTTTGCGGGCTGCTGAAGAAGCTCGGAATAACTACAAATTCTATGCTACAAGATAGTAATAAGGGCATTATGTTGTTGGTTTTTGCAAAAAGATTGATAAACTGTTACTGCTGATAGAGCATACCCCTTTTTCTCCTTTACACCGACCAAGGGTAGTTGTCAAATACCGTGTGGCTCACCGTTTTTTTATAATTTTAACATGAAAGAAAAAACATTTGAATGAGAATTGTAGATAAATCATTTCAAGTTAACATGATCAATTTCTAAGCGTTTTCTCTGACATGGCTTTGGGGCTCAGCTATGAACATTCTTGTCTCCATCGTAATTCAGGACACAAAAGATTAAAATATAGCAAAACAATATATGTTCCAGATTGTGACATTTTTATACAATACTATAGGAGACATAAATTACACAAAGGTGCTCTTCTGTGCTCATTCATTACACTTACACTTGTTCTTCTGTTCCCATGCAGTAACATTTACCGTGCGAATTTTCTCCATATTTTCCTTCTGGTCATATGTGAGTCTGGCGTGTAACTTGTTGACAGGAATCGAAGAATCAAAAGTCCCTCAAAGCACAATAAGATGTTAGTACAATGTTGAAAAAAACTCATTTTCAAGTTTTTGTCGGGCTTTATGAAAAATACGTAATGCATACGTATACATGGTGTAATAAGGTTTGTGCCATATCTCAAAGCCAAAATAAACCCCATTTGGAACAGTTTCTTTTATGGAACTTCTTTTCAATGGATATATTTGATGTGAAGATTATCTAGATCAGACACGGAATACAAAATTTACGGCAGTTCTAAGTGTAACATATATTGCAGCTTGGAGCCTTCATTTTTTGCAGTAATAAAGCTCTGCAGTACTATTGCCCATAATACAGCAGTGATGACATTGCAACCTCTCAGGAATGGTATTCAAATTTTTGACAATTAAACCTCTGTATAATAATAACATATCACAATTGTTGCAGCAAACAATCGAGACCATATACAATCATAAAAGTTGAACCATTGTACTTTTAATAGTCATTTGAACATTGTCAAAGTTGGTCCATTATGGGATTGATATTTAGTCAAGATTGTTGACTCAAGTGATGGGGCAAAAAGGGCGAGAACAATGTTTAAGTTGATCATAATGTACGTTCGACTTCTCTGACTTGCAACATAGTTACACCATAATATAGCTATTTCCAACGGGGCTTTAATGCTAACTGCCTATAACGATAATCAGGTGTCTTCCTAATCACTCAAGATACAGTTGTATCTCATATGTCCATGAACATAAGCTTTCACTATATATCAGTGACACATTATATAAAATCATATTACCCGATCCCACATATAAAAATCAATATTATGTGTTTTGAAATTTTTCAGCTTAAGTTCAATTAGTGTGAATGATTTATTTACAACCATACCATGTTCAAAATGGAGAAAAGTTGTAAAAGTGACGACTCTCCATTGCTCTCCACACGTGTGTGTGTGTGTGCTCTCCACACGTGTGTGTGTGTGTGTGTGTGTGTGTGTGTTTATGTATATGGCATGGCTAGAATCACTTTCAATTACTTCTAGCACCTGCATACTAATCATTCAACATAAAAATTGAATGAATTATGTTATTGTTATTTTACGATATGCTATGCCATGCCATGCCATGCCATGCCATGCCATGCCATGCCATGCCTTGTTATGTTATGTTATGTTACGTTACGTTATGTTATGTTATATTACTGATTTAATGAAACCAGCTGGCAAGGCCAGACATAACATTATCGCCAGAAAGTCTTATACCCATTTCTGAGTGGACCCCTGCTTGTCCACAGGAGTGCTCTCCTGCATAATTATCCTATCGGCATGGATTGAAATCTGGTGGATCCTGCAGGGACATTGGATTTTAATTGCACTAGTTTGCTGGCACCACCATGTAGCCCGTTTCAGTGTACAGGAGATACTATTTGTTAAGTAGCACTAAGTATGGTGCAGGGCTTTCTAGCGTCATATATCTTCTCTTGCTATTTGTTGTCAAAATGACTGAATGAATATTCCCTGTATTAGTTGGTGGAATCAAAATTTAGAGTGACACCTGCCCATGTTTCGTCTGTTTGGTCGAGTACACAGACAAGGCTGTGTATTTCTTTTCTGCAGCACTCTTTTTTAACGTAAGGTATGGCACACTATTCAAAATACTGAATACCTAAAACATATCTTCCTGCAGCCTTGCATTTAAGGCTCCTTGCTACATTTATGTAATATATATAGGACCTTGTAAAAGACATTTTTTGTCTTGTCAACTAAAGAAATAAATGCCTTGCTTTTCTGGCTACAGTTCTCTAAAATTTGCGTTGTATGTATTTGCTGCCTTGAATCTAAAACATCCATTCCATGCCCCCCCCCCCCCAAAAAAAATCACTGGGCAATGGATACCGGAAAATTGATACTGTCTCACCTTACGTACATATTTCTACCAAGTTTGAAATCAAGTCACCTAAGAGAATACTCCTTCCATATACACTATTATCCCTGTAGTAGCCTTAATGAGTGATGTTTTAAACCATCATGTCATTACAAAAACTGCTTAAAATATGCAAATGAGCAAATAACAGTAACCCTTTATATTAAGGGTAGAAATCCTGTTTATTGAATCAAGATTTGTCTTTACCAGTTAGGGAAGAATTCAGCTTCAATCCCTGAGGAAGAGTCATAAATATTAACAGCACAGAAATGTGGATTAAGGCAGCTGCACCCTGGGTCCCCTCATAATGATTCTGCCTACCTAAAACTTCCTAAAATTTTTAGTTTTTCGTATTATTATGTACACATATACATTTTTAGAGTGGTAAGGGTCTGTAAATTTCGCATATGTCAAAATCAAAAATGCTTGACAGTCGCTGCTGCTTCCATATCGAAATAGTTTCCTGTGCATAAATTTCATGATTTTGGGGTTGCACTTTTTTAATATATTTTGTCAACCAATCAGTCCCAAACTTCTCAAAATGTCAAGTTTAATATTTTTGCCAGGTACTTCTGGCTACATTTTTAGAAATATTGCATAGTTTTTTTGTTTTGTTGTTTTTTTTTTCTGTGGTACTTTGAAGAAAAAAAAGCAGCACGCTCTAGATCAGGAAAGTTTAAAGAGCACAAAACTAATGAACAATTTCAAAATTATGGAAAACATATAGAACTTGATATTTGAATCGTTTGGGACTAATTGGACGAATGTAAATTTATGAACGGTGTCCCAAAAATATGATTTTCACTCAACGTATACTTTTATGATATTATTCTTAAACAATACAAAGTGCACTGTGTTTGAAGGGAGCACAGTCATTCTAGTTCCTGATTCAGGGGAACATGGGGTTCAGCCACCTTCAACAAAGAGGTTTTATCTAAACAAATGTTGCCAAAATTATTTTCAAGGACTCAGTAAGAAAGCACAAGAGCGTGCCCGCTACAAAAGACCAGTCGAGACATATTTGAGTTACATCACGACCAAATCTGAAAGGAATCTGTCTGTCTTTGCTTTTCAAAAAAAGTTAAAATGTGATCTATGGTTGCAATCCCTATTCACGTACATTTGGGTCGATAAGAATGGATGCGTTTACCAAAAAGTACCTGAACAGAAAAATATCTTGAAGAAAAAACAGGATTCCGGAGCTTCACCACCTAAGGAATTACTTTGTTTGACCTGTTCAAAACAAACATTTCATCCACGTTTCAGCACAATGTGAGGTAGTGTTTGAAGCAGTCAAGAAATCGATAAAACGTAAAAATGTAGAAAATAATAATATAATGAAACTGAAGCAAATCACAGCTCCAATTGCTCACCAAATTAAGAGCTAGGGCTTTCTAGAAGTGCTCTTATGCATTTGGAACGGAGTTGGCCAAGCCATTTTAGATTTTTTATTGGGTGGTAAAACATTTCAGAGAAAAACTTTACCTGTCACAATTAATTTGATTCCAACAATGACAGCAAAGTTAAATACAGCAAAAGGAAGACAGTCAAGAATTAACAAAACATCAATATTCAACTTCCAAAACCAAAGTTTAAAAATTATATTCACTCCTGACTTGAGACAGGCAGTCTCCCATAAAAGGTAACTGGTTGTTTTAAATCACTTCTCTTAACCTTTAAAATATTCTTCAACTACAGACGATATTTTCTTCCAAAACACATAGGCCAAACTACACAAATTGCAAAATTTAGAACTTGCACAAAAAACATATACAAATATGGTACGCCTGCCGCTTTTTGCTTCTAATGACTTGTCAGTCAGAATGGAGTAAAAACCTTACAAAATTCAAAATTTCTGCAGAGTTGCCAATGGAACAAATTTGGTGTAGACCCGTTTGGACTAGATCACCAGAAAATTCCATGATAATTTGGCCAATGGTTTCAAATTACCATTGCAATTGCCATTTGCTTGCATAGTAATCAATAGGAATTTACCGACTATGCGACAACTGCTCAAATTGAAATTCGTCAACAATCGAGAATCCAAACAGTAATCTATTGAGCAACTTTGTTTCACCCTTTTATGTATCAATCCAAATCCGGTATCCATTTGCTAAATGATGTACAACCCTTATGCATAGATATTGGAATACCGGCATTGCACCTAACTGTTTAGTTTGCACATACGTGTCATAAATTCAAGGCAATCAACTGAAATTAGCTATTTCGACGTGAAATATGTAGTCTAATTGAACTTAAATCATGTAAGTATGTGTGCACATATGAAGTGAAATACCATACTTATCTTCATTTTTTACATGTTCCTCTATCTGATACCACATTTTGTTTTTGCATGGTCATATAGAATTTCCCGGTTCATACAGGTTGTAGCTGTGATTCCTAATGCTGTGCACATGAGTGACACATCCGGTATTATGTTCACGTGTCGAGTATTTACACAGAGACTTGATTCTGAATCGATGCTTTAATTCCGAAAGATTTGAGACCTATTCAAAATCATGCTGTTTTCTGCTTCATAAAAATAGGAAGTTCCGATTCTATTATAGCTTTTTTTTCTTGAGCTTGTATTTAGAAAGAAAGAAGGATGGATCAAGGAAGAAGAAGGGAAACAAACAAGCCAGATACACCACTGCTATGACTTGTGCATATTAAGAATGATAGAAATAGGTGTTCACTAATTCAATCAGAAGATATTTTCATCTCCCAGTTTTTACTGAAATAATCCTCTTTTTTGCTCATGATAGAAGTAGGTGGGTATAGTTGGCGCCACTGCTGGGCCTCCTCTATATTAGTCACCTTGCAACAGAGTTTAGCAAGATTTGTCAGATAAAGTATATATTGTATAATTTGCGCTAAAAGATAGCACGAAGTAACATGTGGTCGTGTAACTGCAGTATTTTAAGGGCAAAATCATATAATTTTACATCTACAACACAGGCACACATAATACACTTACCACTGTGCTCTATTAGGATGTAAAATGGAGGATTAGAGCAGGCTGCCCACCCATCTTTTGATACGAAATAAGCCTGTGTCCCAACATTCAAAATGTCGTATGTCTTGTGAATCTGCCCGTGTAATTGTCCTTTCTGGCAAAGTGTCGGTGCCCGTGGAATGGGAGTGCCCAGTATAAATCGGAACCCTATAACATCTCCTTTATTGATGTGAACATTTGAGTTTATATCGAGGGTGTGCCGCCCGTGACACCTGTACCTCAATGTTTCAGTTGTATGGACGAGCATGTAGTTGTTATTCTTCATTTGCTTGATGGGTCTCCATACCTGAAATGAAACTGCCTTAGCACTCTTGGTCCAAAATATCCACTTTACCAGCTTGCCGCTAATTGGGGACCTCATGGATGGGATGGGAATAAAGTAATAAGTGCCACCAACTGCGGGCCCACCCGCTGGATCAAAATCGCCAAATGCAAATGTTCTTTCTGAAAAAAGAACAGAATATTGGAATAACAGATTACGTTATTGCACATATAAAATATGGACCCAAGCGAAATTAAGTGTGGATTATTCATACGCTTCTATGTTTTGGGGTTATTTTCACGAGCACCAAGGCGATTTCATTCTGAACAGTAAATTTTAAAAAAACAAAAACAAAAATCCATGTTCTGCTGCTCTAATTCTTATTCTCATTAAACCTATTCCCTTTACGTTGATACTCAAAGTAAAGATGGTATTAAAACATATTGCAGCCGCTAACATGCTGTTGAGTGCATGAATTTATTTTAAATTGATCTAAGTTATACAATCGTTTGAATCAAATTGGTTTCATTAACAAAACTGATGATGTACAAATTGTGAGTCCTAATTATCGTATCATCATGTGACTTTTTCTAGGTAAAGTTTTGGAGCTTAATAACGTCTCCACGTGTATTCCAGCGATATTTTAAGTGCCAATATTTGTTGTTGTTGTTTTTATAGTTGCACTTAGTTCCTTTTCAGCATTACTAAGTAATAACTGATACAATTTGCATCTTAATGTTGCCGCAAATCTTGTCAATGTCAGCTTATATCAAAAACGTTTCAGGCACATGAGCGCAGAAAGCTCACTGCAAGAAAATAATTCTTGCGTTGTCTTGTCTCAGCTTAGCGGTTTGATGTGATTGGATACTGTCTATGACTATAGGCATTAAACTAGCATTCATGCTGAATGTTGCTAACAAATTTTCCAATACCACATGCACTGTTGAAATTGGCTCATACTTGCATGGTAAACTGCACCGTTACCGTGCTGTTGCTGGCATGTGACAGTTGTTCGTGCAGTCCTCAAACATTTTGTGAAACACTGGCTTATATACCGTTCACCAGGACCCAAAGTCTCTGAGACATTTTTGACTCCAAGTTACACATGGACATTTTTTTCTAGGATTGGTTTCTGTCCGGGCACATCACAAAGTCACACATGGTACCATCACAAAAGAGACAAATCTTACTGAGACATTGTAATTTTGATGCTACGATGCATTTTTGGCATGGAGTCTGCCATTTTGCCCCCAAATTCCCGTAAAGGATTTTTCTGCCACACTGAGCTACTAAATTTGACAGCACTGCACTGGTGCTCTATAACGGACATTCTCTACAAACTGAAAATGTTTAAGTGATTCACAGTATGTAAAGAATTTCATAAAGAAATGTTCAATTTACATTTCAAATATGGTTGAGCATCTGGGTGAAATTTATTTTACTTTTCGTTGATACCTAAAACAAAAGTTTAGGTTTGCAATTATGTTCACTCTCAAACTTGATGTTTGTATGATTACTTGATGGATTTCTTGAAAGTTTCCCCATAATTGTTGTCATTCTCAAGGGGTTCTTATGCACGTGGCACTTCATGACCATACACCAATGTTATATGTATATATAAAAAATAGTTAAAATGCATTAGAGGTAGGAAACATGAAATAAACTTCAAGTTCTCAATTTTGTAATACCCAACGATCTGACACGTGCAGCTCTACAATGTTGCACACATAGCTCTTAATATCCCAACTTCTAGGTGTCAGAATGTGCGTTGAGGTTTAAGCTTCCTTCACGTTAAACGCCTGTAAAGGCTGACGGTTTACATTTCGCATACAAAACGATCAGTTAGACGGTTTCACATATTTTTTTTCAGATGTTATCAGAAATAAACAACGCCACTCATAAAAAGGTGAAAATTGGGGCCTGACCACTTCAGGAAACTTAGTAGAAACCCATCTAAGGTATATGTCTACTACATTTGAAGTAAATCTGTATTACAATTTTGAATGAGACGTCCAAAATGCATATTATACTGCATTCCCCATTTACTTACATGATAACCGATAGGAGTATATGTATTATATGATAAGTACTCAAATTGAAAACTTCCTTTAAACTTAGGGATCCAAAGTATCACTTGCTACTGAACATATTTGTTTAACCCTACCATGAGCTACATTTCCATCAAGTTAAGAATTAATATGTGCCAGGCTTCAGGAGCGGAAGTTGAAAATAATGAAAACCAAACAAAACAGTTTAAATTTTTGTTAAAAATCTCAATGGCACGTGCTGAATAGAGGTAGATCTCGACATCCACCGAAATCCCATATCCAATTATCAAGGAATTGGCCCAGTGGTTTTGAAGGAGAGATACATTTTTAAGAACTTACCATAAAACCAAGAAGTTATTTTGCATTCATATCACTGTAGCTGCATGTTGCCCAATGTGAAGAATAGTCCGCTATTTTTTAATACACCTGTAACAAGGGCTATGTCTTTAGTATGGTATTATAAAAATACTTTATGAATTTTATCTCACCGCAAAGTGGTATTTCGCAGTAGTCCCATCTATGGGTAAAATTAGTAGTATAGCACCATGGTCCCTTTTTTCTTTGAAATGGGAGAGGATTACGGCAGTAATTTGCAGCATCTGCTATTGTCTTGTCGGGAAACTGGCTTGGCCTGCAACACATGGGGATATGGGGTGTGTTTGTGTCCCATCTTTGACATGGCTGGCCATATTTGGTGACATTGATGTTTCCCACATAATATGCACCTGAAGCTGTTGTCTTACAGTCTACATCAAAGAGATGTGAAAAGGAATTCAGAATCACTCTTTAATAAAGTGAACCAATGCATTAATTTCATGGGTCATATTAGTTGTATGAAGCATTATCACGTCGGACCTTGAAAACTATGATTGCAGAGAAGGGTTAGACGCTGCAAATATGGAGTATGGACAATGTACAAAAATACTACACTGCCAATTCTATTCAGTTACCCAGATTAGGCCCCTCATTTTAGCCTTTCACATGAGATAATTGTTCGTAGATACCCATACATAGATCTTACATGTACTGTGGAGTTATGCATGTGGTGTCGTGGTGAACCCTTTTGATTATTATCCAGCTTCCCTAGTTTATATTTCCCTCTAAAAGTTCAAGGGGAAATAGCAGATATTTTGAAGAAAAGTGCTTGTAGCATTTACGTTATATGTTTGCATGGTTGTATTGAAGAGAAAAATCATTGACACATTTAAGTTACCTTCGGCTAGAGATTCTTGTACAAAACCGCAAAGCCAGAGCCACATTGCAAATAGTATCATCTTGTTTCATGCAATGAATTATACCCCATTTTGTTTCAGCTGAAGCAAAAGGAAGCATGGAAAATATTTTACAACTCAACGATACCTCTGCAAAACCATAGCATTGGCAAGTCCCACAACTTAAATTAAGAAACATTTCTGCTATTCAGTTGCAGTGCTTACCATCTTGAAGCAATAATAGTTTAAAGACTTCTGTATTACTATTGTTGTTGTTTTTTTTTTTTTTTTGCTGTTATAAGAATGATCTTAAATTTATTTTTGAAAGTAAGACCATAATGATAACCGATTTGCTCAAGGTCCACATCACATTATTTTAAATTGCAGAAGTTAATAGGATGGAAAGAAAAATATATTCCAGGATCTTAATATCTCTTTTAGGACATAATTTTACCTAATAGTGTGTAAAGCAACAAAAAAAAACAAAAAAAAAAGGTGGCCGGGGGGGGGGGGGGGAGCCCAATGTTTACCATTGCATTACCATATTCCAGAAAACAGGGTAACTACACTTCGCTCACTCCTCATATCATAGATTTGTTGACTGAAATTGTCCCAGTGATAGTATTTGTGGCTTAGGACAACGTCCTATGTCTTTTCTTATGACCTTTAGCCTTTCATTTTTGCTGGCATTGATGGATTCTAAATACGAACTTACAGCTCTGATGTGTGTTTACATCTGATTCACATAAGAAAGTTTAATTTATCTTGCTTTTCTGCCTTTTTTAATAAGATATCCGGAAGAGCTGTCAGAGAGTAAATTTCAGTTTATCTGTGTAAAAGTTTAAGACAGGAAAGGAGTTCATCATAATACAAGACCAGAATGGCAACTTAATTTTTGGAACTTGTCAAAAAACGCACAGCTCTACAACTTAATAAATCCCCATCTACTTACCTGTGAGTGATATTTATGTCGTTGTGGGTTTGTAATTACAATGTAATTGAAATATTCCTCAACTCTTCAAAGCTATGAGAAGAACATTATTTTTGTCAATGAAAAATGCAAATGCATATATATATATATATATATATATATATATATATATATATATATATATATATATATATATATATATATATATATATATATATATATATATATATATATATATGTATATATTTATATATATATATATATTGTGTGTGTGTTTGATGCCAAAAATAATGGACAATGAGCGCATTGCAAATCTATGAAAAATGCAAATGCATATATATGTATATATATATATATATATATATATATATATATATATATATATATATATATATATATATATATATATATATATATATATATTGTGTGTGTGTGTGTGTGTGTTTGATACCAAAAATAATGGACAATGAGCCCATAGCAAATTTATTTTATGACAGATGCACTAACAGATATATGAAGAAAAATTTTGTGCATGCCAAGCTAAACTCCTCATGTGGCGTATCTCACGAGTGAGAACAATGCAAAAAGTGACAAGGTAGAAATATTTGTTTGTGCCATGATGAAAGATAAGAGCTCATATAATTACTTATTTAACAATATTTACACAGGGTAACTGAAATGGAAATTTAATATAATTCAGTTATGCCTTTGGTGCAATCAGCAAAGAAGGGGATTAAATGAGTCTAATACGTCAGTATAATCCTAGTCAACAATTAACATCTGTTAGCTAATCTTCCTCCATAATTGATTATGACTGGAAATTGACTTAAAGGGCTGTTCATGCGTATATGTGGTAGCTATTGGTTAAAGGTTTTCCTCCAACCTTTGGTCAGTGGTTCAGTGTCCTTGGCCTGATAGGAAGCCAATACCGAGGGCATACTTTGCTTTTTGCATTGAAATATATGACTCTAGAATTGCATGTGCTCTGTATGCATGCATGTCATCCACATTTGCAAACTACATATCAGTGTAAGGCTATGTATATATGATTGTGAATCTAATCACACTTTGTTTCCATGACAACATATTCAAATGGGGGAAAACACATTTCTTTCATAAAAATACTGCATTGTTGTTTTATATATGTCATTTTCTTGCAGAATATTTAATCAGGGACATAGTCTATGAGTCCTTGTGGTGACTATTTGTCATGCAAAGAAGCATCTCTTACCGCTTCTGCAGATCTATGTAAAAATGCATTTTTTTTTCTAATTTTTATCCAAGTCCAAGCAATATTTAAACGGTTGCAATAAAAACGCATCAAGTGATCTGTGTTTCATTTTCAAATTTTTCTGAAAGTTTATATCTCCAGTAATCCAAATACCATGCATATTTGGAGAAAAGGGTCCTTCACATGGAATGGGGAGATACTTTGTTCTCTAATTCAGCACAGTTTTAATGATTTTTTGCCATTTATGAGTGATTAAGTGGTCACGTGACTATTAGCAATTTATTGCATGTAATGAAACTTGGCAGTCCAGCCATCACCATGATATATACGTTTGGTATGCTTCAGAGAAAACTGTTCCCACTGCACTGTGTTCAATGAAAATTGCAACTTTTTTTTCCACTGGTACAAAAAATAACCTGACTCTTTAAGGGTTAATCTTCTGTCATTGATTACAGTGCAAATGAGACAGTATGTTGAGGGATTGCATAATGTCATAAAATAATAAGCAATACACAACTGAAACTGTCTTTAGAGCTTTTCCATCAGTGCCTTGTGATTACCGCTCATCTGTAAATCGGTCTGCTGATGTAAAAGCTGCATGCTCTGGCAAAATAATAATCCTGCTACCTGGTCCAAGGAACAAGGGTGGTTGATGAATCATCAGTCAATCACAAGGGTGCTTGCATAGCTAGTTCTGAATTATTATTACTTGTATGAAACTAGGATAGTAAACACATTTCTGTGTCAATGTTAAAACAAACCTTTAATATCTGTAGCAGGTAAATAACACTTGTATGGAAAGTCTTGCCAGTATGTACAAATAGCTTGTGTGAAATTTGAACATATTGTTAAAACTGCTTTCCAACATCCCTATACACTGCAGGCCATTGTTAGATGATCACAGGTCCCTGCCTGACAATGCTGTTTTTGTTTTCTATGTACCTCAAACAATGTTACCTTGAATAGTTACATGTAAACCTTTTTTAGCTCAACTGACTTGTCAGCCAGCTGAGCTTATGTGATGGTTAGGTATCCATCATCCATCCATTTGTCCATCTGTCTGTCTGTCTGTCTGTTGGCATCCATACATTAACATTTTTGACTAGCCAGATTTAACTCAAGCTTGGTTGGAATGGGTTGGAATGAACCTGTGGTGGGTTTCTGCCAAAAATTTTGAATAGTCACAGTCCAGTGAATTTTGGATCTTCATGATTTTTTTGCTCATTTTGGGGCCATATATTAAAGAAATTTTCTCCAAAACCACTTGGCCAATTGGTTCGAAGTTGCTTAGGGAAAGTTTCGTGGATCTTGAAAGTTTAATTTGTTCATTAGTTGTGTAAAAAAAGTGTGTCTTTACTACTGTGGACTTTTTCTCCAAATTGATTGCTACATAAGTGAATGGGGATGGCAACATATTGTAACTCAGGATTTTGACTTTTTTCCAAAACTACTGACCAGATTTGTTCACACATGGTGGGCATATACAGTCGGTAGGTCTCTTTTAAGTTAGTGTAAATGGTCATGCTCCAGTGATTTTATTTAGAAATATTCTTTTTTGGGCAAAATCTATAAAATCTTCTCAAAAACCACTGAGCCAATTGCTTTAAAATTACATAGGGACACATCTAGATATCCATAGACCTTAATTTGTGCAACAGGCGGTGCAGCTTCATTTTTCTATTCTTTTTATTTGTGTGTGTGTGCACACGCGCGCACATATGTGTGTGTGTGTGTGTGTGTGTGTGTGGGTGTGTGTTTGTTTTCAACTGCTCAAAAACCACCTCTCACATCATGCTGAAGAATGGTTTAAATGTTCCTTTTAGAAGTGTTGTGATGCCCACCATTTGAATATCAGCAGAACTCAACAAAGAATGACAACAATTATATACCTTTAACAATAACAATACATTAACAATCAAAATCTGTACAAAGTAGGTAAACTTATTTTTACTGGTATTTCAACAGTCAAACAGTCTTTGATAAATCTAAATCCCTGGTGAGGTTATCCAATGGTATTGTCCCACAGCTGCAAGTCCTGTGACAGGTGCCAAATGAGTGGTTTAAATTCCACAGAGGTATGGTTTTGGTCCAATGTAGTATTGAAAGATGTGGTGGTGATCCAATCCCAAGGAGGTACCGTTTGATTCCAATGTGGTACAATATACTAGTCCGCTGGCAGACAATGTTTGCACACCATATGTAAAAGGTAGACATGGAGCACCAAATATACAAGTCCACTCAAGACACTGTTCACACTCCCACAGGTACAATGTAAACAATGGTTCAGAGTTACAATGGCTTGATGACAACACACAGCTTCTGGCAGATCCTTCAGAATTCTCTTTTCTCCTCTGCTCTCCTGTTCTCCTCTCTCAGTCAGGAAATATCACAACTGTTCCAGTGTTTTCCAATTAGTCACACATCACAGTGCAATTTGAGATCTGCCTGGGTCAACTCACAAGAATGTAGGTCAGCATTCTAGCTCATTCCACCTGTTCACAAATTACGTGCGAGTCAGTGGCTCTGTAGTGACCCTGCACAGTATTCATTGAACTCAATGACCCGGCACGCACTGAATGAATACAGTGACCTGTCCAAATGAAAACAAACGGCCATACACATTTTCAGAACAGAAGGATCACACAAATATGTTCACCAGGTGGCATTACTATTGATCCCTGATGTTAAACGAGTGTTTCAATTCGGTACTCATCAGTCAATGCATAAGTTCCTGTTGTTTACTGCCTAAGTCAACTGTGATTGTTTTTTTAACTTCCTTTACAAAACCGCTAGCCAAATTCACTTCAAACTCTATATAAATGTACCTCGGGTTGGTCTTCACAAAGTTTGCTCTAATGGTCATGGTCCATAATTTTTTGGACTTTTTTATGTTTTTACTTCACCAGAACTGTTTGCCAGTTTCAATTTAAACTTGGTGGGGATTTCCCAGAAACACTCCTTGGGACTCCTCAGTCTGGATTTTTTAGCAGCTGGCACTGCAATTTTGTCCTTTTTATTATATTTTGCCCTCGGCCAATATTTTGATGCCTTGTGACCTTAAAATAGGTCAAGTTTGCTGAATGTCGAACTGATCTGAGCATCCCTGGATGATTGCATATCGCAAGTTTCATGGCGGTAGCTAAATGTGTAAATACGTCGCAACAGTAACAGATTTATAGATGCGTGCACAGACATGAAGAAAAAATACCTATGAGCCATTGCAGCTGAGGAGTACAAATGTTTTGGGTTTTTTTTGTTTTTGTTTTTTTTTTTGGTTGTTGCTTATTTATATTGACACTTGTAATTGAAAGCCATGCTCCGCGGATAGAGATAGAATAGTTCCTAATGCCCCTGCACTCCAACCTGCAGTCAATGCAATAATTAAACAGGTTTGTCTGTACTTACAGGGACAGAAACAGGATGTTGCCTTGTAGACAGTTACAAACGTTTGCTTCCAGGTGGTCTTATACATGTATGTCTGTCAAAAGGTATCTGCACATACAAAATCGGATTCTACAAATATAAGCCGTGCTTACATATTCTAAATCAACATGTGGAAAGTTCCAAGCAGTTCAACCATGGAGGCAAAAACCTGGCTGAAATAATTGGTTCATTGACTTGCATACTGAATGTGCTGAACTTTTGGTCCACCATCAGGATAAAAGGGATGGGATACCATCCCGAATAGATTTGTAACAATGGCACTTGATATCACCTACATGTACATGAACAATGTAAAAACTAAACAGTTTCTTTCAATATGGTGTTTTCAAACATGCAAGCAATCAGCTTCTGTGGGAACTGAAAAGCTTTTTAACCAACAAGAGAAAAAGTTTAAAACAAAAACGAAGCATAGAAATGAATTATCATTCTATGTAGACATACTTGCTAAAAGTTCCAGGGCTTGTTTCTTGTCTATCCAAGAAGAGGGGCAAAAAAGAGACAAAGGTGCTTCACCAATCCTAAAGGTGATAATTGTAATGGTTGTGATTTCTTCATATTAATAGCACACATTTGGAAAATTTGTTCCCTGTTGGCAAAGCAGCCACAGTCCATCACCACCCATCGAAAATTTTAAAACAGACACAACATTACTGCTGAACAGAATTGTCGACAAAATACAAATATTATATGGGTGGTGCACATACATTATATATATATATATATATATATATATATATATATATATATATATATATATATATATATATATATATATATATATATGTGTGTGTGTGTGTGTGTGTGTGTGTGTGTGTAATAAAGTCAAGCTGAAAAACTTATAGGCCTAAGCCATTGAACTACTTTATGAGTCTTTGAACATCTTCAGAGTATATAACATAAAAGAATGGAGAGTTCACCACCGTAATTACGTTGGTTAATAAATGTAGAGAGGAATCAGGAATATGTATCATGTGCTGACTGAAGCAGGATTTTTTTTTTTTTTTTTTTTTTTTCGCATTTGTCTTGTTACCAAAAAATATAATGTTAAAACAAAACTTTTAGAAATCCAACTCACTTATGTGTACTGAATTAAATGCAAAATGAAGTGTCGCAGGGACATAGAGTAAGTTATGTCTAACAATTTGACAATGTATAAAATGGTGACGGTATTGAGAATAAATGTATCTGTCTTAAGGATTTGAATAAAACTGTGTCTGAATAGAAATGCTTTATCAATATTGTTGGTTTGCTAGCCAGAACTTTTAATGTCAAGTGATTGTATGACCAGTGACATTACTCGTAAGTAAGGTGATATCTATTGCCCAGGTCAGTGACACGACACACAGAATGGTTTGATTATAGCATCAGTTACCTTCAGAAATTACTGAAAGAAATCTGTACTCATGACAAAAGGAAAGCTAATGTGGATGACAACTTCAAGTGACCTGGCAACAGTACCTTAGATTCCGCACATGATATTCCTTTCAATTTCTCTCAATGCATAGACTGATCATCAAGACAGCTTATCTTTTCCATTATAATGTCTCTTGCTGTTACAGCCATTTATTTCACTTGTGTGTGTGTACTTGGTCTCGTACAGTAGTTGGCTTGGTAAGCTTATATGAAGTTCATCGCATCAATATTTGTAACATCCAGCAGGAAGCTCTGATGTCCTGTCTCCCAGTGCACGTTAAAATCAGATGAAAAGGACGGGAGTTACATGATATTACAATAATATGTCTAACCCCACAATAAAAAAACCCTTGGTATTATTCATAAGTTAATAATGATGTACACTGCATCGTCGTTAAGTTGAATTGTTGAGTTTCCCTCAACTGCCAAAGCTTACTTATTCCCACTACATTTATTTATGGTAATTTAACTTTTTATTGTACATTAATAATTATCAAGCAAAAAATTTTCCTTTTTAAATGTAGGTAAAATAAAAAGCACAGCAATCTTTTTACAGGTTCTTTATATGTATACCATGGACTAAAACTGGTTCACTAACCATTTAAATATCTTGTCTGTGGTGTGGACTGTACATGTATTTGAATGCAAATTTAAGAGACAACGTAAAAAGGAAACAATGGTGGAAGATGGTAATGGATCATGAATTTACTTATATAAGAAATAATAGGTGATGATGTAAATAAAAGAATAAAAACTATGATTTATATTCTGGCTCGTTTTTTTTCGAATGATAATGGGTAAAGAGACCAGAATATACTTAACACACATAAATATAACTTACCACATTGTGGCGTCATATTAAAACAAAAGATATTTGTCAGCACAGATATTTTGGCCGTCCTCCCAGCCCTGAAAACATGACAACTCAAATTGCACAGTAGGCTGCTTGCTTCTCTGTTTCCCAATTTATCAAGAGGCAGGACATGACGCACAGATTTAGCGTGTAATTACATCGTGACTGTATAACTGCACCATATAGGTCAGTAGCTTCTTCATAAAAGAGAGAGAGAGATGGAGAGAGAGAGAGAGAGAGAGAGAGAGAAATCCTTGTGTCTACTGACTTGTTCGAACCATTTAGAGAGTATCTGGTGTCATTTTGTCATTATACTCTTTTAGAAGGTTAGCCATTCCAATTAGCGGGCATGCACCAAATACTTGACTCACAGATAGAAAGAAGGACTGACAAAAAATCTTCACATATGGTGTAACTTTAAGGCATATCTATAGAAACTGGCAATCGGAAATTGTCATTTTAAAATACAAACAAAAACCGGAATTAAGCTACGTTGTTAAGTAAATAATATGTTGGTCAATACCTCCAACAGCAAATGTTTGTATTAATTGATAGAACAATTTACTTGTGAGAAATATGAATAACAACTAAATATACAAAAACTGCGAGGAACTAGAGATCACTTGCACTATGCCAGCACAAAATGTCATCCATTTACATAAAAAGGATCATATTGGTGAACGTTTGTTTTAAGCACCAACTATTGAATTCTGGGTGTCCATTTAAGTTTGAAGCTAGTATCAGCTTTTTGTGAACATTCCGACACGGTAGTAGCCTACTAAGAAGCTACTTTTAAAGAACTAAAATTAAAAACCAGAAGGAAGGAGAGAGAGAGAGAGAGAGAGAGAGAGAGAGAGAGAGAGAGAGAGAGAGAGGTTTTTGACAATGATGGGTTATATATCGTAATATCCAGAAGGTATGTGCATAGTCAGACATAGTACCGAAATAATCCAACTATGACCACAAATTCTAACTCGCGAAGTTAATCTTTAGAACAAAAGCTTGAAATGTTCATGTTGTTATAAACAGACCTGGAGGGAATAACTCAATAAAATAATGAAAAGAAAGAAAAGGGGCCTGAGTGGTTATCATTTGTGGAATATAGCTGTCATACCAACCTCAGGATTATCAACAGAACCATAACAATTCAAAAATTGATTAAAGTCTGTTGACTGACCAGTAACCAATAATAACAATCTTTAAGAATGTATGCATTTATGTTTAAGTGCGCGGAATAAAACAAATTGAAAATGAACACCATTGTTTGACCTTTCTATCAAGTTTATTGCAACCAAATTTCAGCAAAATCTAAGGGAAGGTGTCAAAGGACACGGAAATAATGAAATGACTACCTAACGGACCGTCTTCACTCAAGGTACACGGCCAACTAGTGAGAAGTGAATCTAGCCCATGGTTTTTGACACAATCTCAAAAATATTCATCAACACCACAATCTCGTTTACTTACATGGCAATCAATACTAATGTATGCACTGACAGAGCAGTACAGAAATGAACAGTTCTTAAATATCATGGATGGATAACATCACCAAGTGATGAACTACTTTTCTAAACCCTTACATAAGGTATATTTCTGTAGTTCTCGAACAATGTGAAATAAGTCCTTTTTTTTCCAAGAAACTGTTTTTAAAAAAGTGTCAAAATATTTTAAACACGCACAAATATTCTAAACTAAACAGGCAGCGCCACCTGGGGAACAAAATGAAGGACTAGGTGCTCCAGTAGTGTAACTGTACAAGTTGGATGCAGTTGGCTGGGTGGTTTTGAAGATAATTTTGGCCAAAAAAAAAAAAAATAAATAAATAAATCATCAAAAACACACGTACACACTTACTGGACTGCACCCATTTCCGTAAACTCAATAAAGAGGTACCTAATATAATTCTCCGAGTGTGAAGTGAATCTGGCTGAAAATTTGGGCGACAGAGTCGAAAATGTGAGTTAACGTGTCAATCCCCGTGATCTACATTATAATCAGTTGGAACAGATGGATTAACTGACAAGATGGGAGTTGAAAACATGCTTAAAATCAGCAATATACTAAGTCACTACCCGGTGAACAATTAGGTTTTCATGTGTCCACCAGGTATAATTCCACTAAGATCAGTACCATTTACATAGCGCTTTTTAGGACATGCCAAAAAACAGCAAAATTCACAAAACCTCCTGAAACGTTTTTAACGCTGAGCCACCTTTGGAATTAATAAGGGTCCAGGGGGTATCAGATGTGTCTGTCAATTCAAAACAATTGACTGACGTGTTTGGAGAAAAAAAAACCCACAAAAAATCATAAAAAAGTACAAGTTATTGGAGCACAAGCATTTGAATTAACTTGACGGGTGTCTACCTTAGTACATCTATTCTATGTCTAGAGACAATCTGGTTAATGGTTTTGAAGGAGTATAAAATGTTAATTGTGAGTGAATGGACGGACCTGCAGACAGATTGAGGGTTGACAGATGGCAGCCAATCTTCAGTGAGGTAAAATCGCATCACGACCTGTTGAACTAATTAAGATTTAGGGATCTGATTTATTTTTTTCTCATTACAAAACAGCTAATTTGTTCGAGGAGCCATAACCTCATCCAACCAATCAGAATTGCTATTACCTATCGGGCACCCCCCTCCCCGTGACGTAAGGCGTAAATATGAGAAGTCGGTGCTGCTGGTATATATAAAGAATTGACCATTGCCGCCTTTCCTGGGCACTTGAGGGCCCATAAGCCACGTTTAAATTTAGACAAAAATAAAAGTCCACCTAAAAACGTACGAGATAACACCTTAGTTTTGGCACGTTTTTGTCTCTTTAGGCAGCCCTATCTTCCGTCTGTCACACGTAAATAGAACAATGTGCCACAGTATTTGGAAGATGTGCATTTCCATGATATATGTCAGATTGACCAAGCAACTCTTGGCTTGTGTCTTGGTGATGAACAATCCTAGCCCATGATCACAATTAAGCACTAAGAGAAAATAAAGTTTGTGTGTGTGTGTGTGTGTGTGTGTGTGTGTGTGTTTTATGCTGTTATTCTTTACCTTTAGTGACCTTGAAAGGTCACAAAGACAATGTGCATTTTATTCTGCTACTGGTGGTTTCCATGCCGACGGTTACTGGAAAACACTTAAAATAAGGTACCAAAATGTTTCTTTTGAAACTATATTTCTTTTGAGCTTGAGTAAATTTGAAAGATTAAACAGACAATATTTGCTTGCATCTCACTAATAGTGGATCAGTCATCTTACATTTAAACAATGAAGCGCTTTTAGCTGTAGCAATTGAGAATGATATTGCACACAATGGTGATGGTTTTCAACAAAAGTGCTGTAAATATTTCTTCACAATTGTCAAAACAAATTAACAGGTCCTGTTTTAAACAGGATGGGAGAAAACATAAAATGAATACCAGATATATCTATGATATTTGTCATAAACGTTATTCAGGGAGTAAGTTTAGATTTTCACATATTTTTTCCACTTTTGGAAATAATAACATGGCCTTTCTTAAACTATAGGATTAAATCCCAGTTGGATGGACCTTAATTAATTTTCAAATCTCATCACAAGTGCAAAACTATTTCCGGACGTTCAACACCGCTTGTCCCAACACAGGATAGTGTAACATGTAACTCATCAATGAAATTGATGGACACATTTTTACCTGTAAAGCATTATTTTGCAATGTTTTGCACAGCATATAGTTTTATGTGTCATTTATTTTTCTTATAAAATTACATGGCTTGTTTAAATGCTTCATGTAGTTCTTGTTGTAACTGAAGAACTGTATTATACAAATAGTAGCACGTCTTTTGTGTAGTTCTCAACACAAAAAATACTGCAAGTCTGTCTTTGCTCCATAGCCACTCCAGTCACTGTCTAAGTCTAAACCTCTGAATAAATTAATATATCACATTCAATTGCAAATTTAGAAAGTCGTAGGTTTCAACAGTCAAATGAATTCAAAAACAAACCATCAGTGGTAGCATGTTTTTGCAGATATAAACTCCCAGACATGACTTTAGATGATTGCAGCTGCTTGTCTTGTATGTGGTAGACAACCCAATTCAACAAAAAGAATGCATGGGCGTGATATATCAGCAACTAAACAAATACATACTGTAAATTACGTTCTTGTTTATAATGGTAACAATTGAAGAATTTACATGAACAAGTACATGTATAAATATACTTAAAATAGTAAAATCCAAACCTCAACTTACTTTGAGAATGGTAATCCATAAATGTTCACGTGCCTTTCCTCCAAAGACACCAAGACCACCTCAATTACTGTATGTGTAAATATAGTGAGCCTGGTATTTGATGACACGAAACAGTACCTCCTCAACATATATCAAAGGTCCTCTTGTGTTTTTCCATACTTCAGGAAAAGTTCTCTGAAAAATCTGTTTACCAAATTCCACCATAGTTTCTTTTTCCATATATATGTCCATATAACTGCCACACCTAAACTTACATTACAATTTAATGCATCCTGTCAGTTCATAGAAATTTCTGTCACAAAGTACTTTTTGAAAAAAGAAGAAATAACGTCTCACAGGTTATTGATCTTTATGGACATTTCACGGAATAAGCATGATGTTATTTATCCTTGAGTTGTCTCAGACTCCTTTGTGTTGCTGTTGATCTTAAATCTTCAGGATATTTATTTACAACCGGTCCCTCCTGCTGTGTCCAGATGACAAATTAAACTAAAGTTAAAGGTGTATTGTGTTAAAGGGGAAAGAACATTTGTTTTAAACGTGTTTTAACGAATTAACAAGTTCCCTAGGGCCTAACAAAAAATTATGTGTGGTTCCGGTAATCAGACAGCCCCTACTATAACAGTCCAAGCCTAACATATATCGAATAAAAAAAAAAAACTGTCAAGCCACCTTTCCCCAATAATAGTTGATCCACCCAAGCCAAAAGATTTTATCGAGAAAGTAGCCATTGTCTGTTGTTATCTCAAAAACAGCTTTTTTTTAACTTGTCCGGTTGGTTAGCTTGGGCCAGGAAAACAGCATAGCTGCATAGTCACAATTGTTCCGTGAAATAACATAGCCCCATTTGTTCAGTGATCATTATTGTAGTATTTCGGCAGGTTCCAAGTGTCCATTCTCAGAGTAACAAGGGCAAACGGTGATAGAAGTATACCAAAACATGACTTATTATCTTAACTTTAACCTGCCCACTCGGTTGTTATCTTGGTTATCCAAATGTGACACCATGGCCTGAGTCACCATGTGGTTAGTGCCATTTTGAACACTGAACAGTCCATTGACTGTGGGACACTAGCAAAAAATACATTTGATTTGTATATCAAAACAAACCGTGGCCACAGCATATATCGTGATCATTATTGATGCTCTTAAACATTCGCAAAATTTATATTTTTTGGTTTTACATATTAAACCCTCCCCCCCCCCCCCCGCCAGATTATCCCAATACTCATTTACACACCATTGGGTCTGAAATCCATAATTTTCAAAATGGCGCTCTAGTCGATATTTTGTAGAGGCAGTATCCAAAATATATGTCTGATTAGTTTTACAGGAAGGGCAATTTGTCGAATGACTGCATGTACACTATATAATTGGACTATTCCAGATTGAGCATTACCCCAAAATGTAAATACAAAGCCACACAGTTCCCAGTTGTATGCCCCAGAAAAGGCATTTTATATCAAACACTGAGGTCGCCCCCAAGACTATGAACTGAGTGGGAGCACAGGATATATGAGGCCAGACCACTCGCTGAGTCAAAGCTAGAGCTAAGTGGAGAAGGTTGCCCCGATAGTGGATACAGGTCCCAAAATATTGGCGAGTTTTATATACATGGAATGGTAATAAAGTGACACTTACATTGCCTGTCTTACACATATTCAGTACTCCTGGTGTAAAGTTTTTTTATTGAGTTGGTTACGTGATAATATTGTAGATAATGGGATGTATAACATTTTTTTAGTAATTTATGTTGAAGGATGGCCCAAATCAGGTTATGCCAAATTTTATTATATATCTTAATGAGTCTCCAGTTTGTATATTTGGGCATGTTCACCGTCAAAGATACGGATAAGTTGGGTTCTGCAGTAAAAATTGCACAATTTGCAAATTAGCATTGTTTAGGCATAAAAAGAAGATTTATATGTACAATGTGTCAACAAGAATTCGACAATAAACGAAGTGCACCAATATAGAGACAAATAAAAAATACGAAACTATTATTATGACAGATGCTATACCCTATCTTAAATATCCATGGCAAAAGTGGCCACCCCCTCTTTCCAGTCATAATTTAGATTTTAAAGAATGTTACATACTACTCAATTGGCTTTGCAGTATAAATTATATGTTGTTAAAAAGATTACAAATGAACACAGGCGAGGACAATGATTAATATCAAATGCTTAAAGACAGCTGAACATTAAATGTGGAAACAATTTACATAAGTTCAGAAACTGTCAATATGTTGCTGTATGAGCAACATGTACATTTGACACGGCAGATCTATGCATAGCTCAGCAGTCCGTTGAATATAAAGTTAGAACACCTCTAAGGAAAGAAAACTGAGCAAAGAACGTCACAATATGTCGTTGTAAAAGACATCAGTATTTGTCAGGACTGTAACTATATGATGAATTGAGTACAAGTATAATATTTGCATTAGCAAAGGTCTTTGATTGATACTAAGTGCAAGGTAGTATTGTTTCACACAGAGGTTTCATCTTCAACAAATGTGGTTCAACACTTGTCCTGTACAACCAGCGGTTACAAACATGCAGAAAAATTATCAATATATAGAAGCGTGTATCTGGCACTAGAATTGGCATGGCAGTCCAATAATACTTATTTGCGCGGCATTTGTTGTAAGCTAAACAATCACCTGTAACACAATGCACCACTTCTCATTCACCACTATTTTTAGAGCAGTAATGCACTATGTCCTGACTTCTATTACTCTGTGTTTAAGATTTACTCGTTTCTATTTGTGATTCTAAATACTTTAATCTAGTTACTGCCTTTCTTAGGACAAACATTATACCAACGATGTCTAAGGCACGTACACTTTTAATGGAACATACATGTAAATCGGATCTAAATGAAGAAACCAAAGAAACTGAAGACAGTCCAAGATTGAAACTTCTTTTGATATATTTCTAAACGCAACTTTGAAAGCAAAAAAGAATAATAAGATATGTTTTGATCACATATGTAATGAACATGAATGATATTGAATCACTAATCAGCAATAAGGCAAAAGGTAGAAAGCATCCTGTTTTACAATGTTATTATGAAAAATCACACAGAGGAAAACGCTGATAATGTAACACAGGTAGGAACAGAATCAAATAGCTTTGTGTCAGCAATTTTAGTATATAAAGAATGTGTACACCATTTTGCCCAAATCAACCGGAGCTGTATTGCCCTTCATAATCGAAAATGTGAAAACACTGTAACATCCCTGCTGTGGGTAATAGAAAATACGCCGAACTTGGTTCAGAGGGATTCAGATCCACAGTTAGCGTATCAGTAAAGAACGTGCGTCATTTGTGTTATAACATCGTATCACTAACTCGTTGCGCATCTGTTTAACTAAAATGGAGGCAGTTAACCCAATATCGTATCAGTAGCACATCAGCAACCACAATTAGCATGACAGTCGCGTTGTACTCGTCGTTCTCCTCATAATCATCAAGAGCAGCCACAGCTATAATTTGAAATATAGCTCACCATACGTAAGGCGGCCGGCGAAGGCATTGCAGATAGTTGAGTGAGAAATGTTCTCTTTTTTACTCATGAAATGAGTGGGTAATGTAATTTTTCAATTCGTTCCACATATCAAAAAATAGGGCCTTTCCAGGATAGAAGTTCAATTCAAAACCAAATGATGAAATAAAAAAAATACTAAAAAACAAAACAAAAAAAAACATTTATTCATAGTAACAAATTTACGTATTGTAATTGAATAAAAAGATTGCAAACTAGTAGTTGTTCAGTCTTTGTCAAAAGTAAACACATGCTTTGTGCGTGGCACAAGCCTGATAATGTGTTAAAGGGTCTTCCTGCAAGATGCAAATAAATTGTCAATACAGATGATTTTGCCTATTATCATTGCCAATCAAATCCTTTCAAAAGTAAATTCCCCGTTTCTACAATTTACGGATAGTATAAAAGTTAAATAATTTACCACCACCTTTGAACATTTACAGGTAATTTACACATAAAGTAAGAGAATTTTAACCGGCCTATCAGGAAAATGGAACTGAAAATGCAATTCAAAAAGTTGAAAAGTGTGAAAGCACGAGGGATATGTATTTTATTTCTTTACAATTATTAAAATGCGCTTAATCTTCTTATATTAGATTCTTTTACTTGGTATAATTACATCGTAAAGTATGATAATACCCAGCACAATGATCGAAAGGGTACGTTTGTTCCTTTCCAAATTAAATTTTTAAAAATGAAAGCAAACCGTTTTCACCTAATTACACGAAACTGCAGTGCTTGAATCATTTGGAAAAAATTGAAGCAATATTAATAATAGTTCACAGGTTTTATTTTTTAAGAAAAACATTAACTGTCACAAAGTAGTACTGCAGGCCTCTGTCTGAAAAGACAGTTGTCAGTTCATATGGGTTTCTAATTCTGCTCAAATCTGTGCAACACGGAGGAAAGGAGGAAGGATTTAGAAATCAAATTCTTTCCAGCAAAATAATATTAAAAATGAATATATAAAAATTATTCATAATGATGATGATATGTAATATTATCATTATCATTATAATTATCATTATATCTGAGTGACAAAATTTCAAGCCTCACTGCACACACACACACACACACACACACACACATATATATATACACACATATATATATATATATATATATGTATGTATATATATCTATACATATACATTTATAGTCCCACTAACTCTCTGTATAACTTTTCATTTGTGATGTGTGTTTTAAATACTGCAATGAATTACATTGAGGTGGGAACAAAAGTGTGTCTGTTGCTTTAGGGATTATATCGGTGACCACTTCATATGCCCTCCTTGTTTAATGTGACATTTTATATCAGAATTCTTCTTGGTTTGGATTGCATTATGTACATAAAAAATATATGGATGTCCCAGTGTAACACTATTTTGTAACATCCATGAACCTTTCGCAAAAATATACTTTAGGTTTTTTAATGAAAAGTGCACATTTAATTTCTAATATAATTGAAGCTTTCTATTTCAGACTGCAGACAAAGTAAGGCAGGGATTGAATACACTGGAAAGAATAACAAAGCGGAAAATGAACGAATATGCCAAAGATGGGACCAACAAATTACACATGTCAAGGACTACAAAAATTCACCAAAAAGGTTTCCAGACACAACAATGGCAGAAGCTGGAAACTATTACAGAAATCCCCATAAAGATCAAAACGGGCCTTGGTGCTATACAATAGATTTGCAGTACCGAATGAAGTATTGTTGTCTCCCACCTTCTGGAAAGTTTACACTATCAGACACATTCCAGTACGTCCGTAAAACACAGTTTTCTACTCAGCTGACTTTTCTGTCAGCCGTAGTCATAGATTGGGTGGTGAAATATTGTCAAACGGTACATATGTACACAATGTACATATTTTACATGCTATCAAAAAAAGAGTGCCCTTATACGCGTTAAACTCCATGTGTAATACTTTGTGTCGCTTTCGACCATGCTTGCCGTAAAGGTCACGCACCATTGAAATTTCAAAATTTGTCATGACTTTTTATTCATTTTGGGCAAAGTGAAGAACAAAACAAGCTCATTGATACTGATTAACCAAACGGCAAGATGATGATGATGATGATGATGATGACGACGACGACGACGACGACGACGACGATGATGATGATGATGATGATGATGATGATGATGATGATGATGATGATGATGATGATGACGATACAATTTGGCAAATTGTTTTAAAGTTAACAAAGTCACTTTTGCGAACCCCCACACTTATTTTTTTTTCAATGGGTATTGTTATGATTGTTTCATTTTTTACTTTCTGTTCTCTTCTACAATTTCATCTTTTCAGTAAAAACGGAAGGCAGATTGGTATGAAAAATTTCAAAGATTACAAATTCGTTAACCAGCTGGTGATACTGCAGATTCACCTGTTTTGTGCATGTTTTGTTACTGACATCTTACTGAGTATGGGTATTAAAGAAAGCAACAGAACATGTGGAGCTGTTATGGTTATGACTGAATCAAAGTAACGGACGGGGCGCTTTCAAAATGCTGAATTTTAGTTCAAACAGGGTATCTCGTTGAGCTTAAATTTTGTGTTATATTCATTTTACAAGCATACAAGCATGGCAGAGAAACACATAGTGGTATCGTTTTGTCAAAACATGGTCATAAAACGTCCATATATACAGTGTTAATCCATATTAGTTTAGCAATAGCACGCCATAAATTGTTAACAGAAACTTTGATTGAAAGTCCATTTTCATTTTTAGCAGCAGCTGAAAAATTATAGAACAATGTCAGAACACATTTCCATCATAAACTTTGACAGGACTTAATAAGGTAAGTGTATGTATGCACCGGAAAGTTTCAGTTTTCACAAGCTTTACACTTTACATCTTGGAAATTCCTTGGTTCAGATAACAATTGCCTTTATATTGCAGACTGAATCTATTTTTAAAAAGTAGCAGATTTCTTTCTTGTTTGATGAGCACACTTTTACTCGTTTCGGGAATCAATGTGGTCATCAAGTGATATTTGCATAAACATAGTTCATGTGGAATACCAAACAATTCTATGCCATAGAGGTTCTCACACAGTATTTTCCCTTAATTTGGGAGGGTTGGCGAATTTAATAAAGCATCACATCGTTCCTGTTCATAAAGAGGCAATCCATAGTAAGCAATTAATTTTTTTGAGAATTGACTCATTTACTATAGAATCACATAGTGACAGTTCGTGAAAAGAGATAATCAACAGTCGAGTTTGTTTTTCTTATATTGTCACACCAGACAACGAAATACTTTAAAGTAAGTAAAGACTCATAGACACATCCAACCAACAGTGACACTTCAGCAGGAAAAAGTAACCTTTTGGACCATTTGTTTGAAGAAAAAAAAAGAAAAAGATATGTTACAGTAATTGGGTTGGATTGAGGCCTATGGCCTAGAGCTTGTTTACAGGCATGGGACAGCTACAACACTTATCTAAAAAGGGAAATAGTTTGTGACTTTCTTCCTCTTCCAACCACAGAGAACAGAATATCCTACTTAGTTTTCTATACCGATATCTGAGGACTAGTGCCTTTGTGTCATTGGTAGAATTGACACAATGTCTGTCAAGAATACAGCAGCATATATCAATTAATGACCATCACACAGATACTATGTTCAGAGGACCCACAGCAAAAATCAGTGTCTCTATGATCATTGTTTTTAAATATCCTCTTTGCAATCAGTGTGTCACGAATATCCAGTCATACTTGGGGAATAAGATTGGTTTGCTGTCAAATTATAAAAAATGGATGTTGCAATAAGCCATCCTGAGAATTTCCCAAAATGTGATATTATATAACAATTACGTGACTGTTGTGTGGCTCAGTGTTGTTACATGACAAGTGTACAAGAATGGCAATATTTCTTAATTAATCTATCATGTACATGAGAAAATCATTACTTCGAAGTGCCATATCCTTTCCGCCCTTGTAACGTACGAAACTGTAACAAAAAAAAGAAACACAGAAACAAAACCAAAACGCAAAAACAAAAAAGGAGGTCTGAAAGCCTGTATGGGTAAGCTATCCCCATCCCTTACATACTAAGAAGTACCCCCCCCCCCTAAAAAATATTTTTAAAAAAGCAGAAGAGGATGAGCGTCGGTATGATTTAGGCAGCACCTACGTCTGTCAGGGAAAAAATTTGCCCTTCTTAAAGTGGTATCATGCAATAAATTTCTTAGTCATTTGTCCTATTTCTCGTCGTTATGTGGTATGCATGAGACATGGACAGATAAGTACATTGTAGGTTCCCTGTGCACTAGGATTTCTGTGAAACATTTACGTATCTCTATGCAAAAACTAGTGTAGTTTAGTAAATTTCTGGCCTAATTCAGCAGAGGCAAATTTTTTTTCTTACTTTACGGAATTAATATTTAGCATTGCCCAATGCTGTATTCCTAATACATGAGTTGTGGATACAGCATCAATAAAATACTATCTGGTTATTTCTAAGGAGTGGATATCTCAAACCACAAGGTATATCAAGCCATAAACAATAAATAATATCATATTCTTGTCGAGTGGAAATTACTTTTATTCCTCTTTTTCTGTAGCTTAAAACATGACACAATACCTTAAGAAAACTCCCTGCCATTGATATTCAAACAAAATAACAATGAATGATGAGCAACACTTTATCACAATGTGTATTATTTTAAGTCTATTTTCATTTTCCATCTAACCTTTAATAGAGTGCACGCAAGTAAGTCAGGAGGGTTCCGAAGCAGGATCATCCATGACAGAAATGACGCTTGCATGGAATTAATGTATTTTTTCAAACAAGACAACCGGAAAGAAGGTACCTACCGTCTCTGGGCAGAAACATACAAAATCAGCATTGAGTTTGAATTTATGGGAATGTGGGCCGCAACTACAATGGGATTTTGCTGATTTTACCTGTTCAGAAATTCCATAGGAGGAGCCACAACGTAAAAGCCCGTATTATCAAATTACAATTAATTTTCTCTGAACCTTTAACATTATTCGATAGAATGTGAAGTTAGTATGCCGAAAGACGTATAGAACACGCATTTTAGCTGCATAGATGAAAAAAAATGGTCTTTTTTTTTGTGAAAGGTACTTCATATGTGCATTAAACTTGCCATAAAACTTACATTCTTGTCAAATAAACCTGATAATTACATATTTTTTAAAATCAGTGAGCAGTTAACAGGATCACAAAATATTGTCAATATATTTTACAGCTGAGTGATATACATAAACTCTTCATATTTCGTTGTATTCTTGCATTATAAGTGAAATATCCAAACACAGAATTATGAATTTGTGCAAATTCCAAAACTTGTGGTGAAAGTCACTGCTATGTGGTTTGGGAGCATGAGAATATTTTAACAGTGCTGTAAAATATTGTAGAAAAATTGGTCCTCTCTTTATCACATATTAAACGTACAGTTTCAATTTATGACAAAAACACCAACAGTATGAACCATTTAAACATTTCGTTGATATAATATTGCATTAAAACACCGGAAAGAACATTACTCAAGTTGCTCAATTTAGCCATTATTTATTCTATCCCTGACTGCTTTTTTTTTCTTCTGATCTTTATTTTTTTTAAAAAAAGTCATTAACTCGTTCAAAAGTTATGACCTGATAAATATACACGGTACACTTATTTGAATGCTTCACGTGAAAAGTGTTAGGTTCTCGGCATCCTTTATAGATGTGCACATAGCCTTTGGTAGACATGTGATAATGATGATTTTAGTGTTCAAGAAACATATATATTACTTTATCTCAATGAAAAGGCCATGATGTGTACACTCTAGCTACCATAAAAATTGAGTGTTTACCCTCATTTTTCTTTTCCCTACCAAAGTCCAACACTCTTTGAAGCCAGACACTGATCACTGCACATACACTCCCGGCCAGCTTGTTTGTCACTTTCTCTCAATATTTTAATTACTAGAACGGCTGTCTGTGTCCAGTTTCCTTTGTGTCATATTACAAAGTAGATGCACAATTTCACTTTCTGTCTTCCAATTTTTATGATCAATGTGTCAATTCAATATAGCATTTTCTGCAAATTATCATGATTATAACATTTTGATTTAAATTTGAAAAGAAAAATTACTACATAAAGCTAATCAGAGCGTCCAATCTATTGACTAAAGTGTGAACTCAGTGATTAGGTAATAGCAATTAGGTTGAGTTACTGGGTGTTGTTTGAAGTCCAGGATAAGTGTGACCCCTGCAGCCAAGCCTTGTAAGGAGAAATGGGGGTGAAAACCACCCTGCAAAATGTCTTTAAGCCCAAGTAACTTAAGCTGAGGTGTACACAGCATGCTATTACTGAACAATATAAAGATCGTTTTCTTTATTTCGATTACTTTAAAATTATAATATTTACGGAAGATCAAACCTTTGAAAAAATTCCAGTTCCTAGTGATTTCTCTGGAAACTTCTTGTGACAGGTTAGCTTATGGAGTGTACAGAGTTAAAACTATGGAATAGGATATTGACCACAAGAAAGTGGTTCTGGACGAAAGTACACAAACACACTTAGTTCCACACGTCGTCTAACCGGCACTTTAGGCTTTGCAACTTTCAGTTCTCATTGTGGAAAGATCTGTGGAATTTTACCAAAAATAGTTTTCTTTCCATCTGGGAAATGAGCATTGCAGACATCGTTGGTACAAATTTACTGAAACAGCCGTTGGTACCAGCTCTAGAAATGTTTATTTACCACGTATCTTGGAGTTCTTTGTTTTTAGGGAAGTTGTAGAAACTATATTTTTGATGACTGCTGGGACTGGCATGCTTTGCAGCAAACTGACGCTGAGCAATTCATTATGGGGACCGGGCATATCCCGTATTAAATTATTCAGGCTGTGCACTAGGCACTCGAGCTGTTATTGTATTTGACAATGATGTAAAAGTCTGTGTAAGAAATTTGATACTTCGTACTAAATATAGTAGTATGAAGTAGTTTTAATATAGCTTGACTGGATAACAGTGGATCATGAAACAGTAACAGTCAGCCACCTGACATTACGAGGGATTTAATATGGGTGTCAAATATCCTACCTTTAGACTGTGAAGAGGACGTTCTACAAGTGTATGGATTGGCGGTACCATGACATCGATTATTTACGCATTTTATAAATGAAGCAAGGAATGCGTTCATCACAGATTCCGATATAAACAAACAGACAAACCCTAGTAAAAACAATGAAATGGGCAATGCACATGCATGCCAGTTTATGCAAGAATACACAGACTCTATTCAATCCTTATTTTCTTGTGCATTCTGTTTTTGTTTTTGTTTTTTTTTTTTTTTGGGCATCATATATGTTTTATTCTGAGTTCCATTCGTTTTCATTATTTGTGATGTGTGTACTCATAATAGTTTTAAATTGTTATCTCGAGTTATATTTATTTCCAGTATATGTGATGTTTGAACTTAGTTTTAATTTATCAAGTGTATAAATAAATATACACATATACATGTGTGTGTGTGTGTGTGTGTGTGTGTGTGCTTGTGCATGTGTGTGTATTTGTGTGTGTGTGTGGTTTTCCTGTCCACTGCCACAACTGCACATATATTCAAAATATTATACCCTCTTTTCTGATGATGATGAACATTATCATCATGGTGGTCGTCGTCGTCATCATCTTCATCAAACACCAGTTGCCGCAATAAGCAATACATCTACCATTTGTCAAAATAATAGTGCACAATATGATATCTTTTAAAAAATGAGATATACGGTGGAAAAGCAATCACATTTGATTACACATTATTCATGAATGTTGCTACAAGTATCCTGTTATTACAGTGAATATTGTAAATTTAAAGTTTAAGGATTCGCACGTCTGTCTACCGATTTATAGTGTTCAGAACAATAAAGTTATGTGACTTAACAAATTAGTAAATTATGGCTTCACTTTCTCATGATTTTTTATGAACCCGTCTATGGTTATGTTTAGGTCACATTTTTTAGTTTGCCTAATTTTTACCTACAGCGTCCATGATAATTAAATTTCATACAGGCACTGGATCAAGAAAGGGAAATATGAAGACTACCACCAGATGTGCCATTTGCAGCATACGCCATCCACCAACTTTTATATAGAGGCTCTGCTTTTTTGTGGAGTTAATATTTACCTCTATCTGTATTCTACTAGAATTGTGCAGGGGCCCCTTCAAAGAGATCACTGATTCTACCACCAAGTAATCTGAGTTTCAGGGTGACGTTCAGTGCTTTCATTGATTGCGCCTTTGATGATCTGTTATTAAGTGTTCCACAGTAAAAACATGCCTAGGATGTGTATGGCGGCTGTACTGTTCAACAATTCACAAACCCTTATCGTTTTGGTTCTAAACCTGGGGCTTTTTTCACTTGTCAAGAGGGACCAGCAAGAAATAAGTCCGTCTGATGAACTTCTGGGTAGAATGTCGAACAGTGACATGAGTTAAGCTACTGTGTTATAAAAGTGTGTACATAAGTTGACAGTTTTTTACTTGACCATGGCTACGCTGCCATGGAACAGGATAAAGAATCTTTGCTGAGTCTTCGTTTTTCTGATTTCTCAAAAGAAAGAAAGATTTTCCGCATTTGTATTCAATCCCAAAACGTGAAATCCGTAAAAATTTCAGGAACCACGGGAAGGCATTTGAATGAATATTCTCTGCCAACCCCCGCGCATAAGAAACACAAAAAACACAGAAAGGCAGAGGAGACACACAGAGAGTGGGAGAGAGAGAGAGAGAGAGAGAGAGAGAGAGAGAGAGAGAGAGAGAGAGAATGAGAGAGAGAGAGACGGGAGGGAGAGGGAGACACAGAGAAACAGTGTGACAGAGTGACAGAGAGAACATATACATGAGTAAACCAAATTTAAATCTTTTTGTTGGTTGTTCCTTTCTTACAACATGAGTTCCACGTACTTGGAGCAGCCTCTAAGTGTCAATTTTTTTGTCATTAAGTTTATCTTATACAGAAAAAGCATAAAATATCGTATTTAAATGTTTTAAGGTACAAGTGATTCAAGCAATTGGAATATCACTAATGTTCAAATTTGTTTTCTAATGGACCATTTGTATAAATCCAGAAGTTGGTAGGCTTTTTCCTTTTTTTCTTATTCTCCTTTTTTCTTACTTTCCATGTCTCTGGCCCTGTCAATGATATATATATATATATATATGTATATATATATATATATATATATATATATATATATATATATATATATATATATATATATATATATAAATATATATATATATATATATATATATATATATATATATATATATATATATATATATATATATGCTCTGATGTCACACCATGAACGCTATGCTCATTATATATATTATGACGTCATAGAATTATAACGTCACGTAGCCATTACCAAGGCCTGAGCATTAGTATTTTCTTTTTAGCATGAAACATGAAAAGGAAAAAAATCACTGAAACCGGAAGCGAGATTTAATAGCTCTAAGTTGAAATTTGTAACACATTACGTGTATAGTCCTGTGACTGTGATTATTTCCACTGCAGTGCAGTTTGTCCAATTAGATGCTTGTGTTAGTTCTACATGTTTCTGTCATTTAATTAATTTTCTTGCATATGATTAATGCTTTTTTCACTTTGTTACTTTACATGGTCACGCTTCAGAAGGCCAAAATCCCCTGAAACACAATGGTTCCATAGACACCACATACCTGTCTTGCCTGACACCCCCCGATTTTTGGTCTGCCTTTCAAGGTCTTAATGTTACCATATCTGCTGCTTCCTGGGATATTGATTTAACTTTTTTCACTCCATTGATGACGTTGTATCTAACAAGCTTCAGTTATTCCTGACTACCGCCGAGTAGTTTTTCCCATATAAAGAATTTACCATTCAGCCCAATGGCAAAAATTAAATTATAAAAAGAACAATAAATGAAAATGAGCCTGGAAACGTTTGAGAGGTAATGGACTGCACCTCGTCCCTTTACCCATGATACCTGACAAAAGGGACAAGCTTTATCAGTTAAAAAAAAACAAACAAACAACACAACAAAGTTGAAAATTCATACAGTAATTTGATCATCTCCTACTCTTTTCAATTACGAATGTAAATGTATGAAAAAATTATGAATTTCAAACAATGTCAGAGATGTCCCAGGCAATTCTTCAATGTAAAATCCACGAAGACATGCCACCCATTATTGGAAGAGACAAAACCATTTGTAACATCAATCAGGAATCAGGATCAGGAATCATTTATTCAATCAAAGCATCCAAATGTACATTACAATAGCATTTGTAGTTATATGAAATGTACATATTGACCTGGGAAAATTGCACTAAGGTCATATCTGACATGCAAGCAATCCTGAAAGCATCACACTGTTGAATAAGTAACAGGTAACATTTGACAAATACATCAATAACAGGTAAATTGTGTTTAAATTACAATTACAGTATATTCCAAGCAGGGTACTTGAAACAGGTATAAAAAGATAATAACAAACAAATTAATTACCAGTTTTGCAAACATAACAACTCTGCATAAAACATGCTGTTTCATACTTGTCTATGAAATATCTTTTCACATAACTACGAAACCTTGGGTGCTATGTGTGTTTACTTTGTCTTTTATTACTGCCAATATGTTGTTCAAAATATAATGCCTAATGCAATATCGTATGTACGCTCTAGAGGTGCGAATTTTTTTAACAGTTGCTTCTGTTTCTTGTGTTATAGCCATGTATGATCAAGTTATGGAAATATGCAGGGAATTTGCCATTTTTAAGTCCTTAATGAAATTTTTGAACCTGCAATTTATCTTTATATCTTGCAGTTTTAGTAACTTCAATTATTTCAACATAGGTTCTGTGTGGGCATTGAAATTTGTACTGCTTATTGTACGAATTGGCCGTTTTTGAATAGTGAAATGTCTTTCTGAGTTATGTCCCCATGCAAGAAGGCAGTAGTTAAAATATTATCAAATTAATGTATTATATAGGATTAAAAGGATTTCCATCAGAAGGATAGTTTCAAGTCTATTTTAAAATCCTTGCTCTCTGCGATGTTTTGTCACATATCTTCTGTATATGGTAATCCTAGCCAATATATTTGTCTAAAGTTAGACCCAAGCAGTTAAATTCATTCACACAGTCAATTCTTACTGTATCAATTTCAAGAGTTACGGAATTGCTTCTTTGCAACGGCTTGTAAAAAACATGGATTTTGCTTTTCTTACATTCAAAGATTACTTATTTACCCTTAGCCGTGCACATATTTATCTAACTCTGCATTTATAATTTGCCAAATGTTACTATTTGGATCTTGATTTTTTTGAAAACATATATTTATTGCACTACGTAACGTGGTATCGTCTGCATAGATAATAAATTTAAATAAATTTGAGGCAGATTTAACATCATTAATATAAAGTAAAAACAAAAGCGGACCTAGAATAGATCCATGAGGGACACCTGTCGTTATGACTACCAATTGAGACTTAACATCATCTATGATGACATGTTGCTTCCTATTCTTCAAATAACTTTTAAACGATGTTAAACTATCGTCTTTCATACCATAGTAATGTAATTTGCGCATTAAGATCTTGTGGTCTAGAGTGTCAAACGCCTTAGACAAGTCCATAAAGATATTTACAGGCACATCTCCTTTATCCATAAATGTCAAAATTCTGACAATTAATTCCTATTATACGGTTTCAGTTGAGTGGCAATTTATAAACTCCTGATTGAAAAGTACAGATTTTTTAGTATTAAAATACTCAAGAATTTGATCAAGTATGACTCGCTCAAACGCTTTTCATATAGCCTGAAAAACATAAATGGGCCTATATTAATCAAAAATGGTTTTGTCATTCTTCTTATGAATTGGAATAACTTTTGCAATTTTCAATAAATCGGGAAATATTTCTGTTCTTAGCATTTGATTTACTCCCACTGTTATAGGTTTACACAATTTCAGCTTTACCAGTTTAAACAGATTTACTGACAAATTATCATGGCCATAACTGTTTTTAGATTTTAGGAATCTATTATTGTCATTATTATCTCATCTGTACCATATTTGATGTGGAAGGTTTGTTTAGTTGGTTCAGTCAGGTAATCAACGAAGTTTTTGTCATTTGGTATGTCAATTGCTGTGCCCAGTTTGAGCCATATATTTGTAAAGTGCCTATTAAAATTATTAGCATTTTCCTGCTCATCTTATAACTCTGTATAGCTTATTGGGGTTTTACATAGAGGCATATACAGTTGGCTTAAGCATATACAGCGGCTGTTGGTCCAGTGTCTATTGTATTGTGTCACGTCCCCCTCCATGGTCAGCCTATGTGTCACCAACTTTGCAAATGTCACCACCACCCTCACACTGCAAAAATTGGATGTGCTGATCATTGAACAGCATTGCTCAGATGAACTCTCCATATTTGACTCAAAAATTCTCAACCTGAGCTTAACTCAGCCACGGTTTCGTGTGGTAGCGGAGCTTAACTAGGATGAACTTTGCCATGCTGAACATTGAGATGATAGTAAATGTCATTTGTGACCTCTTTAATTAGGTAAGTGACATTGCTCTATGAAGCTTGCATTTTAGATGTAAAATCGAATATGCCTAACTTTCCCAAGGGGAGATTGCACTTTGCATTGCACTTCTTGATTGACATGATATATGCTGGAGCTAAGTCTCTGTGAAAGGGAAAAAATGCCAAATGAAAAGACATGATGTGGAATCAAATATTCAATTTTATTTGTTTACAGATAATGCGCATTCCTGAAGCTGAGCCACGAGTCACGTACAAGATAGGCTCCGTGTTTCCAACTAAGTAACAGGAAATTGCATCAGGTACCTTCAGGGATAACTGAAAAAAATCATACTCATAAAAAAAAGTTAGTGTAGATGACAACTTCAAGTGACCTGGCAGCAGTACCCTTGATTCAGCACATGACATTATCTTCAATTCCTCACAATGCAGAGAGTGAGCATCAAGACAGCTTATGTTTACCTTAATAATAATGTTTCTTGCTGTTACAGCCAGTGTATTACGCATGTAGGAATATATGTGCTTAATCTGGCATAGCACTGGATCTCGTCAGTGCACATGCAGTTGCCCACGTGACAAAAAAAATAACATACTACGCACACTACTGGAAGCCCTGTTTTGTCTCAATCAGACAACTGGGTCATGCAAAAGTGGGTTACGCATGTGTTTTATGCAGAATGTTACCAACACAGTGATGGACTTGAATGTTCGAGGTACATGCAGAACCAGTTGTCTTTAGGGATCACCTGCAGTGTACAAAAGTTACTCATGAGGAAAAGTAATAAAGTGAATAACAACCACAAGTTACCCGACTGCTGGAGTACCCTAAATTCAGCACTTGACATTCCTTTCATTTCCTCGCGATGCATTGACTGAGCATCAAGACAGCTTATATTTGCCATTAAAATGTATCTTGCTGTTACAGCCAGTGTATTGTGTGTGTGTGTGTGTGTGCATTAACATATTGATTACTATGTTGAATGATATACCGAAAAAATTGTGATACCTCAAATGTAACTTATTGTATTTAGACGTCATATTAAAACAAAAATGCTGGATTTTGTTAGTACAGATATGTTTGTGGTCCTCCGATCCCCGAAAAAAGGGGCAACCCAAATTGCATGGTAGGCTGCTTGGTTCTCTGTATAGCAGTTTATCAAGACACAGAACATGATATACAGAAGCATGTAGTTATATCATGACTGTATTACTCTAAATCTAAATGATATGAAGATCAGTAGCTTAGAAAGAGACAGAGAGACACACAGAGAGGGAGGAAGAGAGAGAGAGAAAGAAAAGAGAGAGTGAGAAATCAATATTTTTACTGTGTTGTTCAAACCATTAAGACAGTATCTATAACCATTTTGTCATTAGATACTTTTATAAGTTGAGCCACTGCATTGAGCGGGTACGCACCGAATATTTGACTCCCAGATAGAAAGAAGGAATGAAAAAAATCTTCAAATCTGGTGTAACTTTAAGGTGTACCTGTAGAAACTGGCAATCGGAAATTTTTATGAAAATACAAACAAAAACCCGAAATTAAGCTAAGTGGGGAAGTAAATAGTATGTTGGTCAATACCTACAACTGAAAATGTTTGTATCAACAGCTAGAACATTTTAATTGTAAGAATTGTGAATAACAATCAACTATACACATAATCATGTATAAAAATATGAGAAACTAGAGACCACATGCCCTGTGGCAGCACACAATATTATCCCTTTACATTAAAAAGACCACATTGGTGAAAGTTTTAAACACCAACTATTTAATTCTGAGAGTCTATTTAAGGTGGAAGGTGTGAAGCTAGTTTGCAGTGAGACTGGCAACTTTGGATTGATATTCCCCATTCAATTTTTTCACAAGTACATTAAACCTATGTATTTTCTGATTACTACATATCGATAAATTTGTATCCATAGGGTTTTTGTCCGGATTGGAATGTTTTGAGATTTTATAGCATTCTTTCTGACTGGTAGGATTTTCACATTTTTCATGCAGAAGTCACACAAAATTATTTTCAAGTTGAAAACAGAAGAAACTTAGAGTATATATCCATGTCCACGATTGAATTCATTGGTAAGTCCTGAAATAGCATAAGTAAAAAGTAATAAAATTTTTAATTAAGTTGTGACAGTTTGTTCATTTTCTTTATATAAATTGCTCCAAAAGTCACAGAAGAGGTTTTCAGAAAAAAAATCCAGGGAACTGCTCCTGGATATCATATTTTTCATTTCATGTCCCTTGGTTTTAATGTGATAGGGCAATTCATAAGTTTGTGAGATGAGGTACAAATTGTGGAGGCTGAACACAGAACAGTTCCGAAAAAAATTGCATTGAAAGAAAAAGTGGCCAATTCTTATGCATATGTGGCTCTAATATGACACAGTCATTTCTTCTGTCATGTGTTTTAATCATTCTGTGAAATAAACTTGTAGCCTTACCTGTGTGATGTTGTCATTAAATATATATATATATATATATATATATTGTGGTTTAAATCTGGACTTTTTTAACTTGGGAACATCACATTTGGCTTGATTTGAGTGTGGGTTTACATGCGGCTTACCATATTTGGGACCCAATAAGTGGATTGTGCTAATTTTTTTTTTAGATCAACAGAGAGTTTCAAAGTATTCAGAGCAATGGTAGAGATTAGTCTGAACTGGCACATTCTTATCTCAATGGGTAATGGTTTCCTGTTCCCTATGAGGGACCCTTGCTAAAGGCTCAATTGGTTCCCAGGGGTCATGGACTAATGACTGTGCAAACAATGACATGGTTCATTATCATGCCCATGCTAGCAAACCCCATGTGCTCAGCACTGCTTACACTTTTCAGTGTAAAGAAAAGTTTTGAGATATCAAACTATCCAAAAATATAAAAAAAGTGATAAGAGGTTGTTCTAAGGTGCTGTCTTCAGATCTTCCACCTTAAGCTTGAACCTGGTATCAGCTTTTTGTGTACATTCTGACACGTTGTTTGCATACTAAGTAGCTATTTTTATAGAATTACAATTACAAACCAGAGAGAGAGAGAGAGAGAGATTTGACAATAACGGGCCATGTATCGTAATTTCCTGAAGGTATGTTCCTAGCGAGGCATAGTACCATAATGTCTTAACTATGGCAACAAATTTCTAAGTTGGAAAGTTAATCTTTTGGACAATAGCTTGGAATGTCCAGGTAATTATAAACAGATATTGAGGGTATCAGTCAATAAGATAATGAAAAGAAATAAAAAAAGGCTGGAGTGGTTATAATTGGTGGAATATACTGTTATGTCAACTTCAGCTTTGTCAACAAAATCATTACAATCCATACATTGACGAAAATCTATTTACTGACCAGCAATCTGTGATGGCAATCTGTGATGGCAATCTATAAGGCTGTATGTATTCACCTATAATAGCCCGGAATAAAACAAATATATGAAGAGCACTATTGTTTGACCTGTCTACAATGCTTATTGCAGCCAAGTTTCAGCAAAATATAAGGGACAGTTTTATAGAGTTTGAAAATAACGAAATCCCTCTCTAACGCCCCTTCATCACTCAAGGTGACAAATGAGATGTGAATGTGGCCTATGGCTTTTGGCACGTGTCAAAAAATCTTAATCAACAGAACAATCGCCTTTACTTAATTTGCAATCATTACTAATGTATTCTCTAATGGACAAGTACCTAAGTGAATAGTTAATGAATATCATGGATCGATCACATCACCAAATACTGAGCTAACTTTCTAAACCCTTACATAAGGTATATTTCAATACGGTTTCCGTACAGTATGAGAATTTTTTTTTTTTTGTTTTGTTTTGTTTTTGTTTTTTTGTTTTTTTGTTTTTTGTTTGTTTGTTTGTTTTTTTTACAAGAAACTGTTCTTGCAAAATGTCAAAATGTTTCTAATGCACAGAAACTACACTTAAACTAAACATACAGCGTCACCTGAGGAACAAAATGAAGGTCTAGGTGCTCCAGGAGTATTCCTGTACAATCTGAATATAATTGGCTGAGTTGTTTTGAAAAATCTTTTGGCCAACAAGACCCCCCTCCCCCCCCCCCCCACACACACAAAATTATCTGCCTGTGCAAACTAGTCTGTCTTTTAAAAAAAATACAAAATAAAAACGAACAAAAACCCAGTAACTGGATTGCACCCATTGCATTAAACTCAATAAAGAGTTACCTAAGTATAGTCTGTACATGTGAGGTGAATCTGGCTGAAAATTTGGGACTCGAAGTCAAAAAGGAAAATTAACATTTCAATCACTATGATCTTAATTGTAATCAATAGAAACGGATGGATTAACTGACAAGCTCGGAATTGAAAACTTCCTTAGAATCAGCAATACGCTAAATCACTGCCTGGTGAACAATTAGGTTTTCATGAGTCCACAGGGTATAATTCCACTAAGATAGGTGAAATCTACAGAACGACTTTTTATGAGATGCCAGTAGCAGCAAAATACACAAAACTCTTGAATATTTGTTTTTAATACTGAGCCACTTTCAAAATAAATAAGGGTCTAGGGGGCACCCAATGTGTCTGGCACTTCAAATCATTTACTGAACCTTTGGAAGTAGAAAACCCACACAAAAAATCATTCAAAAACTAAAGATTAATGGGGCACAAACATTTGAATTAAATTGACCGGCATCTACCTGAGCATATCTATTCCATGTCTGAAGAGAATCTGGTAGACAGTTTTCAAGAAGGAGAAGAAAACGTTTGTTGTGAGTGGATGGACAGACATGCAGACAGATGGAGGGGTGACAGATCACAACCAATCCTCAGTGAGGTAAAATTGCATTGCCACCCATTGAACAAATTGATATTTAGGGATCTGATTAAATTTTCTCATTACAAAACAGCTTTATTCATTCGAGGAGCCATAACCTCATCTAACCAATCTGAAATACTATCACCTCTGGGATAGGCCACTCCCTTTTACGTAAGACGTAGATATGGGAGGTCAGTGCTGCTGGTACATATTATGAAATAACTATTGCTGCCTTTCTTGGGCACTTGAGGCTGCTACGCAATGTTAAAATTAGGACAGACATAACTGTCTAGCTAAAAACAAGAGACAATACCTTGGTTTTGCCACGTTTTATTTTTTTGTTTAGGAATCCCTTCCTTACGTCTCTCACATGTAAATAGAAAAATTTGATACAGTATTTGAAAGGTTCACATTCGCGTTAAATGTGTAAGATTGACCGACCAACTCTAACGTTTTGGCTTGTGTCTTGGTAATGAACAATCTTAGCACATGATTTCAATTAAGCACATAGAGAAAATGACCAGAAGTATTTCTTTTGATGCTGTTTTTTTTTACCTTGAAAGGTCACCAATAAAATTTGCCGTATATCTCGTTAATGGTGGTTTCTAACCCCAAGTTTACCGTAAAACACCAATTGTAAGGTACCAAAAAGGTTTCTTTTGAGCTTGAGTGAACAAATTAACAGGGCCTGTTTAAACATGGTAGGAGCAAACATCATATGAACGCCAGATGTATCTCACGTTTGTCACAAAGGTTATTCGGTGAAGTTATGATTTTTACATATTTTCCATGGTGCAAATAATAACCTTGCCTCTCTTTAATTACAGGAATAAGACACATTTGGATGTACCTTTATTGATTTTCAGTTCTCATCACAAGTGCATAAATATTTCTATACGCTGAACACCGCTTGTCCTAACACAGGATAGTGTAAGATGCAACTCTTCAACGAAATTGATGGACACATACTAACCTGTAAAGCATTATTTTGCTATGTTACACATAGCACGCAGTTTTATGTGTGTCATTTGTTTCACTTGAACATCATATGGCTGGCTTAAATGCTTTTGGTAGTTCTTGCAATTGAAGAAATGTATTGTAGAAACAGGAGTAACAGTGCCGCATCTTACGTGAAGTTTCAATTCAATATACCACATGAGAGTCTCTCTGTGCTCCACTATCACTATCTAATTCTAGACCTCTAAATTGATTAACACATTACCATATTCAATTCAAAACTAATAATGTCCTCGGCTTCAACAGTCAAATGAATTTATAACCAGGACATCAGCGGGAAACCATCAAGCATGTTGCACAGCCTTAAATTCCCAGATGTGACTTCTAGATGATAACGGCTGCTTGCTTTTACCTTGTTTATGGTAGAGACAGCCCAATTCAACATAGAGAATGCATGGACGTGATATATCAGCAAATATACGAATAGATATTGTAAATTAAGTTCTTGCTTGTAATGGCAACACGTGTTTATAATGGCAACACTTGAAGAATTTAGATGACAAGTAATGCACATAAACGTACGTAAAATAGGAAAATTCAAACTTCAACTTACTTTGAAGAAACCCATAATTATTTATGTGCCTGCCTACAAAGAAAGCAAATAGACCACCTCTGTTACTGCATATGTTAATGCACTGAACACTGAGCCTTGTAGTTGATTTGACGGCGAAACTGACCATCCTCCAAAGATGTCAAAAGCCCTCTCATGTTTTTTCCATACTTCAGGAAAACTTTTTCCAGAGCAGTTCTGTAATGCAAATTCTGTCATGGAATTTTTTTCATATTGATGTCCAGTTAACTGTCACACCTTAACTTACTTTACAAGTCAATACGTCCTGTCAGTTCATGAAAACTTATGTTACAAAGTACATTTCGCAAACAGGAAAAAAAAGTTCACAAGTTATCAAGCTTTGTGGACAAGTCAGGAAATAAGATATTATCGATCCTGGAGTTATCTCAGACTCCTTTGCGTTCTTGTTGATCTTAAATTTTGAGGATACGTATTTACTGCAAGTGCCTCCGGTTCTGCCCAGGTGACAAATTAAACTGACAAAAAATGAGGCAATGTGTAACAAAGAAAAGAACATTCATGATAAACATGTTTCAACAAATATCAAAGTTACCTAAGGCCTAACAAAAGTATCTGTATGGTTGCAGTAACCTGACAGATTTTACTAAGAAAAGTCCAACCCTAACATAAATGGAACAACAAAGTGCTTTCAAACCGCCCTTCTCATTTGTCGAATGAATGTAATGTACAATAAATAATGGGACTTTACCAGCGTGAGCATTACCTGCAAATGAAAATGCAATTCCACACAGTTGCCAGTTGAAGGCTCAATTATATGAAATTTGTATCAGACACCGAAGTTGGCCCGGGCTATGAACTAAGTAGCCCAATTTTTTGGATTTTTTATTAGACACTGAGGTTGGCCCCGGGCTATGAACTAAGTAGCAACCCAGGGTGCACGAAGCCAGACTACCTTCTCAGTCAAAGATACAGCTTAGTGGAGAAGGTTGTCCCCATAGTGAATACAGGTCCGAAAGTACCAGGGGGGGGGGGTTATGTAAGTGGTAATAAAGTGGCATTGGCATTCCCTGTCCTACACATGTTCAGTACTCCTTGTATCATGTATTTTCTTTGCATTGTTTACAGGATAATGTTTTAAAAAAGGTGATCAACATCTTTATTGTATGATTTATGTTGTAGGATGGCACAAATCAGCTTAGGCAAGGTTTCATTATATATCTTACTGAGTCTCCAGTATGTACATTTGGGTATGTACACTGTCAAAGGTAGGTGTGAGTTGGGCTTTGCAGTAAAAATGCACAATTTGCAATTGGCATTGTTTTGGGCATAAAACCAACCCTAACCGAAGATTCAGATGTACAATGTGTTAACAAGGGATCAACAATAAGAAACAAAACACTCCAATCTAGAGACATGTATACAAAACTATTACTCTGGGAGATGCTTTACCCTATTTTAAAATATCTAGGCTGTGTCTGCATTGCCAAATTTAATTGATTATATATCGAAAAAGGTCAATATTTTGAAGTCACTAATGACAGGACTGTCTGTGTGATGTGCAAAAGTGGAAACCCGCCATTCCGGTCATAATTCAGATTTTACAAGAACTTCACATATTACTCAATGGGCTGTGTAGTATATAGTACATGCTGTTAAAAAAGATTACAAATGAACATAGCCGAGGACAATTACTAATATTAAAAGCTTAAACAGAGCTGAACAATAAATGTGGAAACACTTTATATAAGTGCAGTAATCGCTGTGAATATGTTACTGTATGACCAACATATACATTTGAAATGGCAGATCTATGCATGCCTCAGCAGTCCGTTGAACGTAAGGTTACAACAAATCCAAAGAAACAAAACAGAGCAAGGAACGTCACATGATTTCTTTCTGAAAGACCCCAGCATTTGTCAGAACTGTAGCTATGCAATGAAAGAAGAACAAGCAATATAATATTTGCATTAATGAAAATGCTACGCCAATTGCACTTCTGATACTAAGCGCAAGATAGTACAGTTTCACACAGAGTTTTGTATTTT
>CAXHWN010000938.1:125000-245000 GCA_964020975.1 Hermodice carunculata | reverse complement strand
TGTGAATCTATTTTCGCCTCAAGAATAATTTATTCTTTTTCTCAGGCAAGATTGTCTATTTCGGAAATGATCCCGATGAATTTGGGTCAACAACCGATAAAGGCAATGGCTATAGTATACCAAATCCCTCCAGCACCTCACCAGTCACAGGCGAATTACGGGGATGGATATTCATGCTTGACAACCGACGGCAAACAGCTTTTCAAATATGGAGGCCACTCTCAGCTAAGAATACATCCGAGAAAACATTTAAACTTGTACATACAACCAAAGTAGTCAGAAGTGTGTGCCCAGCAGTATATTATCTTCCTGTGTCTCATGTGACCATAAAAAAAGGAGACGTTATGGGATACCGCTATTTTAATGGCAATTCTGTACCAAGGTTTATTAGAACTGGCTGCACCAAGGGCCAGTATGCCTACTTTGCTGACACACATGATGACATAGAACCTGGAGCAAATGTAACGTTCAAATCGGTGGAGCATTTTGAAGAATGTTGTGATGCACGATACATTACAGAGATAGCACCAATAAGTATGTACTTGAATGTATTTTCAGTATAATATAGCCACAAAAATGCCATGTGACTTGTCACGCTTAACAGAATTTGACTTGGGGGGAGAGTGGTCCTCACTTACGGACGTCAATTTGCTCAGAGCATGACATAGAAACGAAAGTGGAAAATGAATGAAAAAAAAAGAAGCAAATTACAGGTTGTAATATACACACAGAATACGGACGTTGCCACATTACCATCCTTACATCCTCCTAAATGTTACTAACACATTTATAGAATCTGTTCCACAGAGCTCTTTGTTACTAACCTTTTTATAGATCTATACGAAATGTGTCTTTGAAACTGAAACGGGGTCTCCTATCCCGCACTTTTACGAAACAATTTCAATGAATGTTGCAAAGAAGTTTTAAGAGAATAATCAATTGACGATTTAAGGGTTAAAAAACAATAAAAGTTCATAAACACACTTTGACAAGTATTTCCAACTTTAATTGGTTCAGTCTAGCAATGGTAAATTGTTCTGGACTTGCGCATTCTATTCATTCAATACGTATATACACAAGCCAATATTTCAAAGAGGGGTGTAAGTCTATTTTCTCCAGGTCGTAAATGCTCAGTGTCAAAAATGTTAGACAATCAGATATAGAGAATTATTTCTAATACAGCAAGAAAACAGTAAATCATATGTCTTTCACTGCTATAAGCGACTTTAGTTGTGAAAATAATTTAGACCCGAGATAATTTTATCTTCAAATTCTACATGGAAAGACTTAACACTCAAGTGCCAGCATGCCTAGTCTAAATTCTGTTTCAGAATTCATGGTCTCAGTGTAAAGCTTTTTTTAGGCGGACCTTGTGCACAGTGCACGAAGTGTGCTTGGGTAAGCTGTTGACTCAGTCCAGAATGTGTGAGAAAAATGTCTTTTTTGTTCGTGTGGGTAAACTATACATAAAGTTTTTCTCTCTAGAAAAGTGTAAGTATTTGAATTAACGTCTGCTAAGACCCCTTCTTACACCCTCTCTTTATAGTCGCAGAGACTTTTATTTGATCTGAATTGTGTACCTCTACACAGACTACCTTTGCCGGTATATGTTTATATGGCCAGCTACAAATTTATGCGTTTTAAATTGCCTGGTGGTTTTGAATTACTCTCTGCTGTCCTCAAATCCACAATTTTGGTAGGCTTACTTGTCAGCTAAAGCACGCCTTCTTGCCCAAGGTTTGCTCTCTGGCCAGGCCAGAGACAAAACCTTCGATCACATCATAAAGATTGAAGGTAAAAGGTTGATCAATTTAAATATATAAACAATGATCAATAGACAAAAAATATAAACTCAATGTCGGGCTTCATGGTAAGTAGGCCTAATAACAAGTTCAATAGGAGGAGACCAGTCCTAGGCCTGTGTATTGCCAGGCCAATTATAATTGTCAAGAGAAGAACCACGATGCCCAAGGAAAAGTTCACTTGTGTGTCATAGAGGTTCACGTTTGACCTTAAGGGAAGGGTGGGGGGCTCAAACGGTATAACACCAAATGTCTTTAAGCGGGACAAGTGACATGGCCCCTTATAATTCTATGAAGTAATACAAATACAGACACCCATGAAATTATGATCGTAAACATAGTATACCGTATGTGGTGACTAAAATACCAAACATTTTGATACGATGGAGATTGATACCTGTTGTTTCGCATAAAGTATGCCCAGTACACGCTGATATTTCTCTTAAACGTGATTTGCAACATGATTCACTGCACAACTCAATCAATTGATAACCAATTTTGATGTTAACTCTTTCAGTATCAATCACATCTAAAGTCGATCTACCAAAGTCAAACTAGTCTTAGCATCTAAGATTTATATTCCTCCTAAAATCCTTTCAATAAAGTCCCAGCTTGCCCCTAGTTCCAGAGAAAAGCTGTTGACTCAGTCCTCAATTTGGAACTTAAATAGTTAATTGGTCTGTAATTTTCCTCAAGTATTAGTTCTGTTTTGATCAGTTGGATTTACTTTGCGAAACATCCTTATTATTGCATTATTTATTTTTGTGAAAAAACTGGTTTGCAAGCAGGTTAAAAGCATTTTTTCTTAATACTATGTGTGTCTAAACGTTTTATAGATGGTCGTTTATAAATCCATCTTTAAATTTGGATTGAAATGACTTCTATTGGCAAGTTTACTGTAAAAAAAGCGTCTTGATTATTTTGACACTTTTGAACCAAGATGTTTTTGTATCTTTGCAATATTTTTTATTTCCGTTAAAACATAGCACTGGTATTGTTTTCAGGAAATGAATAATCGAGAAATCCGTCAGATGAACGATCTTCTGTCCAAGGTATCAACCATGAAATTCTGCAGCCTGTAACACACAGATATGTGGAAATATGCCGCTTTCTTTTGAGATGGATCTAGATGTCATTTGTGTGTAAAATGAATAAATTTCTTCTTCTTTTAATTCACTGACAAAAACTTCAGGGTCACAAACTCAGAGCACCCAATGTTTTTAATATTTGAATTATTTAAGCCTGATGATCATGGAGGGTGTATTCTAATACTGCTGAGTTGTTTAGGATTTTACACAACCTCCTTTATTGTTAGGCCACAGTCTTGCTGATGGCAAACATTTTCAAGTGATTTGCGCCTGTCCTATTACTGACATCTTACTGAGTATGGGTATTATAGACAATCAACTGAATATGTAGGGCTGTTATGGTTATGACTTAATCAATGCAATCGAGGGGGTGCTTACGAAATGCTGAATTTTAGTTCAAAAAGGATTTTTCCTTGAGCTTAGATTTCGTGTACTGTTCATTTAAGAAGTGCACAGGAATGTCAAAGAAACACATGGTGGTATCCTTTTGTCAAAACATGTTTATAAATCGTCCATACTGAGTATCAGTATTAAAGACAAGTAACAGAGCATGTGGGGCTGTTACGGTTATGACTGAATCAACTTAACGGACGGGGTGCTTACAAAATACTGAATTTTAGTTCAAACAGCAAATCTTGTTGAGCTTAAATTCTGTGTAATGCTCAGTTAAGAAGCATACAAGGATGGCAGAGAAACATATGGTGGTATTCTTTTGTCACAACATCGTCATAAACCGTCCATATATTCAGTTTTGATCCATATTTGTTGACTAATAGCTAACAATAAGTGGAAGCAAAGACTCTGATGGAAAATCAATTTTCATGTCTAACAGCAGCTCATGATAAAATAATTCCTGAATGATGGGCTTAAAACATGCTTTTTCATCCGACAATTTTACATGACCAAATGAGCTAGGTCATGTATGCACCAAAAAGTTTTAGCTTTGCTGAAGTTTACACTTTGCAGATAGGAAATACCATGATTCAGATAACAATTACCTTCATATTGCAAACTGAATCTAATTTATACAAAATAGCAGATCTCTTTGCAATATAAGCCTTTTTGTTTGCTGTACACCCGTTTACTTGTTTAGGCATGATTCTGGTCGTAAAGTGGGGTTTTCATGAATATAGTTCACGAGGCACACCAAACAATTATTTCCAACGTAAACATTCTCACACAGTATTTTTTTTTTTAATTGTTGAGAATTGACTAATTTACTATAGAATCACATAGTTTCTGGTCGTGAAAAGAGATCATTAATAGTAAGCAATACATTACATAACATGTGTTGTATCTCAGCAGAGTTGGTTTTTCCTTTATTGTCACATCAGATGAAGAAATACTTTTAAGTAGCTCAAGAACCATAGTAACAACCAGCCACAGTGACACTTCTGCAGGAAAAAGAAATTCTTAGACTATTTGATTGGAGAAAGAAAAGAAAAATTTACCTTCTACTAATTGGATTGGTTTTGAGGCCTTTGACCAAGAATTTGTTTACAGGCGTGGGACAGCTACAACACTTATCTAAAAAGGGAAGCAGTTTGGGACTATCTCCCTGTTTGAAGCACAGAACAAAGAATGTCCTAGTTCGTTTTCTATACAGATATCCGTGGACTAGTGCCTTTGCGTCAAGGGTAGATATGACACAACGTCTGTCAAAATATAGTGACATACATCAATTAATGACCGTTGCACAGGGAAATACACTATGTTCAGTGAACCCATGGCGAAAATCAGTGTCTTTATGACCATTATTTTTTAAATAGTCTATTTCCAATCAGTGTGTTACGAATAACCAACCATACTTGGGCAATAAGACCGGTTTGTTGTCAAACTATAAAAAACATGAAAACAAACTGAAAAAAAATACAGATGTTGTAATAAGCCATTCCTTGAATTATGTTCATGTAAATTGCCCAAAATGTGATATTTAATGACATTTATGTGACTGTTTTGTGACTCAATGCTGTTAAGTGACAACTGTTCAAGAATTAGACTACTTTTTAATTTATCCTTTACATGGGAAATCATAACTTCAAAATGGCATATCGTTTCTGCATTTGTAAAGTATGAAACCGTACCAAAAACAAAACAAACAAACAAGTTAAACAACTCAAAAAATCCGCAGGGGGTCTGAAAGCCAGCATGGTTTAGCTAGCTCCGTCCCTCGCATACAAAATTGTACCCAAAAACAGGGAAGGGTGAGCATGGAGAGGGAAGGTATGATTTCGGCACTGACATCTGTAAAGGAAGAAAACCAAAACGATTGTGCTCTTCTTAAAGTCGTATTGTGAAATAAATTGCTACATCATTGGTCATATTACTGTGCGCTATGTGCTATGCATGAAATATATGCAGATAAGTACATTGAAGCCTGCCAGTGCACTAGGATACTGTTAATTACTGGGCCACTTCATTGGAGCCATTTTTTCACTTTGCAAGATGAACATTGCTCAATGCTGTATTCCTACTGCATAAGCTAGTGTTTATACAGTATCGATAAAGTACAATATAGTTATGTCACAAAAAGTGCATACCTGAAAACCACGATGTATGTGAAGCCATAATAGCTAAATAATATATACTTGTCAAATAGAAATTGCTTTTGTTCCTCTTTTTCCGTAGCTTCAAACATACCACAATACCTAAATAAAACTCCACGCCATTGACAGTCAAGCAAATATCACCAAAGGATAAGCAACATTTAATCACAATGTGTGCTGTTTCAAGTCTATTTGCATTTACCATCTAGCGTTTAATAGAGTGCACGAAGCAAGTCAGGAGGATTCCATTGCTGGACCTTCCTTGGCATACAATGAAGCTTGCATGGAAATTATACATCTCTTCAACATCATTAACACCCAGTTTGAACTGATAGTATTACAGTTTTTAATTGTTGAAATAAATTAAACACGAGGAGAGCGACAGTCCTGTGCTCAGCTGACATGTACATATTGACGTATGTCACCATAATGAAAGAAGACTGTATGAGCGAGTGTGCACGTTTTGTTACAAGATGTATTCATCGTGTTAATCAGCGTTTAGGGGGTAAGAGGCAGGAAAAATACTTTTTACCAACTATTTTACATTTTTCGCAGGAATTCATCTTGCTCTGCGCTTTGTAAAACATTTAAAGGAAACCAGCGTATACTCTTAAACTGTCGTTTCACCACCGCCACTTTGATCATTTCTTTTCAAGATTTAAATTTTTGTCTGCCCAGATATTATCTTAGTTGCTATGGTAATTCTCTGGAACATTTGTGAAGTCTTTTATGCGGACGCATCCTACAGTTGGACTCGTCGTTATTACGCATGTTACGTGTTCGATGCAAAGTATTTTCAACTTCCTTGGCCACCGGACTATTGTGTCCCTTATCTGCAATAAACTAAATTTCTAAGACTTTGTTCTGTGAAATCTGGCATTGCAATTCAGTACCATCCGGTGAAATCTTGTGAAATATGGTACACTCCTGTGCGATCCCACAAATAGTGACACTCCCCCCCCCCCCCCTTTTTTTTTTTTTTTTTTTTACGACAGGTGACGTGTCGCACTGTTCGGGCCACTGACCGCAAGTTGATTTTCGCTGGAATGTCAAATGTAACTGCGATTTCAGCGGAATATATTTTCTAAATCAATGAAAATTGAAACTGTATTAAAAGCTGCCTGAGAAAAGAATGTTCCAAACTGTATTCAGTGTGAATTTATTTTATTATTACCTGGAATGCCATGCTCTTAACAGAAGCGCTCATTTCAAGATGGCCACGCTCACAAAAACGATGACTTGGCCACAGACCACAGTTACAAATCCTTCTATTTTTCATATTTGCATTTTTCAGTCTAAAAAAAGCAGCATTTTGGTATTTTAAAGTTCCGTGAACAGCATTTAACAGATAAAAATGTCAGAAAAACATGGAGGGATTTTTGTCATATTATTTCAAGATCTTAAATTTGTGATAATAGAAATACGAAACAACACATGGATGTCAGCTTTATACAGGCGTATGAACTGTGCTCTTGCCAGGGTCACATCTTGTCCTTCCACACCATAAAATGCCCACCTGACCTGGAAGAGATTGCTCCCATATGACCACCAACAAAGCAACTCGGTGATGGAGCAAACTTGACCTAGCTAATTTTATTTAAATAGAAGCGACAGCATACCTAACAGTACTTTCACAATTACAGACTATCTCTGTTGGGATGCGCAAGCAACCAATCACAACTGTGGTCTGTAAGCACTTTTCATCCGCATATCACAGGAGAGGTATAGCTTTCAATATGCACTGCCGCTCGCTATAATCAAGTGAAATGTTCATACATAACACAGTGACATGGAATGCTTGACAGCAGGACTCCACCTTCGACCGTCAATCGCATTTGTAGCTCACTGTCCATGTCCTTCGCTAAGCATATCGGAGGTTTTCTTCAAGTTTTAAAGAAAAACATATAATATCATATATCGTTTGGAAACGTCTACAAATGGACAATACAAGAATAATACTTTTATTTTTTGTAGCTTGCATATTTTATGATTTACAGAACATCAACACTTTTGTGAAAAATGCCATTTTTCTGAATAACTGACAGCTTCAATCATGCATGCAATTTTGCACAACCTGCATAAAATCTCACTAGTAATACTTTATACAATGCACGGAGAGTTACATATTTGTATTTTGTGAAATATAGGCGCTATTCTGATCTTTATTTGGAAGGAATTGACCAACTTATTCAAAAGTTATGACCTTATACACAGTATATTTAGTTGAATGCTTCGCCTGACAAGAATTGATCTTCTGGCAATCATATACAGACGTGCAAAATAGCTTTTGGTAGACATGTGATAATAATGATTTCAGTGTTGAAGAAAAATACATATTATTCTATATGAATAAAAAGGTCTATTACTGAGCAAAACAAGATTGCATTTTTATTTCAGTAACTTAAAATTAAAAAATTTACGCAAGATCAAATCTTAGTAAAAATCCCAGCTCCTAGAGGTTTCTGTGGAAACTTCACGTGACAGGTAAGCTTATGGAGTGTAGATAGTTCGGTTTACGGAATAATGTAATGACTGCCAGCAAGTGGTTCTGAACAAAAATGCACAAATACAATAATAATCAATGTTGTCTTACTGTTCCTTTGGGCTCTGAAATTTTCAGTTCTCATTGTCGAAATATCTTTGGAATTGTACTAAAAATAGTTTTCTTTCCACCTGGGAATTGTGCACTGCAGACACAATGGCCCATAGTTGGTACAAATTTTCTTAAAAGGGCCGTTGTTACCAGCTCTAGAAATATTCAGTAACCACGTATCTCGGAGTTCTTTCTTTTTAGGGAAGTTGTAGAAACTATAGATTCGTATCTCTAGATGAATTATTATAGCATCCAGGACACAGCAGGTAACTCCAGGCATTTTGACATCTCTCTCATGATGGCATTAAAGAGCCTTCTACACGGTGTTTTGGCCACGGGGCTCAATGGATCCTAGCTTGGCTGCTTGTCACCAGCTGGAAAGGTGTCAACTGTTGAACACACATAGTGGTGTAGGGATTATAGCATCACTGCAACTGCTGGCCACTGATTTGTTTCACACACCATGTACACTGCCTCTGGTATATCTTGACAGGGTTTACATGTATACATTACACCACAGGTTTTACAGACTGAGAAGAATAGGCCCAATCCCAAAACGGGAACAAATCAATTAACAAGCTGGCACTACAATCAAAATATAGATTTGTAATTTTGTGATCTTTGTTGTAAAGACAAGTTTAGGATGAGGTCTCAGACACTCTTGTGAATACGTGAAAGTCATCCAAGTATATAATTCTTAGGTGAATTCACAGAATGAAAGACTCCATAGTAACACTGCACTCTGAGTGACTGGCAATGTAAATTTTTGAAAATGGAGAAATTATTGAGTACATCATCATTATAGTCCACATGCCATAGTGAAATTGTACATTGGATGCCACTGGTGGATTGTGCTTACAGTGAAATACATGTACTTTGAGCCTAAGTGAAATCTACAAACAGTGAGACTTTTAGATAATCTTTGTGGTTATACATGTAAACAATGGATTCATATATGCTTCTTATTTATGTGAAGAAAATGTGTGTATTACAATGTATTGTAGGATAAAAAACAAACTTCTTGTTTATAATACCTTTCTTGTGAGTATCTGTTTTTGTGCGAAGAAAGGAAGTCAAATCAGTATTTTGAAAAGAGATTGTGTCTCTTCTTCTCAGCGTGTAAAACCTGTGTTGTAATGTGTACATGTATGATCATGGTTATAGCCCACACATGAGACATGTAAACCCTGGCAAGATATGCCAGTAGCAGTGTGCATGGTGTGTGAAACACATCAGGTTGCCAGGAGCTATAGTGCTGTTATAATCCCTACACCACTATGTGTTCTACAAGTGCATGGACCTTGTCATCGATTGTTTAGGCACTTCTTTAAATGAAGCAAGCAATGCGTTCATCACAGATTCTGAAGAAAACAAGTCAACAAAACCAAAGTGATAATAATGATGGGGCAGTACACTTCAAGCAGGACTTTAATCTCTGTGCCGTTATGTTTGTTCTTATATTTTTGTGTTTTTGCGTTTTAAAACATTTTTCAATGCATTTGCTTGATAAACTCAAAACAGAAATTTTTCTATTCCTTTTTCTGAGCAGCAGAAGTCACCTGTTACCTGAGGCCACTTTAGGTTAAACATATTCACAGCCACCGAACCCCACCACCAAAAGATTGAACAGATGACTACATATACACATATATGTTAGCAGTGCCAAATAGTTAAGTAAAAAATAAATAAATAAATAAATAAATAAATAAATAAATAAATAAATAAATAAATAAATAAACAAAGAAACAAATGGACGAACAAACAAAGAAATAGATAGATAGATAGATAGATAGATAGATAGATAGATAGATAGATAGATAGATAGATAGATAGATAGATAGATAGATAGATAGATAGATAGACAGATAGATAGATAGATAGATAGATAGATAAAAAGCCGTAAGCAAAAGAATCCCCCACTCAATGCAACCTTCACAGATACTGGCATTTTTATAGCTGATAACTTCCATCCACCCCCACTCCAAGACAATAAGCAGGAGCATCACACGTCTCTGGCAAGCCAACAAGCCCACAATGCCTAGGTCTTATATATATCCGAGCCTCAACTGTGCAAAGGCGGGGAAACCAATCAAATTTCAGTCTGTGGTATGCATAGTTGAGCCTGGGCAACACGTAGTTGCGCCAACAAATAAGATTAAAGTCTCCACTATGCATATTCGAGCTTAGGCAATGGGTAGTAACGCCAACCAGTATGATAACAGACTCCGCTACATGTAGTCGAGGCTTGGCAACGTGTAATCGAGGCAGCCAGTAAGACTACAGCCTCCCCTATGCGTTGCGGTGAAAATGTTGTTGTATAATGTATCGTCGAGCCATAGCGACAGCGTGTAGCCAAACTATCCAATCACTGATGCCCTTGTCAACTGCAAATAATAAATGGCTTCTAAAATTTCCCAAAAATTCTTTTTTTCCCCATGCAGATATTTAATAATATTTCAAATACTAATGTTTGTAGGTCTTTGAAAGAAAATTTTGAATTTTAAGTACCTAATTTTCATGACTCTTAGTACACGGGACTGTTTTTTGAAGAAAACCAACTTTACAGCTTGATAGAGTACTACTGACTGATGCAAAGGCAAGTAAAGTATATATTTTGTGGTTAGTACAATCATGAACTATTGATACGTGCAAAGATCAATCATTGTCCTTGCCTAACTGTTAAATAAAGACAGTGATAATGAAATGGTCGGGTTTTATGCTGAAACAAATGATAAAATTGTAAAAATGGTTTCGCTTGATTCCTAGCGATATTAACCCAAAAAGTTTGCCATATCTTTTGGATATTTTGTTTACCTTAGGAAATAGAGCTTTGCAAAGTTGAAGGATCCCTCTTTCTTGTGTTTTTCTTTGACAAGGGTGATTGTTTAACTTTGGAGAGTGGTATTCATAAACTAAACAAGATACCCAAAAATATGGCAAACATTTTTGGATAATATTGTTTGGAACAAAACCAAACCATTATTACAGTTTTGCCATTTGTTTTGGAAGAGAAATTAACATAAACAGTACAATACCCAGCCATTTCACTGTGTTTGTTTAACAGTTTAGGCTGGGACAAGTGTTGATTTTTGCACCAATCCAACCAGCCCAAAATATATGATTTAGCTACCATTTCATCAATAAGTAGTACTTACTGCAGAGGTCTGTATAGTACGTTTTTTTTTTAAATGGTCTTATTTATTTGGAGTCCTTAAATTCCTGGTGGCAACCTTGCAAAAGGCATCACTTGGGGTGACTAAAAGTTGTCATGTGTACAATGTCCGTCATTAAATGTAGTATTTCTGTTGTTTAATTTAGCATATTCAAAGCAAAGCCACAGCATCTGAAAGTAAGTTTTAAGTTTTCCATGTAACAATGACAACTTCTGAGGTGTGAGACTTAGAAAATCTGACCAAAGACTTAGGGGACCCTTGATGATATTATCCACCGTTTTTAAGCCATTGTCTTGATTACAGCAAGGCCTCTGAAATTTATTATTAAATTAAGCTTTGTAGATGCCTGACTATAAACATGTATTTCTGTACTTGCAGTTTATGCTAATGAAAACATACATGTGCATGTGTGTGGAACATTTCATTTATACATGTATATGTGTGTGTGTTTTTATAACATACTAGAAACTAAGCACTGTCATTGGTTGAGAAGTGTGGTGCATGCCAACCTGTATTCCCCGCTTGATCCATATTCCTGCGGACTAAGTATAAGGTGATGGCTGCATGTGCAATGAATTCACTCTAACCACATATACAATGTATTAAATTATGTGTGTACATGTGAAGACAACAGGAATGCCTCCCTTAAAAAATGTTTGTTTCCTGTGACATCACTCAATAAAATGAGTTAAGGCAGGAGGGTTTTTTTTTATTGTGCAAGAAGGTTGGGTTTTTCAATGTGGTACATCATGGTAGAATGTATTAATTAGCTTCTTTGTTCACCATCTTAACTGATTTTGCAAGAAGGGTAAGGGTTTTTTCTCCCTACATTTGCCCTTTTTGTAACTGGTGTGCCTTCTGGGCATATGGCATGTTTACTGCACTAATGAAAGGAAATTTAATGGGTACAGTACGTAATATGTTTATAACTATTTATTGTATAAAATTCTGGCCCTGAGTTGATTTTGATTCTCCCAGATAAACAGACATGCACACTATACATGAATGTGTATTATCATGATGATGATGATAATTACATTATCCCACCAGTATTTTACATGTATGCAAGTCAATAATGTTTGCAGGGAAACATACATGCAACTTTATGGCATGTGCACACGTGATTAATTTTCTTTCTTGTGTGTTGTACCAGCAAGCAGAAACAGACAGTCACACCCTTTCTATCTTGTGGCACATGTATCCATTTTATGAAATGAACTTCCATGCATAAACATGTACTGCAGACCAGGTAACATGAAGTTATTTCTTTCTTAGATCTCTTATCTCTGAGAAAAAAAAAATCAAAGAGACCATTTGTATCTCATGGTACATGTATATGTTGTATGACTAAAACGTCCATACATGTATATATGTGTGCAATAATCAGGAGGGACTAAGCTTATCACAGAAACCAAACGTTTTGGTTGGTGATATTTCCAAGCTGTTATGCCCAAAAGAGCAAAAGGTATGCCCTTTGTCTGATGTACCCTTCTTGTCTTACCATTGTATTTTCTCCAATATACAGACACACAATCATCACGATAAAATCTTTTAGATAATACAGGTACTTAGAAGGCTTCTTCTTCAGAGCTTGACTGCAGGTGTTCATGTTTGGGAAGGGAAATTATTACCACTCGTATTTAACGTTTTGAAAACCAGACAACTTGGTGAGCTATAATGTCATATTGTTACATATACATGTATATGTCTGTGCACACAATATTTATGAAGAATCTAGCATTCATTAAGACACTTCAGGCGTGACATTGCAACAACTCCTGACATTCAACATAGAGAATGCACCCATTATTTGTAAAAATGTAATACAATACACCAAACAGTACACAACTCCCTGCACTTATGAGCGTGAGACATAGCTATGCTGAATCGGTGGTCAGTTAGTACCCTGGTACTCATTAAATTTGGATAAGTCCAGTGAAGGACCAAAGGAGTCGGCGCATTTGGTACATAGTGTACCTGCTCTTATAAACTCTTGCATAGTGTTTCTAATATAATGTTTTACAAATAATGAACCCTAAATCAGCTAATGTCAAGCACATACGCATCTGGTTTTGTTGTAGAAGCTTTCATCATCAGTACACATGCATTTAGTCAAATGGTCGATATTTTTTGCGGAGGCTACAGATACATAGCCTATAGGCAGTTCTTTCAGTGGTGCTGGGGATTCCTGGAAAAGAACATCAGAGTGCCCTTGCCATCGTGCTTGGTCAACGTAGTCCGTGACAGTTTCCTATCTTTGACCTTTGAGGGGTATCATGAGACACCTGTAGACCTGGACGAGCTGGCATGATACTTAACCAGCAAAGTACATTGCACAGTTCTGAACTTTGTGTCATTTCACTGGACCAACTGGTTAGAGCAGTAACAGGACACAAACTCCTTGACAGGGGTATCTTTGTCGGGACGTTCGCAGCTGGAGGATATCCATTCTCCTTCTGGATCAAGTAGCTATCGAATAAAAAAAATAGAGCTATTATCATCAAAGCTGTACTGTGGAAGCAACTTGTGGGAGGTTCAGTATATGTCAACGTTCAGCAACCTTGGCCTTTTTTTCAAAGCAATGGGCTACGTATGCGATGATGGGGTTTTAAAGGTACTGGCTGTCAAGTGTTTATTTGCATTGTTACGGAAAAACATTTAATAGGAAAATGTAGTGTGTGCATTTATTTTTCAATCTAAATGTTGGTGGGGGTCAACTATACAAGTGCATGTGTAGTGCATTTTGTGTACATATTAAAAGTGCACTGAGATAAGCAAGTTATACGAGACGCTTACCTTTGTTTTAGTAAGCTTGTATGAAGTGGGATTTTTTTCCTACATGTGTAGATAAATTGAGTTACCACATGTAGCAGTGATCAGTACATGTAATCTGAGGAATCTTGACTGGGTTAACCACATAGCCATTTGTAATCACAATACAAGTTAGCAGTATCAAAGTTTGTAAATGAGAAAGTCCCATGGATGCATATGGGTTACCATATGTCGGTTTTGCATTTTCCATGTGCAGTGTAGCTCCCCCATTTTTCACTTTTGGGAAGCGCAGGGTGTAGCATGGTCTCCCATCTTTTGTGGTTGCCTGCATTCTCGTTGAAATACATGGCAGTTATGAAAAACCTGAGATTCAGAAGAGCAAAATGTTACAGTCCTGTCACGAGATAGGGTCAATGATTTTCCGTTTCAAAAAAAGAGGAATTTTGCTCCATCAGCAAAAAAATTAAAATTGCGTTTCAATGCTATATATTTATGTATAATTTATATAAGAGAAGATATCAAATTCGATTTTAACAATGAAAAAAATTTCAAAATTCGCTTCAGTTTCGGAAAAAACGGAAAATCGTTGGCCCTAGAGGGGGGATACTTTAGCAAGAACAGCTTGTGGATGTGCTATCAAATGTCTCTGACAGTCGGGAATAGTAACTTTTGGTAATAATGAGCTTCTCCTGTTCTATCACTTCCAGGGCTTATCAGAGACTGACCAGTGATTTCAACCCATACAATGGTGCATGTTTTTATTCATTTCATTCATTCAGTGCATTTTCAAAAGCTGATATAGTTCATGTAAATAATATTTTGTTCATCATGTGTAGGGCTGAAAGTTGACTTCAGTGGCTACATAAATGTTCATAACAAACTGGATAATCTTGTGATTGGCACGTGATATGGTATATAACTTTCATCACAGAGAAGCATATGTATAAGTGCTTATACATGTAAACATGAAAGAAATGTCTCTTGTGGTCTCACCTCACATACACCCCCAAGTAAGAGAATGCAACATTCTTAGACACAAGTTGTATATCCAAGCTGTGTTTTGCTTCAAGGCTGGAAGTCTGGTACACTGGTGAAAGCTTGCCAATGTCCTTCAACAGTTCGGGTTCCAGCAAAGCCTCTTCCGGGAGCACAGCTCTGTTACATCCTGATATAAGATACATTTTGATTAAAAAAATTGTGTTCCATATTAGTATTTCTCTGTCAATATAACTTCGGACAGGGACATCCTTACCAGGTTACAAAATTAAGTAAATCTAAGCCGTGCTCCTGGCACGATCAGTATTAGTGATTATAAGCAGATGAGAACTGATACAGCTATGAACTAGCATGTTTCTCTCAGTATTCTTTATGTGGTTGGTTTGCTTTTTAAAGCTCAAGTGACCTTCAAATATTATGTCAAGATCAGTCACTGTAAGGCCCCCCCAAAATAGTGGTTTGATTTCCCTAACCCGACTGACTCATCTCTAAAACACCCTTCTGACCCCCTGCTAACTTGCATCTGACCGAAACAACAAAGTTAAAAACACCTGCCGACCCAAAAATGTTAAATATTTATCCAAGAAAACATAGCGACCCACCCAAATTGTCAGACCTTAAGAAAAAAGTCTCCCTACCTGCCTACTTACCCCCCAAAATTTTTTCTATTCGTGAGGGGAAACACTTAATAAATATTTCCTTTTTAGCTTGAACAAGATTTTATACTTAGAGATGGTCTTCATTCTCTTTGAATTTGGCGAGCTTGGCTCTATTATGTCTGGTTTTCAAAGTTAGGGTGCTTGCTCAGATACTCTTAATTAATTACCTTTAAAAATTGGCCATGTATTAAAGTTAAAAATGTAAATAGCTTTGTCATTAGCCGTTGCTAATTTGCAAATATATCACATGTACATCTCACCAACCAAAGGCATGATATATATTATTGTTCGGCGGTGTTGCCACTTATGGTATTTGGTTCTGAATTGCACCAAAGAGGCTAAAAATTCATTTAATGCAGTATTCAATAGCCAGTGTCAAATGTGCAATTATGTAGGTTTTGAATAATTTGGGCTACTGTAGTATGCATTTAAGAAAAAGGTGCAAGTTAATTACAGCAGTGCTGTGTGAGGAATTGTTCAGCCACCAGAATTGATACTGAGATTCCACCTGGTGCTACACAGAACTTACAAGTAGACATGATACTCTGTGGAAATGTTTAGTCAGTTGCTGCTCATGTAAGTACCCAGAGCTTTGTTTAACCACCAGAATTCAGGTAGCCAAACAATTCCTCAATATGTTTACTGTACATAGCTTATAGACTGATCCTTCGTATGTCCACAGTTCACATTTTTGACTTCTTCAAAACTGTCAGCCAGATTATCTCAGACATGGTAGGGATGTACCTTGGGAGGGTGTCTACCATGTTTGTTCAAATGGTCATGCTCCAGTGATTTTTTGGACTTTTTTTTAACGTAGCCAATTGTTTCACAACAAAATGGGGCATGAAATTTAATGGAAACAAATCGAAAGTAATGATTATTAGAAAACGGCTTGATAAAAATAGATGTTGGAATTAGGAAACGTTGATCTTGTGGAGTGTGACGTATACAAGTATTTGGGCATTCTTTTCAGTAAATCCTTAGCGGATAGTATTCATGTAAAGCAACATGTAAAACCCAAGGCCACTCGTCTGAACGGTTATATGTGCGGTATCGTACCAGCTCATAAAAAGATCAACCGAGTATCATTTGGTGACAGTTTGTGGAAAAGTTTGTTTAGGCCAGCCCTTTTGCATGGGTCTGCGGTTTGGCTTTGTAATACCAGACAAAGTGCTACAGTTATCAAGTCAATAAAATACAATGCGTTCGCGCTATTATGCGCATAAAAGGCGCACCTGCTATGGTAGCCACCCTAGGGGATTTTGGATGGCTGTGACTAAATTTACTGCTAGACAAAGCTAGATTTAAGTATGTTCACAGAATTAGATACACATTGCCAGATTCAAGGTAATGTAAAAGAGTTTTCTGGAATTGCAGAACCGTTTTATTAATAGAGAAGGTGCTTCTTGGCCTTATATGGAAGAGATTAATAAGATTTTAACTCATGTTGGTTTAGATAATAAGGTACACAGCCCAGATGGTCTGTGGCTTGGGAAGTTCCATAAGTTTAGCCTGGATAATTTTGTGCTCGACTTTTTCCGTGAAATTGACAACAAAAATTCACTATCTATGTACCGTTTATTAAAGAGATTGTCCTTTCTAGAAAATTATATGTTTGGAGTAAATGATTTCGAGTCCACCCACTTGAAGTGTATGGCGCACTCAAGATGTATGGGCATTCAAGAAAATTTACATAAATGGAATACTGCACCCTCCAGGACATATGTTTTGTGCAAAAATGGCATTGAAAATGCATCCCATTTTTTATTAATCTGTCCGACATTTAATGAAATTTGATTTAAGATTTGGCACAAACTCGAGACCGAATTGATTAATTCTAATAATTTGTATACTTGGGTATTTTTTATTCGTTCCTCTATCAATACAAAATTAAGTTTACTCCTAGGGGATGCAGCATTTGAGCAGGGAATTGAAGTTGCGAAGATGTTTGATGGTGCATGCAAGCAATACACGAAACAGTCGTGGTGTTTACGTAAGTCCTTGGTTGACGGGACATAACTCGATCTATCACAGTGGTTTATTTTATTTCATTTTTATAACAGTGTCGTATGTGTACTTGGTCTCTCTGATCTCAAAGGTTTTTATGTATACACTTGACTATGTGTTTTATCCTTGACGCACCGCAGGTATAACCTGGCCTGCTGATGCCCTCGTTGTAACGGGGTAGTTTATCCGAATTAATTATTATTATTATTAAATACATACATACATACATACATACATACATACATACATACATACATACATACATACATACATACATACACTTGTATGTATTTCAAATAAAACAATGGTTGTTTAGGAACTTTGCTCAGGTTTCTGACAGGATTTAAAAAACTCATACCCCATATCTAATGGTGGCAAAAGCAAGCAAAAAGAACAACAATATAAAACTACCAAGGAACAACTGCAATCTTGACTCAACAGAAGACCAATCAGTTCAATTAGACACCTTTGCTTCTTCTCTCTGGCTTCCTGGGAGATAATTGCGTGCCTCGCTCCATTTTGTGAAGAGTACTCATATCTGCTGTCCCTATAAGAATGTATAGATAAGGGCTTTTTATGTACATACCAGCCAGATGTTAGAAGACTTCACCTTTGTCATGTGTATCACGAGTTGATGAAATCCTGAGATATGTCAATTTCGTAAGAGTTGCAAACTCTTGTTGGCCAAATCGATTAATTTTAACCCATGACTCTATGGATAATGGGACTAGCCTCGACCAGGGTTAAACTCTCAGTGTTGATCTATATACTGTCTGGCACTCACAATGCTTTCATACAGTATGTCGCATCCATTCCCATTTTGGCATGCGCCATAAGAGAAGCACATCTGCAACTTTTCATTTTTAGACTCAGCATAAAATATGTTTTAAATTCAATTTTTCAAAAATATTGATCTATGTTGGGCAAAAAAGAGGTAGCATGATGATGGTGTTTTACCAGTAACCCTCTCAGTCGTATGTGCACTTTACCATGTTTACGGAATCTCATTATTTAAACTGAGAAGAAAGTAAGTTACATAGTATTGCAATACACGTTGCCTAGTGGTTCAAAAAGGGTCAGCCGTACACACACAAATGTATTCGAATACATGTACATCTGTCGGGCACATGGGTAAATTTAAAATGTTGAATCAGCAGCGCACACCTTCAACAGTTTTTTTCTACCTTGTGAAGCTGACGGAGCTTGATTGCTCATTGCAACCAGTGCTTCACCTGCTATGTGAGCCATCTGTTCATTTTCCTCTATCATCTGAAACCATTTAGAATTGCTCTCAGTTCATCATGTGTACATTGTATACGTGTGTTATTTTACAAGAAACTAAACAAAATGCATCATTTTTCAAAGGCTCATAAAGGAAAATTTCTCAATAAGTCAAGATGTATAAAATGTTAACGCTTGTTATTTTATTTCAATTTCATTTTAATTCTCTTTTTTTGGGGGGGGGGGCTCTTTGTTGCTGTAGTTAATTTTTTTCTTTCCTTCTTGTTTTTGGTACTTTGTTGATCAGATTAACATGTAAAGGTATGATAATTGGAGTTTCTCGAAACTTGTCCTGATAAATTGCATTGTACATGTATCAGTTGATTTCCAAGTCAACAATTGTTTCGTCTTTACCCTTGCCCTGCATGTATATATTTCAAAGAGTAGTATGCAAATAAAGAAATAATTTCTCAGGTATGGAAAGACTTGTTTTTAAATGTTAATTTGTGTACGTGTTCATGCAACTTTCATACTAAAAGCAAAGTACAATCAACAAGCACTGAAAATTCTTGTACCTGTATTTTATTTTCATGATTGCAATTAGGTTAACAAATAGACACACTAAAAAAGGACACACTGGCTGTCACTTTCACGATTCACCTGCAGCTCATCTTCAACAGAACCTTTCTGGTGAAGTTTTGCACAACACTGGTACCAGGGATCCATTGCGGGACGGCAGAAGCTGGGGTCGACAAAACCTAAGGCACGATCGTGGACCCTTCTTCAAAGCACCTTCATATGACTTTTGTTCCACCTCCAGCTGTTCTTGTGTTGGTACTGGCTGTACACTGGGTACAGCACCTGGTTTAATGAGGTACAGTACCTGGTTTAAATGAGAGTCTTGCCCTATAACCGTCCGTTGCTTCTCTGAAAATACACAGACAGAACAAGAACACTTACAATCATGAAAATTTTTGCCCACGCTCACTCGACTGTGAAACTGTGTCTGTTTTGTAATGTCTTATGGTCTTTTGTTGCTCTGTTTTTTATCTTTTCATGGGGCAGGGGCCTTCAAATAGCACTAGCAGAGGTTTGTTTTTTTAAACAGTGCCTTTTCATTTTCCATGAACTGTGAAATTACATTAAAATCTTTGGACCCGTGCAAGTCCCACTACTCATGAACTCTTGGGCATTCCAACAAATTATGAACAACATATCCAATAACTGTACATAGACACTTCGATTCAATAAACTATAAATTGAGAAATTAAGACTTTATGCAGTCAATCATGCAATGTATACATGTACATTGATTCTTCACTGTGAAAGCATTTTTTATATGAGAAATGATGAGACCCTGCCGCACCTCCAAGAATTGTAATTTTGTGCATACTTTTTTGTGATACATAAACAATATTTTTGAAAATTTACGTGTATTGAAAATACTTCTTGAGAATGATTCTTTCTCAAGGCATATGTGCATGAATTATTCGGTCAAAGTTTCCTGGTTCAGTTGCCCATGGTTTACCATAGACCTGGGCCATAACCGGGTCATTACTTATGGGTTTGGTAACAGTTCTAGTCTTCATTTGATACACTTACGTTATGTTATTGATATTTACAAGCCGCGGGAATTCTGCAGCAGCTTTTCATTACATTTTAAAAATTATTTTCGGCATATTTTACACTTTTGCTTATGATTCTGTTAATCATACTGAATCTCCGGAAAAACACGATCTCAGCTTTTTGTTCACAAGGCTGCAAGGAGCAGTTTAATACGGCAATAACTTTAAACACAGAACCAAAAATCGTGGTAATTTTCATATTATCGTATAGAGGGGAGTCAAATTATGCCATGTATGTATAGTTTTCATTTTTGAGACCAGCCCTTTAACTGTGTATGTAGGTCCCGGAGGGTGCCTAGTCATGATCTTCATCAGAGTATCAAGAGGGGCTCTCTTTACATATCCAAATATATGCCAGCAGTAAAATTTTTATACAAGAATACGCAGACTCCATTCAACCTTTAATTTCCCATGCGTATTGCGCTGCGGCGAGAGCCATCACATCCTAAATTACAGCGTTGTTTCCAACAAAATCATAATCCAGGAATATTAGAGTGGCTCAAATCTACCCTCAAAGTTATAACTGGAAGAATATGACATATTATATAGAAAATACCAAATCACATTAAGCAGATATAAGAACGTAACACTTACTCCTCAATGTAGGCACGTTATTCAAATAGTTATAAGTAACTGCATTATTTCAGAATGATATGACGCAATCACGCCAAAATATAACCTGTTTTCTGTAAAACATATAATACAACCGTGCTCATTACTATATCTAAATATTACGCGTATATAAACTTCAAGAAACAGGAAATTTGTTTTATGCAAAATACAAAATCGCTGCAGTTGTTTTACACTACCGTAAACATACATTTAATGAAAATATATAATTAAAGCCTACAGCTAAGTCAGTTATAAGCTGGGCTTCCGCGAATGCGTGCGCTCATGCAAAAATACATGAAATACTTCTATCTATACTAACATGACTTTTGACAAGACCTACACAGCAAAAACTTCTTGAGTTATGTCACAACATACTGACCATCAAAATAAAATATCCCCCTTGTCAAGGCAGGTCCCAAGAGTGGGGAAAATGCAATGCGTGTACAATTGACTGCACTAGATGTCGACGGTCAAGGGGAACCGTGCATGTGTTCAACTCGATGCAAAAGAATACTTTTATATCAATGATCACTGTCGAAGAATAGGTTGCTTAATCACGTGAAAAGAACATACCAGTTTTGACGCACAAACTACATTGGATGCAAAAAGAACAAGAACTTTCAGGTTATAAAATCATTGAAAAATAGCAATAATTATAATAAACTAATTCCAGCCCTTGTTTAAATGACAATGCATTTCGTTTTTATCTGTTTGGCATCATATAAATTTTTTTTCGGAGTTCTATTCATTTTAATTTTTTGTGATGGATGTTCTCGTTTTATTTGTAAATTAATATATCGAGTTATATTTATTTCCAGTATATGTGATGTATAAACTTAATTTAAATTTACCCAGTACTTTCCCATGCGTTTGGACGCCACTGGAAATAAGTCTCAGGACTTTGTTGGTAATCCTAGTACCAATCCCTGTGTAAAATTGTTTAGAGCGATATATTTTGGGAGTCATATGTTAAATGATTATATTATATTTATATGTATGTACCTCTCTATATTGCTATGTTGCTGAATAATAAACAATCAATAAACCAATCAATCAACCAAACGACGCGCTGCTGTGTTGTCTTAAAAAGGAAAATTCGATACCCGTTCAGTCTCCCTTTTTACATACGGGTCTGCCTCAACGACGCATTGTTGAGAATTTCATGTTTCCGCTACGCTTTGTAGATCTCTGATTTGATTGGTTGTTTTAATATCAGTAATGCTTGTAAGAACGTAAAATGATTGGTTTGCCTGTTTTCGGGTACAACGGACCATAAGTTGCTCCACTACACGTCGCTGAAGCTCGACTACGCGTCGTGGACGCGTAAAAACTATGCGTTATGGCCCTGCTGGCTTCCCTCACACGTCAGTTATTACCTGTCCGTTCATGGAAATTACAGATTATCTTTTTTTTCACATGTATTTAACATGCCTCTCAAAGTGTACATGTATGAATTTGAAGGGAATCCAACATTGACACCTGATGCTATAACAGAAAAAACATCTCATTATTGTGACATTTCGCCATTATACAAAAGAACTTTATATATATATATATATATATATATATATATATATATATATATATATATATATATATATATATATATATATATATATATATATGCATATACACATGTGTGTATGTGTCTGCGTATGCGTGTGTGGTTTTCTTGCCCACTGCCACAACTGCACATTCTGTCATGGGACTTTGAATTTGGACCGGACTATCTACAAACTGCTATCACCATCTGGGGAATATTTTAACTCTACCACACTAGTGGTAATATGTGTGGACAAATAGTGCAAGGTCAACAAAATTTCCTATGCAAGACTTAATGAAACTACTCACTTAATTGTGTCCTTTTACATTAAGTATGTTATATATATATATATAAATATAATAATATATGCATGTAATATATATATATGAATTCCTGTCTGCTTGTTTGTATTATGTATGTGTGTACGTATGTATGCATGTATGTATGTATGTATGTATGTATGTATGTATGTATGTATGTATGTATGTACGCATGAATGAATGCATGCTTCCTTCCAAAATAAAGCAGCAACTGCAAAGTAAGGACATTGAAAAAAATTGCGATCAAAGTTTCTCGTTCAGCCACAATAAAGTATTTCTATGATTGTTATAAATATTGTTGATATGTATTACTTTTTTGACATTTTACTGGTGACATGGATTACATAGTTGTACTGTAATCCGGAGACGTTTTTATGGGTTCTGTTTGCATGGGTCTATCTGTGTTAGTGTATTTGTGCACTGCCACAATAGGCCAGGAAGCATTTGGCATGTGCTGCACGTACCTGGAAGGGTGTTCTTGTTTGAGATATGTACCCCTATTGTGATGCACAACGGAAATCAGGTTAAAGCTTTGTCATTTTATTGTTTGTCAAGTGCTAAATATGCCCAATGGTTGACTTATATTCTTATCTTAATATATCGGTCTAATGAGCATGGGGAATCATATCTCTGTGTGTATTTACTCTGTTAGTATTGTCATGCATGGAAACATGTATTTTAAAAAAATAATAAAGAAAAACAAAAAAATAAAGACAAATTTTGTATGTGTTTTACGGCAGAGAATATACTATATTATATGTTGTTTCCCTGGTGAAGAAAAAAGCTGCAGTGTGTTCACTTCCAAACGTTGTGTAAGAGGAATCCACGCCTGATTGGATTCAAATATGCCACCCGTTTATGGGATTTCCTCATGCAACATTGTAATGTAGGTGGCAGTGATGACAAGGCTGTTGTAATGTGCCCACAATGCAACAACTTCAGCAATGTCACACGTCACTGTACACAGGTGGCGCCATCGATACGGATCTTATGTTTAGAACAATCTGCTGTCGTTTGTTCCAAATATGCATATTTTTGTTTAGCAATTCTTTGTGTGAGACTAGCGTGGGTGGAAGACGACTATAGTATCATAAATTATTTTAAAAAATTTAGATGGCACATCAGAATGACCGCCTCCGTTTATTGAGGGAAATTAATTTTATCATTGAAGGTGTGATTAAACAGTTAATGAAAGCAGGGCCAATTAACAAATTTTCATACACAAATGAAAGTACATTTTGCAAAATTTTTGTACTTTGTAAACAAAACGAACTATGTCAGTAAATCGTGTCTTTAACTTTAATAAAGATGAATTTTTTAGTGAAGGTTTGGACAAAGTCAATCACATTAATTTAAGCCTTCTAAAATTTCTCCCCTGATAGGACAAAGTGCTAAATGCATCTTTTTTTTCAAAATATGATTCCCGCTTTTCCAATCATCATCATCATCATCATCATCATCATCATCATCATCATCATCATCATCATCATCATCATCATCATCATCATCATCATCATCATCATCATCATCATCATCATCATCATCATCCTCGTAAAGCAGTACACGCATGATTTGTCAGACAGTAATGCAAAATAAACGATCTTTAAAAAAAGATATACGGAGGAAAGGGAATCATATTTGATCACACACTGATGTTGAATTATGCCGCAAATATCCTATTATTATGGTGAACTTCGTAATTTCAATGTTTAAGGACCTGCGAGTTTCTCTTCTAATTCACAGTGCACAAAAAAATTAAGTTAAATGACTTTAAAAATTAAAAAATTATGGCCTCGCTTTCTCAGGATTCTTTATGAACGCGTCTGTGTTTCTGTTAAGGTCACATGTTTCGGTTTGCAATTTTTTTACAAACAGCATCCCTGATAATTTAGTTTCACACAGACACTGGATCAAGAGAGTGAAATGTGAAGATTACCTCCAGACGTGCCAATTGTAGCAGATGCCATCCATCAACTTTCATATAGAGGCTCTGCTTTTTGTGAAGTTAATATTTACCTCCAACTGTATTCTACTAGGATAGTGCAGGGCCCCTTCACAGAAATCGCTATTCTACCACCAAGTAATCTGAGTTTCTGGGTGACTTTCAGTGCTTTCGTTGGTTGCGCCTTTGACGATCTCTTATAAAGTGCTGCCGAAAACATGCCTGGGATCTTTATGGAGGCTGTACTGTTCTAAATTCACAAACCCTTGTGTTTTTGTTCAAAACCTGGGGATTTTTTCACGTTATGCACCTGACAATTGGTTAATGACTGTCAGCTACACTTTCAATGTCATGTTTTTTTTCATATCTCTCCTCTCTTTTCCCAATATTTCGGAGTCATAACTCTGATTTGTAAATTTATGCAATGTGAGCAGGAAGCACAAGTGAATGATCCTTGTGTCTCCTGTTGACTCTTAGCAGGGGGTTCAAAATGAGCTCACACGCAACATAACGACGCACTTTGAAGCCAATATATTCAAACGTGCAGATTACTGGCAGCAAACGTCACATTTAAAAATAGAAAACATAGCTGGAATGTAAGTGAACGGCTCATTGTACCCCACAAGGAGAGATTGTCAAACTGGTCCACAGTATGCCAAGGAATGCAAATACCTGCCTGCAACAACACGGAAGGCACAATCACTGCCAATGCACCAGGACACACCTTCAAGCAAGAATGAAACATCCTTTTCAGGACCCCAATATTATGTCAAAATTAGACAGTGTCATAATCATATTCAAACCATAGTCGTAATGAAACAAATATAAGTCAATTCCGACCACAGGCAATGTTCCTTGGTATGTTTAGCTGAATCATATAAATTCATAGTTCGCCTGTACCCAAAAGAGTCCAAAATGTACATCCAAAGGTCCATAGGGTCCAAAAAGCCATGTCTAGGTTTAACATGATAAGACGATGATCATCATCCATACAAGTCCACAAAGTGACACTAACACCAACATTAATCCATCAAAAAAGCCCCCTAGGCAAAAATGACCATCAACAAGAATCCAAACAACATAATTATGCAAATTGATATGTTTTACTCTTGTAGCTGAAGGCATGATGTTGTTTAAAAGGAGATAAACTAAGAGTATTTCCAAAAGAAAATTTTTTAATGTGCAAATACAGTGGTCAAAATTTAATACAGTGTCAGAATTTGCAAGTACACTGGTTCAAATGTCAAACATCAGGCAGAAACAAGTGACATCGGGTCTCAAAACGCAAAACAGCGGTCAAAATTTGCAAGAGCAGCAGTCAATTGCATTACAATAGCCAAAAAGTGAAAGCATAGCAGTCAAATTTCAACCAGGGTTTCCAGAAGTATTTTTCAAAGGAAGTTGAAATGTTCAAGAAAGCATAGAATCCCACAAGTCATCTAATAAGTCATACATAATGGTGATTTCGAATTCAAAATGGAGAATGTCATTGTAAATCATCTGCAAGTCAGCTAAGCATAATGGACATCTAATTCAAGGTTCTATAAAGTTAAAAAGGTATCTCAGTCCTAATTATTGTAAAAATGTACGTCATTTATTGGAGAAAGAGTTAGATTTTATAAAAAGAAAGAAAGAGAGAGAGAGAGAAAGAGAAAGAGGGAGAAATCATGTTCAAATCCCTAAAGGTAATTGTAAGTGCAGCTGTCTTCCATGTAACAGTTTTATTTCTTTTCATTGACAATCAGACATAGGTCAACTTGTCAGTCATTTGATTTAGATGCTAATTATTCATACAAAAAAATGAAAAAAGAAGCGGACAACAGTTTTCAATGATAGTCATGAGGTCAAACCAAATACCAGATCAACCTTATCAGATCCAGTATCATTTTCGAAATAGTAATATATGCAAGTGTTCATCGTCAGAAGGATGCATTGCCAGCAATTATGAAATTTAAATGAATGAGGGTATCTTATACCTGACTTGGAACAAGTAACCAACTTATTGGCAGCGGGTTAAACCAGTTTTATGGGTTCCCAATCCTCCCACTTTGAAAAATACGCACATTAATTTAAAGTAGGCCTTAACCAAATTTGGCCCTTAATTTTTTATGTACAGTTATAAAAGGTAATTACATAACCAAAGTTCATAGACATCATCCAAACAATGACAGGACAATTAAGTCAGACAACTAAAGTTACATTAGAATTGCGTGACACGTCAAAACTTTGAAATTAAACATCAAAACAAGGTCTCCACGCGGCTACAACACAGCCAAATTTGATACTGAGTAAGAAACATGGTTAAGTTCTTCCAAGTTCCGTTCACAATTAAAAATTCAACACAATAGGCCTTAAATTTGTTATAAAAATATGACTTACATCAGCTGAGTGATACCTGCAGAGCTTTCTCACTCTCTCCATCTCTCTCTCTCTCAGCAAGAATATATATATATAAATATATATATGTATATATACGCCCCTGAAGTTGAACAGCAGAAATGCACAATGTGATTTTTGCGGAAACCAACATACTACAGAGTATGACAGGTAGGACATGCATCTACTACTCATAGCTGACTATACCGAATCAGTCATAGAAAAATGTGACATTCTCTGATCTAACTTTTGCAATATGCGTTGGTAGGCTAGATTTGTGCTGCAAATGAATTATGGTATTTAAAAGGAAGAAATATGTTGCAAAATTAATGTTTCACCATCAAATTTACAGCTCTTGGGGTAAATTTTCTTTTTTCATGATTTTGTATTAGGTTATATCTCAGACTGCATTCACCACTAGGAGAAAGTTTTCAGATGAAAGATCCTGCTGGCCATGCAGACCAAGTATCACTGCAATAACAACATATTAATAACTTTGTATAAAGTTTTAAGGATATTTCAAAGTCCTTTAAAGCTTTGATTTCAAAAATATATCATTGTAGTGGTATCAGAAATGTTACATTTGGTGCAGATGTGGTAATAAACATTATTTTGTCACTTCTTAGTTTAAAAAGGTAGCTCCCCAACATTACAATTTCTTTGGTATAACTCTGTCTGTTGTGATTTTTTTATGCAAATCAAATGCGTCCAGAATATTCAATAAAAGTATAACATATATGTCCCCAATATCAAGGACACAAATGAGCATCTGTTCGTTCAGGTGTACTTTTATGCTTGGGATATCAACGATGTAGTTTTACCGTCCACACGCCATATATATTTGAGACCTAATTAGATGTATTTCTGTTCTCAAAAGAATATTTTTCCGCTTTTAGCAGCTCTTTATGGGTGTCTGCCTACCTGAGGTCAGGATTGACATTTGTTTCCATCGAAAGCTGGATTTTTATGTTTTGGTTAATCTGTAATTTCTGTCTTTTGTTGTTTTTAATCGTGCTGTCATTGTAGGGTTGGAATTTATGAATGTGGGTAAAGTTTTCTGAACCATTTAGTTAATCACAGCTACTTGAATTATCATAAACCTCACTGTTCACAAAAGATTTTATAAAAAATCAGTATGAATGCCCAGGGTGGCAGGTGTTAATGTTGTTGACATGTTTTGTATTTTATCTTAGGGATCAATTTTGCCAAAACAGTTCACATTTGGAAAGGTCATTTTACAGTAATTATTGATTTGGCACCATGATGATTTAGAGCAGTTCAATATAAGCAGTGGGACTTAGTTCCAATAAAAGTGTTATAGCAGATATTCGCAATTGGCACTAAAATCGTGTAGGAAAAAAAGGTCATATTTACTTTGTGACAGAATCACATGCCGAATGCACTGTCCTTTCATTTTAAATACCTTTCATAGATTAACCGCTGATGACACTCAAAGCACAAAGCTTAAAGGATACTGAGAACCATTACATAGTGCAAATATTGTTGGTAAGTCACATCATTATGGGCATGGTATCGGCATCCCCAGCTCTGCCAGGTGCCTTTCAGGCAATTAATACCAAGGTGTCAGGCCAACATGACCACATAGTTGAAACCTCTGCTATGTCATAGAAGCTGAAGTTGAGTTAATTGTGAATGCAAATGTAAATAAAGGGATTGTTTTCAGTGAATTTGTACAGTTAAAAATATCTGCAGTTTTTCCAACAGAACAGACTATGCTCCAGTCTACATCGACAAAATTAATGTTCTTTGTTTGTGGTCAGAGGACAGTTGTTTCGTGTTGGGAAAAATAAAGAGATTTTGGAATAATATACAGTGCTCAACAATCCAAATTTGCTGTTGCCCAAGACACGAAAAGTTGCAAACCGGAGCAAGTGAAGTGTTCAAAGGACAATTTGATGTGGGAATTTGCTTAGTGAAGCTGTTCAGTCTGCTTTAGCAGAGCAAAGCATCAAGCTTCATCCTCTATTATCTGACTTGGGTGTATTTATTTACTATTTTATCCTCATATTTTGGATCTAGCGCTAATTTGAAGGAGGTGTTATAAGCAAAAGTGGGAGGAGTTGCTTTGCCATAGCTGACATGACATCAGACTGGTCGGAACAAGGCACATGTTGTACTTAAACTGATGTCAAAAGGTGAAAATACACCCCAGAAATATTCATTGAAAAACGACACCCCGTGATATTAATTGGAAGTAAATGTAAATTTCATCTGTATGAATAATACTAGTGTAGCCTGAACCAGAGGAAGATACAGTGCAAAATTGCATGAATGTCTTTATACTTTTCACCTCAGCTGACTTGTCTGTTAGCAGATGTTACTTGGTGGGTCTTGGACTATCTTGCATTTACTGCCCATGTGTATGTCTGTCTGGTATCCATTCATGTCTCTTTCTGTTGTCTTCCCATCAGTCACAGTTGGCATTTTCTATTTTTCATAAGCCATCAACCACAATCACTTTAACCATGGTGGGAATGTATCTTAAGTGGGTCTATACTAAGTACTTTCAAATGGTCACGCTCCACTATTGTCAATGTAGTGTTTGTTTTGTTTGATTACTTGTTTTTTTTTTTCACTTTACTTCATTGTTTATTTTTTTTTATTGTTATCATTCTTCTTCTATTTTTGCAAAATATAGAAAGACTTTTCTGTCCAAAATCACCTCACCAGTTGCATCGAAATTGCATTTGGACACATCTGGATACCCCAGAAGTTGTAGACCTAAGTTATACTTGGCTGGCTGTGCACCCAACCGAGATAGTCTGTAATCATGAAAAGACTGCCTTTTCAGCATGCCAGAGCTGCTTTTGGAATAAATGTGACTGAATAGGTATCCTACAGTACACAGTTACCGCATTGGTGGTCATGTAGGTGCACTGTCTGATAGGACAACGTAACAACCATATGCTGAGGAAGTGCAACAATATGATCCTGGACAAAGCATACTGCCTACACCAATATAAAGCTAGCATATGGGTGTTGTTTCGTATTTAAATTATGACAATTTTAGTAATTCTGTTTGGTTTGAAAGGTATTGCTCTTTCATTATGAAGCTCTACATTTATAAGCAAAACTTCACACATTTAGCTAATTCATGATTTGCAACATTCATATTTGTTTATTATAATGTGGGCTGTGTTTGCTGAATTATTACCTTAGACAGGGAGCTGGTACTCAGAGAGACCTGTACGGGTATAGGCTCCAAAAGATGTTTTGAGTAGTTACCTGCCGTAGACCCTTCAATTTATTTGGGCTAATACAGCCTATGCCACAATTCTACAGAAGAACGTGTGCAATATGGACAAAAGTACTTCCATATGCATATAGGTTAGACAGTGACAGGTTAGTTTATGAAGAGTAAAGAGTTTGGACTGTTGAATACGGTAATGACTAGTAGAAAGTGGTTCTGAACAAAAAGACATATACAATAGTTTGATAATGGTTTAGTTATTGAATCTTACCACTGAATACGCAGATGCAGGGCTCTCCGTGGGGCTGTGACCATGAGGTTCAGACTGCTGAGTAGGGTAATGAGTTCTAGGAAAGTAGTTCTGGACAAAAAGACATAAATGCAATAGATTAATAAAGGTTTTGTTCTTGAATCTTATAACTGAATGCACAGATGCAGGGTTCTACATAGGGCTGCAATCCTGTATGGGTGACTTAGCCTTCCCATTATAAGGTTTAGGAGGATAGGGCTGTAATTCTTGAAATGTGCTAAATATGGTTAAATATGGAAACCCCACAACACTGCTAGGGTTATCTGGGGAAAATCCTGCAGGTGGTAAATTGACTGAGGCTAAAGTTTAAACTTAACAAAAAAAAAAAAAAAACTGAACCAGTTTTTGCAGCAACTTGTGGCTCAGAAGTCAGTACTGTTGCTCCACATGAAACAAAGTTGTTATGGTGCTTGAAACAAACATTTTACTACAAGCCACACTCACGTTATTTGATCTAATCATTTGCATAATTAATGTCTGACATAATTTGTATACCTGATATCTGCCATATGGTGAATATGTGACAGAAAATATATTTAGCTTAGGATCCTTGGTAAACTACTGTTCTAAAACAGGATAAAAGATGCATGACTACAGGGACAGCATAGGACAAAACCCATAATTTTGGAAAACAAAACCAATCACAGTGGCACTTTGACCTTTGAACTTAAACTGACCCCTGGACCCTAATCTATGAGATGCACATTGCTATCATACATTTTTGAAAAGTACATATAAAGACCTTTTGACGATACCAATTATGCCCCCCCCCAAGTTGGAACCAGTCAGCCCCACCCCCTCGGTTTTTTTATTTGTTTATTTATTCATTTATTAATTAATTAATTAATTAATTAATTAATTAATTAATTAATTAATTAATTAATTAATTAATTAATTAATTAATTCATTTATTTATTTATTTATTTATTTATTTATTTATGTATTTATATATGTATTTGTGAATGTATGTATGTATGTATGTATGTATGTTTTTATTTACTTCTTTATTTATTCATTTATTTATTTATTTATTTATCTGTCAGGATACACAATATGTCTAACAGAGAAACTTAAAATGGCGATGGAAATGAAGAATGCAAGTTTTGAAAAGGCTGAATTATGTGATGGATGGAATTGATTGCACTGCTGCCTTTAAAGGCTGATGGTGTATATATGTTATTTTGTGGATTATATTTGTAAAATGACTATATTCATCAGGGTCTTTACAGAAACAAACAAGGCTCAATAAGGGATTACCAAATGCTACATCACAGATTTCTATCTTGCATTATGTCATTTCAAAGCGCATCTTAGTATCTGAATAATTCTGTGGCCTGATGAAAACTCCTCACTGTATTGATGTGTTGCTCAGCATAATACATGTTGTTGCGTGGTTGTCAATTTTAAGCACTGAACCTGGAATTAAGAGCAATTAATTTACGTTATAAAAAGAGTAGTTACTACATGTTTCACTCTATTGCTGTCGGTTATTATGGTATCCTATTGAGCTTCCTCTGAAGGTAGAATCCAGGACTTGAACTCCTTAGTCACAAATGTCATACATATTGGGTTCAGCAGAGCACTAAGTGGGAGGGCAGAAATGGCTCAAGTAACTTGAGCACTGTGGCATAAAAGTGGTATCACTGAAACCGCAACACAAAGCCCCATTCCAGGAAATACATATCTGACAACTTTTCTGTTAATAAATATATAGCAGCATTGTTGATTCTTGTTCTTTCAGCCTGCTTTTTGCTTTTCACAATTTTATAGATACAAGGCCCATGTCCGGTGAATTCCCAGACAGCAATATAGCCACTAAGACATAACCACTAAGACATCCACCAAATTGACTTACTGCATGGTGCAACTGTTATTTTTTAATCTTTTTTCCAGAAATAACGGAAATAAGGAAACAATGATTAAAGATTTATTAGCACGTTACCATAGCTGCTAATTTGCCTTCGCTTATATCTCTGTAATGATGGATCATAGGCCCATGGTCACAACTTAATTTTAGGAAAGCCCTAGTATTTTGTTCAGCTGTTTACAAATTATGTGCCTGCAATGTATCCATATTAGCTGACCACATTCAATTTTTATTGTGATTTTGGGATAAAAGAGCCCGGTGGAACGAATTTTTAGTCAGTGCGACTATTAACTCTTTTGTGCCGATGGGGATGGGGAGCAGTGTTCAAACCATGAGGACATCTGCCCCATGGAGTTAAGTTGTTAGCCTGTGACGAAGCTGAAACCCTCCCTCTCATTGTGAGCACAGGATGGGCACGGTCCACTTGTTCAAACTCAGGGATCGAATATTATCGAGTCGTTAATGCTGTCATTCCAGTCACCTAAACCAATATCTACACGAAATTGGTATCACAGGCTTCCCTGTCCTTTTTTTTTTTTTGCACTCACATTGCACTCTGTATAAGCATACTAAGATAATTATTATTATATTATGGATTTACAACAACCTGTCGGCATTTTGTGGTTTACGTTTCTGCATCGATATAAAACTAACATGGTTCATAACTTTGCTAAGCTACAATGCTTCACCAGTTGTCATGCTGTGCCTTGTTTGTCATGCTTTATCAATCAGTCATACCCTTGCTTTTTCACTCAGCATAGAGGCACTTTTGTTTCTCCTGTTTCTTGACCCTTCTTGGCAACAGATATTCCCAAGGGTTCTGCTTCCTCTTTATTTGCAAAATAAAAACAGTGGCAACAGGAAGTTCTTTGGCATATTTTATTTTTTTTTACAAAAAAAAGTTAAGATACTTTATTTTCTTAAAATAAGTTATAAGTTTTGCATATAAGAAATGCTTTTAAGGACAAAAGGAACTCGCTGCATCTTCTGTGGACAAGATAAAATGAGGACGTGAGGCAATCCAGCAAAAACGAAAACAGACAAAAAATAATTATGACCTATTAGGTCAGTTGTAGTTGTTCTTAATATGTGTACCTCCCACCACGTTACCTTCTCTACTCTATCCCTAAAACACACGGTAACATAACACTTTTATCCACTCTTATGTATATCGACATTAAAATCTTCTAGTAAACAGACATCCCATGATCAATAATATAAAATATTCTCATCAAAACGAATATTTTCTGTTACAGTTCTCAGAACTTATAGTGACCAAATGTTTTGGCCTAACAGGCAACCCTATGTCTCCTCCGGAGTTCCAAAGCAGGTGTTTACTTCAAGGGTCAGAGATCGTTTACTCTTGTGCAGTCCTAATGATGGGAGTCAGTGTCCCAAAACTGGCACAAGATTACGCACATGAGAGTATGCATGAGAATGGTATTGAGATGATTCAGTGTATATATTGTTTATGAATAAACATAATAAGATGGACTTGCCTAAAAGTCAATGTGTCCTCTATGGTTTGCAATCACCTCATGTACACACTGGTGCATTCGTGGAACATATTTTGTGCCTCTGGCCTGTGGAACTACACTCCTCTTTTTTGTCAAAAGTCTTGCAACTTCATGCCTAGCGCTTTCAGGACTAAGATGAGCTCTCAGGCGTCTGCACAGAACGTCCCAAAATTGTTAAATGGAACTTAAATCGGAAGATGTGGGTGACCAGTGTAGTTTTTTAATACAATCTGCTGCCAAGAACTCTGTGCCAATACATGCCCTATGTGCTCGGACATTTTCATCCTGTAGAACAAAACCATGTTCTATGGCACCAGCATAGGGAATGGTCTCTGGTTGTAAAACTTAGTTGATTTAGTCCTGCCCTGTGAGATTCTCTTGCAAAAATCCCCAGGAAATATGGCCCCCATCAGATTTCCAGGCCCACACCATGAGACTGCCTTCAACAATAATAGTTTTTTGCAGTAGAACATATTGAGATGTTACTCTTCACACCCAAATATCCTGACCTAAGTCCCCAGCAGAGAAGACATATTTTGCAGCTTGGGTCTGCTTTGGAGGCAACCATGGAAGATCTTGGGGATGTTCAGGGCTGTCACGTGAGAGTTCATCTTTTTACTGGAAGCACCATGCATGAAGTTGTAAGGCTTTTAATATAACAATGGAATGCAAAGTAAAGAGAAATCCTAGCCAGATGTACATGGCCTGGGAGCATGAATCAAAAGCTTAAAGAGTCTTAGACCAGACGAATCTGCAACAAAATACTTCCTGAAAGTTTTACAGAAGATAAAGTATGTTGCAAAATTTGACAATGTACATGAGGAAATCCAGTTGGGAAAATATTCAAAACATGAAACTTTTAAGCATTTTTAAGATCACGGATAAATAGAACAAGTGATTGATGCTTTAAATCCCAAGCGTTCACATAATGGCCTGCATGTATTCTGTCATTCTTCATATCTAAAGAACAACAGAATATCCACAGACCATTATACTTCTACCATTGACAGTTCAACTGAAACATACAATCAAAATATCATTTTGTATGAGACTCTGTTCATACCTTTTTTCATACAACCAAAGGTTGTCGACACCCTAATATCTCACTCATCACTTTTCAGGTATCACACAAGAAAAAGGCAAGTGCTGAATGTACTTTCATTTCAACTATACAACCCTTACCTGCAAGATGGACATGTTTATGGCGTTTGAACGTTCTACAGCTTGTTTCAAGAAAATACAGGGCAAAAATGTAATTTTTTGGTACTTTTTGTATGTGTTCATAATATGTTTGCACATATTTCTCTGATACTGAGAAGTATACTCCAATAAAATGTAAAACAAAGATTCCTTGTGCATGTCTTGTATCACAATACATTATTCACCAAAATATAACAAATCAATAATGCATTAGTCACGATTTCATTGTGTTCCTGTCACTTATATGACCTACAAGTTCAATGCTGATCAAAGCAAAAAAAAATATATTATATGATATGGTCTCGCTGCAATTTTTTCATTTATCACGAATCCCCGTTCTTATGTTTTCAAATGAGGTGGCGAACAAAATTCACACATGCTAGTTTCGAGATATTTTAAGCATCACATGTTATATGATTCACCTGCACCAGGTTTCCATCATTCCAGCGAATTTCGATTTCTACTTTAGCCATTTCAACCAACGAAGATGTCTTGTACTTTTTGAACAGATCATATGGTCAGGGTTTATACAAATGTTGTTGCCATATAAAACTAATAAATCCTAAAACTTTCTTCAAAGTTATGAATTTTATAAATATGATTTGTTCATTGTAAAAATTAATATCTTATATTGATTTACAACTATGCAGTTTTCAGTAAATGGTGCAGAATAGAACTTTCCTATTTGAATATTGGAGTTGATTGTGTTAAATAAGTACTTGGCCTTACAGATTAGGGTTTGTTAAGTTTCTCTTTATATCAAATATGGGATTTTGCTATTGGCGGTGTTTCAATATGTTTCTTGTGTCTAATATATGCAGTGAATGAAAGAAAAAAAGCACATAGAAAGAAGCATGTAACCTCAAAATATCTCTGTCATGCTAGATCGGCAAGTCCCTATTATAATCCCTCTCTTCAAGAGAATGTCAAAAGTATTATGTTGTATCTTTATTGCCACTCTCAACCATTAAGGGACGCCAATAGTCAAGTCGTAAAGGGAGTGCCATTTTCAATTGCAGTCCATACCAGGTACATGCTAGAGGCTGCAATTTCTCTATCACGATCATGAACACGGCGTGCATGGGTTGCAATATACATTTGTATCACGTTTCCTTACCCATTATATTTACATTTCATTCAAGCATTTGGATGTCATTCTCCCCCACATTAATTGTTAGATGTCCCCAACTTTGTTCGGTTTTCTTTGAATCTGCTTGGGGAAGTACATATTATTGGTTCTGCAACCCAAGAGTTTATTCTTTGGCTTCAGATTGGTTACATTAGAGATGCAAGAATTTTGTAATTCAGTACAATTAAAAGGAAATATGGAGATACCCAGCTGGTGGAAATTAGATTAGCTCTTCCTTCAGTTGACCTTATACATTTGCTATGCCTCCCATTTAGCAGGATTAAGCTTTTTTTTGTTATACTGCAGGCATTTTATTTTACTGACTTATCCATGCACCATATGGTCTTGTTCGGCAGCAAGTTCGATGAGTGGCTGACGCAGAATATGGCAATGATGCCATATTGTCTTTTTTGGTCGCATACCATGCTTATTTGGTTACACTTCTGTTTTTGGATGATTAAAACTTGAGGATATGTTGAACACATTCTCACCAGGTGGGAAAATAGGTTCAATGTTCTCTGCTCTTGGACACAATATAGCTTAAGAATTACTGTCTGAAAAATTAACAGTTGTGTTCATTTGGCGTCTTCTTTTTCTCGGGGGTGGGGGTGGGGGGCAGGGGCTAGGCGATAATCTTGTAATTCATATCAAATTAAGATCATAAGGGAAGCCTCACCCCAAGAAAATAAGAAATCCTTACACTCTTTCGTCTTGTCGGTATATCCTCGGCTCTGACGTCGCAAAGGTGCCAAGAGGGAGTTCCTTAAAAATGCACTTCATTAAAAACAAGTGTCATACTGTCCCACAAAATATACCACAAGCTTTATACAATGCTCGAACGTATGAATCATGACTAGCCAGTTTGTATACTGTACAGTGTTGCATGAATGTACATTAATTTACTGGCAAAGGTTCTACCAATAATATAGCAGAATAAACCATGGAAATCTATGTATTAACTAATGCGTGCATTAAACGACACAGTCATTAAAATTCAGGGATTTACAGTAATGACACCAAGCAGATAACTTTATTTGAACTTTCCACAAGGAAAAGTTCTACAATATCCAAGACCATTTGGAGGAATATGGCGAAAACAAAACGCAGCAAATTAAAAAAAATGCAGCGTTATCTATTAAACAATTAAAGGTTTGGAACTCCTCAAACACTCGGCATGCAATTTAAAGAATGCGACTGCAAGGTTTTGAACAGGACGATTATGCCAAAGAAACAAGGATGTTTTTAAAATCCAAAAATCACTAAAGGATAATTATTTAAATACAATCTGTACAAGCCAATGCAAGGTATAAAATCACCAAGCTTTAAGTGGAGTTGACTAAAACTGCTGGCAAAAGGTAAATATTATGTGTACACATCAGCTAGCAATAAATTAGATTTTTTACCCTCATTTATCTTTTCTTGCTTCCCAAGTCCACCACTCTGAAGCCAGAAGCTGATCACTGTGCACACACTCACAGCCAGTTCGTCACTTTCTCTTGATTACTAGAACAGGTCTCCGTGTCCAGTTTCCTTTGCTTCATGGTACAAAATAGATGCAAAACGTCACTTTCTGTCACCCGACTTTTATGATTAATGTGTCGATTCAATATTGCATTTTCTGACAATATGATCACCATACTGCTGTAAAAATTTGAAAAGAAAACTTGCTGATAAAGCTTATTTGATCTCCAAATCTATTGAGCAAAGTGCCATCTCGCTGGTTACATATTTGCTATCAGGTTGAGTTACTAGGCGTTGTTTGAAGTCCAGGTCAAGTTTGAGCTCTGCCCCCAGGGCTTACAAGAAAAAACGGGGTGAAATCCACCTTTCAAAATGGCTTAGTCGGCTTTCTTTAGCTCAAGTGTACACCGCATGAAAATGTGAATTGTTGATGGGTGGAAATCCAATACATTAACAAGCCTGATATTTCTCTGGTTCCTTTTCAATCGTCACTCTATTTTACGCTATACCTTAGGTATTGCCTATGATTATGGTAAACGTGAAATTCAAATTATAAGAGACTTTGACATTCAAATAGAGTTACAAATGAACTATCAGAAACAAGTCATCATGGGCTTTTTCAAATTAGAAGTGAAATTCACATAATGTTTGTGTAACTTTGTGATGATTAGAATGAATTATTGAGTTGCATATGGAGTACACTCTGATGGTGTGTATTTGCAATCTGCAAAGCTATTGTAATTCAGCTTCATATATAAATATTAATGTCATTACAGACAAATGACATCTGTAGAGGAGAAATGCCAAATTACAGGTTTGCTTGCATGTTATCATCTCTTGTTTCCAAAAGCATTTCATTTCTTTGGCGACCCATTTATGAATGATTATTCTTTATTTGCCACACTCAACGCACGTTCTTTAAAAAATTATTGTATTTTCCTTTGCAGATGAGCACTGGCACAAATTGTTGTTAACCTATTTTATTGAAACAGAAGTTACTGCCTGCTTTATTGCACTGCTCCTGGTTATTTTTGTATCATGCTGAGTTTCACTTGGCAATATAAACCGCGACCTGAAATCCTTGGTCACAAATGTCATACATATTGGATTCAGCAGGGCACTAAGTGGGAATAAAAAAATAACCAAAATAATTTGAAAGCTGTGACCGAGTACAGGTATCGCTAAAACAGAAACATGAAGCCCTAGTCCTGACAATGCATAGCTAATAATGTTTGCTATTAGTAAATATATAGCTGCATTGTTATTTCTTGCTCTTTCAGACTGTTACCTGCTTTTTATGATTGTATAGACACATGCTACATGCCCCATGAGGGTCCACACAAGACAAGCCATGTGCACATATATTAAAATGTATTTCAATACTTGTTTAAAACCACTAAATTCTAGGAAAAAAAGAGAACATAATTCACGAATGTCATTGTCTTTGCTCGTAGTTGACCAACTGACACATATACAAATGCTTAACAACAATAATGTTACAAAAGCTGTAAGCTTTTTTATCAACTTGTTAGTGATTGGCTTCAGTCTAAAAACTAGCACAAGATTTATAAAGTAATCTGATGTGATAAGTGATATTACATATCCTGAACCAGAGACAGAAATGATCGACAGGGCTGAGGCAGCTTGGCAAAGAATACTATTGTACCAAACACGTCTGAAGATGGGAAAATATTTGCCATACTTTAAATCTCCCATGCCTATGATGATCAAATAAACTGATATCAAACTATTAAAACATGCTAAATATGTTTTCAGCAGCTTGTTTCTATTTGAGTTTTTATTTATCAAGCTCAGCAGAACGAAAAGGTTCAAAGAAACACAAACAGTTGACAACATCCAATTAAAAATCTTTGCCATTAAATTTGGTATTAATGCAAGGCATTTATTGTCTGTAGTAGTGGGCACATAACATTTGTCAGCTATCCACTGAATACAGCAAAAACCTTCTTGACTCGCATGTATGGAACGAAGGTATTGAAACTTTTTAAAGAAGGGTGGATGAATGTGCCTTATGTCTGTGCCAGATAGATTTATTGTTTGAATAGCATTACCAACATCAAAGGAATCCTTATGGATGCCGAGAACAGTGTTGAAAGAAAGATCAATGCTGCTTAAGCTACTTGATTCTATGAATGCACCCCTATCAATGAATCTAACACTTGACAAACTTAAACATAAATGGGTTAAACTTGACAAACCCAATAGAAAAGATGATCTTATTTTTGTAATATTATTTCCTGACAATGATAAACAGATCAAGCTCTTGACAGCCACGAAACACCCATACTCAAATACTGAGAGATGGTTGTTATTGAGATTCAACCTTCTTAGGACTGGAAATGATATGAGTGAATTCCGTTCTAATTTCGTTAAATAATTCCAACTCAAGTCTAGAGCGAAGGTATATTTATATATCCTGACAGAATGTCTCCAAATTGTCAACATATTGTTGCTAAAAAGTATTGATCTGGTGTTGTGCACAAAGTATGGGACAGTGTTATTGTAATTATTTGAACAATTTGCAGCATAGCCAGAGCAGATACAAGCAGCAGGGCACATGACGTCACATAATATTTCATCATCAAACGAGTATTTGCATTGAACTTGTCCATCACATACATCAGTGGGATGAAGACATGTTGTCTCATGCTTGCAGTGAAACAACGACTTGCATGATAATTCCTTACAGTTCAATTCCTCAAATCCACCAGAACAGTCCCAGGTCATATCACAAACTTTGCGTATCGGAATGCAGTATGAAAATGGACATTTAAACATGCCCCCACACTGGATTCTGTTACAGTGTTGAAGATGTTCACCCGTTTCGCATGATAACATTTTACCAAATGAAAGATCATACACACATATGTCAGACCTATGGAAACATGTCGAGTTGTGCCTCTCAGAGCAAGGCAGCCAGTTCATGTTACTACAGCTGGCAGGGTGGAGTCTTCCAAATAGAAACTCTGTGGCTGATTTGTTTGCTCCATAATTATAAACTTGATGCCTCGTATTCATTATGCTGTAACCGCTTAGATTAAGAGGTTTTGGTCCGCAAAATTCATCTGATCCATCTTTGCAATCTACAATATTGTCACAAGTCTTTGAAATCGGAATACAGATTCCTAATGTACACTGAAAATACATATATGTACAAAACCCATCACCAACGGGACAAAAATGTTTGTCCTGCTTGGGAGTAAAAGCTATGTTTTTTAATTCTTGGCACGTGAGAGGGCAATTAAGCTCATCACTGGCAGTGGAAAGGGATTCATTGCAATCCTGGTGTCCATCACACACATGGTGCTGGAGTATGCACATGCCATCTTGGCATCTGAACTGCCATGGTGCACACATTTTCTTCATAGTGGATGCTCTTATTTCACATAACACTCCATGTGCTATGCTTACACTCTTGTTATGAAGTGAATCATAAAGAGGGATGATATTTTGATCCTTTGTGACCAAAATACATGCTCTGAGGTGTAGAATTTTAGCAGGAAGCATTTTGTATACTGTAAATATTTCTGGACGGACAACAGTTATGTGAGAGCCTGCTCGTACCCACACGTGTGCCTTTATGTTAAACCAACACCAAGCATCGAAAAGGTCAAACAGTTCTCTCTGCGACTTATTTGTAGACTCTGTGAAAATAGATCTGTATGGTGATAAAACAGGAAAATCACATGTCCCACGGTCATATTTTATCTCAAATTTGCGAATATATGTGCTCAGGAATAACTCCCGGTTCACCTTATTTGCTTGTGTAAACATGTAATCAGGAATTTCTCCAATATTTCCTGCATTTAAACGCATGCAAGTTTGCATGGACATATTAATGCTAGATGGTTTATTATGAAAACGTAGGTGAAAGCATCTGTCTGTGAAGATATTCCAAGATTTTGCACAGTACTTATTGTCAATAACAGACGATATTGCATGTTTTTGTAGATTTTGAATCCTTGATTTGGGCCCCTTTTCACAAATCACAAGAGCGTTTCGCCAAGGAATCGAACAATTTACTAGTACCCAATTTAAATTATCATATATTGTTTTAATGATCATAGCTCCACAACCATCTGTATTAACTAATTTCACTTCGCCATTATAAGCAGCTGGGTACTCTAATTGTTTGTCATTATGTTGAAACATAGCAAAGTACCTGTCTGTCGAGGTAGTGTTTGTATGGATCTGCCAATCGGTGAATGTCACAGGATCGGCATCTGTCCACCTTTGCTGCTGTCCCTGGAAATTGAATAAACACCCTTCTAAGCGACTACATTTTTAAAATTTAGAGTAAATCTGACACAAAAGTTATTTTTCCCACAGCTAGTGCTAGCACTGTGCCTATAAATTATTTCTCAACGCACTTTTTGGTGGGTTTATTCGATACATTAGGCCTGTAAACAACCAATCCTCAGAAATAAGATATAAAGACAACAGAATTGTGCGCAATATTTTGTAAATTCAAGAAATAAAAATCAATACTTATAATATTTTGTAATTTGTATATAACCAACAGGGCACACAGAAAAATCGTAATATGTATATGCCAGTAAGGTAGGGATATTATATTTTGAGTACTAGTTTCCACCCATTACAAATGATCCATAAAAATCCGAACACCAGGGGAAATTGTATTTTAATGAGATCTGAATTATATATCTATCAAGATGTTCGCAACAACGACAGAGTAACAATTTTTGTTATTAGAATGTATGAAGGAAATACAACACTATGTAACAATTTAAAGCTAGGGGCACTTTAATACAAACAATTAACTGATGTATGCACACTTGTATTGCAACCCAGAACAGCTGGTGAAGTTCACCAAGGTGTAACCATATGAAGAAATGATATCTAGTTCTAAATGAGTTATATCTGTGTTTCAGCAGGTTAGGAAGTATTAAGATTTTGCATTCACAAACAAATGGCGGATAGACTGAACTGCCAACAGACAACCCGGAAACATAATGGGTTACCCTTAGAATAAAAGTATAAAATACATACTTTTACAGCTATTAATCCAATGTATAAAATGGAAGACTTCATTATCTGTATGAAAAAGTTTGCTACGAAATATGCAAAATCCCTTTCATTATGCAAACATATCATTTCCTGCTTTGCACTGTGGCAGTAATGTAGAGCATTCAGCCAACTCCACCTTTCTTCATAACTGAACCTGAAATTGTCTATTAAATTATAGCTATGTAATGAAAAGCTAGGATCACCAGTGATACTCCAACTGCTAAATGGAATATTTTTTAACAAGGAAGCTTGTGCAACCGATAGCCTTTCATACAACAAAAACTCCCCTCTGGCCAAAGTTGATCCTACAAGAATATTTTCGTGTCTTCTAAAGTACCCTTTGACAGACTTTATTGACATATTGTAACCACATTGTTTGCACCATTGCCCTTTAGTTTGTACAATTTCAAATATATATGGTGTAAGTATCAATTTAGGGCTGCAACGGGTAAATTTCCATTCAAAGCTAGATTTGTTATGTACTTCCCACACCTTGTGAATGAGGTGGTGTAAAGAGTTTATGCTTCTATTCATTTGGTAGTGATGTGTGTTTATTTTCTCAGATATGAAGGAAATTCTGTTATTCTCTTGAAAACACCAAACACTGACTTTATAATTGTGGATATTGAATGGAATAATATGCATGATGAATGGAGCAAGATCTAAATATCTGCAGTCAGGTCCTATAATAAGACCATTTGATCCTATGTGAACATATACTATGTGAGTAACTTGTCTGACAAAGATGTTCATGCAGTTTAACTCGCCTATCGATGGTGAAACACGGTATGTGTTAGTTTTTGTGACACCAGACGTACAGCTGGTAAGAAAGTTAAATGTCATTATGAGATGGGTATCAAACATCTCACAGGAATGTCCTGAATATAGGAGGCCTACGTAAATCCAAAGCAAGCTCAATCGATTCACATGCTGTGTAGGGTTGCACTCTGAAAATCGGAGAGCTTTATTCAATAACGAGCGACTTCTACAAAATGAGGTGCAATTTGAACTTTCGTATAGTTTAATTAGTATTTCATCTGTTGATGCTTTATTGATGAGGAAAAATCTGCACATTGTGGAGGAATGTGGATAGACAGATATTACATAACATTGGCGTTTCATTACCGTGATATTCAAATAACTACTTGGGATCCATTGTAAACGAATTTTGTCATCTTGGAATATATTTTCAGGAATAGAACATGGGTTTGAAAGACCCCTACAAACGGTATTATTGACTTTTATTGTAAATGCTAACGTGGCATGTATTTCAAATATATAGTAAAACACAATCAAATTTATATTGGATGAAGTTATAGGAATGCTATCTCCGTTTTTCGTTTTTGACATATTACAAAAGGCCCCACAATATGGTCCAATAGTTGTAAACGTTCTTTGTGTCCAACTCGTTACTGGAGATACATCAAGTATGTATATCCCTCCTTGTTTACATAATCCAGTTATATCGCCATCCCAGTGTAATCTTGAAAGCGCAAATCTTATGTGTTTGCCAAGGGGAGCTGTGAATTCCCAAAAGTACAAAACTGGTGACTTTCTGTTGATAGTAGCAATAATATTCCTGGTAACAATTCTTTCATGTGCTAGCAAAACTCCGTGGACTTTGTCAATATCTGAGATAGAGGTTTCGTTTATTACTACAAAACACATTCCTGGTGAATACATTATTGAACACTGTGCTTCAAACAATATGATGTGAGCAGAAGATATGTACAGAGTAGAAAAATGGTACAGATTTACATTATGAGAAACCTTCAGTTGATATAATATGCTGGACTGCCTAAACAACCCATCGTGAAATGCCAGCCAGGAGCATTGTCCAGCATGCATAAATCCGTGAATACTTTGCTGGATTCGCCATCCTTTGTGTGTTGTAAACTCAATAAACAAAGTCTTATATCTGTTCAGGTACCATGCAGTTATGCAGTGAATCAAACCAACTGGTATTTGAATGTGTTTCAATGTGTCCGTCACTATATTTAAATTCATCGATATGTCATATCTATATAAAACCTTTCCAACTGGGTGAAACAATGTCTTGCGCTGAAACTTTATGGTAATTTTGCTTAAAATGGTTTGTAAAATTAAATTTTTTAACCGTCCACAGTATTTGTGGTAGTATTTATCGTCCTGATTATATTGAGATATTTCTTCAACATCTAGATATACGAACTTACAACGTGCACTATAGTAAAGGTCAATCTGATAAAATGACATTTTAATTTTCCACCCAAACGGGGCATATATATTCCATGTCACTTTCAAGCATTTCGAATCTATCAGGTACCTTGGAATAAGTTGAATCCGCAAACATACATGACATATTGTATTCACTCCACACACGTTTAGTTCGCTGGGCTGTTTTAATGTTTGTGTATTAGAAATCAAACACTTAAACCACATGTTCTGAACATTAAATAAGATATTCCAACTGTTTTCCACTAGATATTTGAAACTGATACGATTCAAGTTAAAATATAAAGTTATCTGTAAATTCGCCGTTTTAGAAAATACATGATTCTTCTCTAAAATGGAAACAAAAAACTAGAAGCATGTGATATCAAAGGCATTTTTGTTCAAATGACCCATATAATGTGTCCATTTCAAGTGGAACTGTCTCTGCTGGCCCATTTACTCTCCATTACAGACATATAATATAACTTTGCCCCCATATCTTTTCTGTATGCTGTCAATGTATTTTATATAGGCAAAGTAAACCCTTGTCATAATATATCAAGACTCTAAGTACTTTTCATCTCTGACGTTTGTCATGTTAACGCCTCTTTTTGCACTAAAGGCATAAAGCATAATTTGTCTCTATGGACACATGAAACATTCAAGTACCTAATTTCAACCTTTTATTTGGGCAGATTCTGATCATTTTGCATGCACCTGTGACAGCACTTCCAATGCAACATCCAAGTAAAATTTGTTACACCATATAATTGCGTAATAGGGCCAAGCTGTGTTTCGCTCCCATGTGCATGAAAACCTTGTATGCAAAAGTCTAACCTGGGTTATACATATATTCTGCAGATGGCCGTCTGAGCAGCTGCGATGCTAAGCTGGTAAGCTGGCAACTCAATATTTTCATTAATAAATGATGTGACGTTCTATTTTAGAATTGATTTTTGTCCTGAAATCAAAATGCTCATATCTCTTAACTGGAGTATTGTAATATTCTAAGCTGGTAAGCCAAATATATATACATATATATATATATGTGTATATATATATATATATATATATATATATATATATATATATATATATATATATATATATATATATATATATATATATATATATGTCGTACAAAAAAAAAACACTTTGGAATTTCTTTGTCAGTTGACTTTTTATTCCGCCATTTGCTCCAGATGGTGAGAAGGGATGCACTGCAAAGTACATAGCAAAATTCTTACAATAATGTTTGGCGTTTTAAATTCACATTTATATTTATATTTGATACACATATATTTCACAAATACTATCACGCGTGTGCAAAATTACGAATACACGTTTAAACACAAACAACGTGTATTTGACCGATATAAAGTTACATGAAATATTTAATACACAGAATTTATAATTAGAATCTGACTATTTCAATGTATCAAAAACCATTCGAGGCAATAACACGAAGAAGCCAGTTTGTAAGGAAAACTTTGTATGGAATTTACTGTAAATTTATAACAAATATTCTCCACGTAAATCTACGTATTTACGCGGTATATAATGTAGAAATTAAACCCGCACGATAAATAAATATGCTCACGGCGCAATGATGCACGCTTCCGCAGAATATCCAATTTATCTAGAAAAACATATATATTCTTTACTTACAGAACTTAGGAGTCTCGTGAGACACCAAAGTCAATCCATAGCACAATATAAGCTGATATTAGCGAGGTCAGTCCGGGGTACGCAGGAACAGGATACATGACTGCACCACAAACTGATTAGTCCGTGTGAGCTTGCAGTGCCGAGTGGGGTGCGAAAAAGCCAGGAAGCTCATTATATATCACCCTTCATCCGGGGTATTCAAAAACAGGACTTATGATTGGCCGAAGCCATACAAAAAACTCATTACACCGGGTAGCAGCCGGCAAGATAACATTGTTAACCCACAAAATGCGTTAAAGTATAGACCGTCACTGCCTGCCAAAAAGTGCCCTTATAATGTTGAAAAATGAGGAATGATTAATAAATTCGGGCACAGCGAACTGTGCGCGACACTCCCCACTCCTGAACACATGATAATTGTTCTGAAGTAGATAAATATAATAAGAATACCGCATGAATAAATGCACAATTTCCATACAAATATCAATTTCAATCATAATATAAATAAGCTAAGGGAATATCATAAATCCTTACTGGTGAACCTGAGCACTAAGCCTCTTCATATTACGAGACAACGACTCGGCAGATTAAAACTACCAAAGCAATATATTTCACCTAAGGAAAAACCTCACAAGATCACAATGCGTTTACATTACCCACCTTGAAAAATAATCAAATAACATATCAACATGTTGGATATAACACACACCATATTGTGTATTATATAAATATCAAAATAGATAATTAATCATCCAGTTCCAATCTCACAATTTGAGTAATAGGTCGTACAAACTTTGTCGTGCGAGTTCTCACATGCACAGACCTTACAACCCCGTCAGAGCTTGGATAAACATCCTACACAATGGCAAGAGGCCAGAGGTTCCTGGGCAGCCCTATGTCAACCACCAGGACCAGCTCCCCAGTCTTGATGTTCTTAGACTTAATACACCACTTTGTCCTCCTTTGCAACTGCAGAAGATATTCTTTCAGCCACCTTGCCCACAATTCTGAGGCAAGGTGCTGAACAAACTTCCAGCGCGCTCTGTAGACGTCAGGGGCGCTACGAGAAATGGCATAGTCCCTTGAAGTCGACTTTGAGTGCCTTATAAAAGCCTGGCGAAGCTCTTTCTTGCCTTTGATAAAGTTCCCACCTCGATCTGAAAACACTTTTGATGGCAATGACCTTCGTGAAACAAACCTTGTAAAGGCGTTCACAAAGGTGTTGGCGTCCAGAGAATACAACATTTCAATGTGAACAGCTCTCGCGTTAAAACATCCGTACTGTTTCCTTGTGGTACGGAGCACCTTGCTCTTAAACGGTCTAAAAACGCGTCCAGCCCTGTGTTAGTGAAGGGAGGGAGCCCGGTCTCCGAGTGTTCCGGAGGCAGATTACCCATATATTGGGTCGACGTTCTGGCGTACATCTTTTTACAGAATACACAACGCTTCAAGACGCGTCTGATAAGAGTACGTGCTTTGACGATCCAATACTTCTACCTGAGACTGAGAGTCCACTCACATCCCATGTGCACGGCTCCGTGATATTTTCTAATTAAAGCCGGGATCGCAACGTGGTTATGAGGCAAAACGATGGAACAATTTCAAGTTCTACTTCCTACACGTAGGATTTCGTCGCTGTCCAAATACGGGCACAGAGTGAGCAGAGAACTAGAACGCTTCAGGTCATGACCCTTTGATAGGTCAGCAACCTCCTGATGATAAACAGAGCGTTGCACATGCCTGATTAAGATGACGCCTGCGTGTTCAAGCTCATGTGCCTCCAGACAGCCACGTGAATCAGTGAGCCCGACTTTTGTCATGGTAAAGCGGTGAATCCAAGCAATGCTTTTAAGAATTTTGTCCCATGTTGAAAAGTGGATGCATATTTTCTTAACGAGTCTCATCAACAGTAGTAGAGTGGACTGGCTTCGCCTTGGGGTCGTCCTCTGGCAAGCTGTACACTTCAGCCATGGGAAGCTTCCAGGAAGGTGTGTGCACATTTATCCACGACGGGCCATGCTTCCACAAATCAACTGTGTTAGATGTTACATCATTCCTGGGCGAGTCAAGAGATCAGCTGGATTGCCAGCAGAATCAACGTGTCGCCAGTCTGAAGGGGTCGTCAGTTGTCTTATAACAGCAACTCTGTTCTCGACCAAAGTACGAAACCTACATACTTCATTTGTGATATATCCTAGGACAATCATGGAATCCGTCCACAAAAATGCAGGAACAGAAGAGAAATCCAATTCTGAACGCAAGATGGACAATATTTTGGCAGCTTTGACCGCAGCCTGTAACTCAAGCTTGGGTAAAGTGCAACCCTTAATAGGCACGACATGACTCTTACACCTGATTAGCCTGCATGTTACCTCACCTTGGATATTAATACATTTGAGAAACTCACATGCGCCGTATGAAAAGGTCACGGCATCCGCGAAGATATGATATTCATAGTACCCTTGATCCCATGCCACAGGTTTTACACACCTGTCAAAACTCAAGTCACGCAGTTTGTTGAGACTCTGCAACCAGGCAAACCATTTTCCACACATTTGAGCGGGAACCTCCTCGTCCCAGGATAATTTTAGACGAGTGGCCTCTTGAAAAAGCAGTTTACCCTGTGACAACCACGGCGCAATGAGCCCCAGAGGATCATAACATGTAGAAATGAAACTCAACATGGAAAGCCTCGTGACGTCACGATCCGGCAAATCACGGATGGTAAAGGAAAAGGTGTCTTTGTGGATGTGTCACCTCACACCAAGCGTCTTCCCCACGGAATCAGGAGAAAATTCATGGACCTCCTTGGCACGAAAACACACTGGAATCTCCTCAAGTAACTGATGATCATTGACAGCAAACTTTGTCATTTTAGAATCGCCAGTCTCCAAAACTGCTGGAACACCAATGACGATTTTACGCACCTGCGATCTAGTCTCAACAGAAGTGGCAAGATCATCTACATATATATTATTCAAGATTGTATCCTTTATCAAAGCACCCACGTGAGGATTGTCATAGACAGTCCTACGTAAAGCATAGGTACTTGAACTGGCGCACCACACCCCCCCAAATAAATGTGTGGACATGCACAGATGGATCAAATTACCATCTTTGTACCACAAGAAATGCAATGAGTCACGTTGACGCAGTGGTGTTTTTATCTGGGAGTACATTTGAGTTATGTCATTGACAATAGAATATGTATGTAAAAGAAACCTCAACAATACATGAAGAAGCTTCTTTATCAAGTCAGGGCCCTGATGACACCAATCGTTCAATGACTGGCCCTAATATGTAGAAGCACAATCATAAACAACCCTGAGTTTACCCGGCTTGCTAGGGTTAAGAACACAGTGATGCGGTAGATACCATACACGACATACATTCTGCACACAATCAAGAGGTACGACCTCAGCATATCCCTCATCAAGAAGTTTGGTGATTTCCTGGTCATATTTATCATACAAGTCTTCCTTATGCAAACGCTTAACTAAATTGTCAAGACGTTTTTTTGCAATGTGATAATTATAAGGAAGCTTCTCCTCAGGATTTTTCCAGGGAATCGGCAACTCATAATGGCCGTCTACTTTGGTACATGTAGAATCCAAAAGGTCAATAACCTTCTTGTCAGCAATAGACATTGTTTTGCTATTCATGCCTTCATTTTCTAGCTCCCATAGGCGGTGTACACAAGAATCTGGACTTTTATCCAATGGCATATATTCAGCCTCATCCAACTTTAATACTGTTGATATGTAGTTGCATACAACAACATGACTGACCTTAGATTTTATAGCTCTACTGTTAAGTGCCCAGCCAAATTTATATCTAATGGCATACGGCTCACCTGGCTTGCCACTGCGCGCCTCTAGTGGGAATAGTGCATCAGCAAAATCTTGACCAATAAGAATGTCAACATTCTGACAATCTATATTTTGCACTCAAATCCAGACCCTGCAAATGAGGATACATGGATTGGTCAAGCGATGCAGAGACAATAAGTATCTCATTCACCACCTTGACGCAAGACATATGCATTTTTTCACCGCCTGCTGATAAAGTAAACGCCACATGTGACGATTTTGAAGCAGCGGCGCCGGCCATAGATTTTAGAGTGAAGTGTGTTGTAGGACCTGTTAACCCTTATCTGTCGGCAAGCTCTTTGGTGCAAAAAGAATTGCTAGAAAATGTGTCCAAAGCCACATTTACCCAAGACTTGCCTGCAACACGCGCTTTAACAATAGGCATAAATGTTTCTCCAGCACTTATTGCATGTGTAAGATGGGATTTGTCAACGTGCAGGAAGGCACTGTGTCTCTCTTGACACACGTAGCAGCGACTGCTGCTTTGACACTGATCAACAGTGTGTGTATCACGCAGGCAATTTGAACATAAGTTCTTATTTGCGACAAGTGCAACACGATCAACCACAGTTAAACATTTGAAGTCAGGACAATGTGATAAATTGTGAGGGAAATCACACATAGGGCATACAAACCTCTTCCGCCTCTGTGCCCCGGCGTTCTGTTTACACTGTTACCATCATGACCTCCATTACCCTTTTGTTTATGCTTACTAGACCCCCCAAGGATCTGTGTAGCAGCAGCAGCAATTTGTTTTTTATGCTGTTTAGAGCGCTCGGAAACTGCCTCAGTTCCACAAATTGGATCATTTAACTCCTCAGCGACCAGTTTCACAAGTCCACCAAATCAGTAAACTTTAAGTACTCCCGTGACTTTTGTTTATGTTTCAACTCCTGCTTGCGCCACCTATTCTGTACAAAATTTGGAAAACGCGCCACAATGTCAAAAATGATCACCTGGGCATTAACCTCGCCGACAGTGTCCAAATTTTGTAATATTTCCTTAGCATTGCGCAACTCATGGCTAAAGTGAGAGCTTTTCTACATTTATCTCGAAAGATCTCATAAATGAATGGAATTTTAATGGATCACCATCAAAAGTTTCGAGCTCCAATTTTGGCAAACTCAACAGTTTCACCATATCAGCTTGCATTTGCTCTATTTTAGGGTCAGTTTTTTTTGGTCACATTTTCTTTGATATACACCTTCACACGTGATAGCACATCTAAATAATTACTCTCTGAAGCCAGGTAGCACTTCTGGTTCTCTATTTCTCTCTCACCGGCCTCATCCAAAGCAGTCACCTTATCATGTTTGGCTGCAAACTCGTCAAATACACTATTCAAAGAATTCACCTGCTCAGTTAAACTAGCAGTATCTACTTCACTAATGAGATCTCTAGACAAGCGGTTACATGCCTTAGTCAAATTAGACTTAGCCGTACATCGGGCCTCTTTTGCCTCAAGTAAAGACATATTTGCAGAATTTGAATAATACACCACTAAAAATGACTGCGCTATGGATAATGCCAAAAGAAACAGTAGAAAATAACAGAAGATACCACTTGTCTTCATGAGATACCACTTCAAATATTCCTTCCCAAAGAAAGTCTTTTCACTGCAATATGATTACACTCTCTAGGGTCTGCAGCAGAATGTTCCGTGCATACACACATGGTGGAAGCGCTGTAATGTTATATCACTCCGTCACGGCACTATATAATATGCAATGTATGAATAATTTGCTATAATAAACGTAGGCAGAGACAAACAAGTTGCACAGCAATGTATCTTCCGTCAACAGCTTGTCACACTGCACAGGTAACGCGCTAACATATAACGCGATGCTCCCCGCAATATACAACTCAGGTGAGACTCGATGCAAATATAAAACACTGCCCGGCCATCAATGCAGCCGTCAACACATTGCTTGGCAAACAGCTTGCCCAACTCACGGGCACACCTCGATGTAAGTATGGTGTAAATGAACTGGTACCGCTAAGAAATTCACACGAGCAGGAGACGTGACATGTAGTCCCGGGCCAAAAGTATCTGGCTAACGACACACACCACGGGCGATAGATATAATACAGGGCGCCGTCGATAATGTGTATTGGCGGGAGATACAGCAAGCGAACCCCGGCCAAATGTACATGGCTAGCGGCACCTCTGTTAGGTGAGTCCCGGATGGCGTGACACCAACACTTGGCGTGATCAACAGATTGTCTCACTATGCGAGTCCACCCGCTGTTAACGTCAGCATACAAAGCAGTACAAATGCCAGATAAGTAATCAGGAGCAGAAATCTCCAATAATCAGTGGGTTGTATTTTATATCATAGTTCCGGACAAAACATGACGGGACAAGACACCACAGACAGCACTGCGACGCACAGTATTATTCCATGTTAAGTCTCTTCCTCAGTGAAAATGTTGGTCCTGCCCCCCCCCCCCCGGACCGGGCGAGCGTCCATCCACCAAACATTGGAAGTTCTTGCATAATTGTGGCATACAGAAAAAAAACACTTTGGAATTATGTTGTCAGTTGACCTTTTATTCCGCCATTCGCTCCAGATGGTGAGAGAGATGCACTACAAAGTACATAGCAAAATTCTTACAATAATGTTTGGCATTTTAAATACACATTTATATTTATATTTGATACACATATATTTCACAAATACTATCACACGTGCACAAAATTACGAATACACGTTTAAACACAAACAATGTGTATCTGACCGATACAAAGTTACATGAAATATTTAACACGCAGAATAAATAATTACAATCTGACTATTTCAACGTATCAAAAACCATTAGAGGCAATAATACGAAGAAGCCAGTTTGTAGTGATAATTTTGTATGGAATTTACTGTAAATTTATAACAAATATTCTCCACGTAAATCTACGTGTTTACGCGGTAGATGATGTAAAAATTAAACCCACACGATAGATAAATATGTTCACGGCGCTATGATGCACGCTTCTGCAGAATATCCAATTTATCTAGAAAAACATATATATTTTTTACTTACAGAACTAAGGAGTCTCGTGAGCCAAGTCAATCCATAGCACGATATAAGCTGATATTAGCAAGCTCGGTCCGGGGTACGCAGGAACAGGATACATGACTGCAAACTGATTAGTCCATGTGAGCTCGCAGCGCCGAGTGGGGTGCGAAAAAGCCAGGAAGGTCATTATATATCACCCTTCATCCGGGGTATTCAAAAACAGGACTTATGATTGGCCGAAGCCATACAAAAAACTCATTACATCGGGTAGCAGCCGGCAAGATAACATTGTTAACCCGCAAAATGCGTAAAAGTATAGACCGTCACTGCCTGCCAAAAAAGTGCCCTTATAATGTTGAAAAATGAGGAATGATTAATAAATTCGGGCACAACGAACTGTGCGCGACAATATATATATATATATATATATATATATATATATATATATATATATATATATATATATATATATATATATATATATATATATATATAGTGTGGTTATTAAAATTTTTTCGCCAATGCCAAAGTGAAATAGGCACAGAAGTACCGAATATACAGTACCACTGTGCTCCAACTGATATCCTTCATGAATAATTCAGTTGAAATTAACATCAACTTATTAAATCATATACTCATACTGCATGGATAAATCACAGTTGACGAGGACCACATGATATATACATTACAAAGAAAATGAAGGATGTAGCAAAGACGTTATTCTAAATATTTGACTGAGATACTAATCTCCCTGCCATCTGAATGTTTAGTTCAGAATTATATTCTGGGTTCCCCAATATCTAAAAAGATAGCTGTTATTTGTTACATGTGGAATTAATCCATATTTTCTCTAAATCCAAGTTGAGGTAAATCTTTTGGAAGGTGTATCTCGATATCATTGTGCTACACATTGTATGCAGCACTAGGAAGTATCTTCATTCAGGGCACTTCTCCAAGGAAGCCGAAAAGATGGTTTATTCAATGATATATCTTTGTATAAATGTCATACTTCGAGGATCACACAAAGGTTCATGCTTAATCCTACCCTCTTTAACATTTTATGACCTCCCAGAAAATTTAATCTCTAATGCCACCAATAAATCTTAAATTTGTAAGTATAGAACAAAATATCCTCTGCTGCTTAACGCTTTAGGCTATAAGATATAAATCATGTGCCTAACATCTAGAAGCCCGTAGGCTGAAGTGTGTGGGTTTATTCAACTGACACTCTGCCATGGGGAGCTATCTTTATTTTTCATGCATTGTGCACCAATAAATTTAGCACAGACATATTTCTTAAAAAAATTCTAAAAACCTGATTTAACTGTTATTATGCTGTTGTCAATAAGTATGCTTCTTCGTATTTTCAGTCCTTGCTTTTATTAGGCCTGGAGATACACTTTCCATTCTACAAAGACAATAGTGATTTACAAAATAGCCATTACCATATCATGAAACTAACAAAATGGCCATTATTCCTGTGAACGACACAGAATACAATACCTTATTGTCACAAAATGCCAGATCCAATTGGTCATTTCACAGCCTATTGCTCTTAGACTGAACGGTTCAAAAGGTATAATCAACACAACATATAGTTACAGGACTACCAACTAGAACACTACCCAGACCCTATTCGTGCATTTTTTTAACTTCATGCAAGAACATATTGGATGTGCATTCCGATAACTTTGTGATCCTGTGGGAAAATATTGCACTGTTGGTGTTTTAACTTACTTGTTTTGTAAACTTCCACTTCACACAAACTGAGCGTTTCTTTAAGTCCAAGAATTTGAATGATGACGTATCTCCCTGCACTTCCAATTTTTGAGACCAAATTGATCCATTCTCCATTCGAAACGAGTCCATTGTACTGAGCAAAGCGGGCCGCATATTCAAGAGAAAATTTGAAAGGATCAAATAATTTGGCTATCCATATGTCAAAGTCATGGAGTCTTTCACCTGCAAGAATGTAGACCACGAGTAGATGAATGCACAAGATGGTGACTGTCAATATGTGCCAGCATCAATTCATAATAAAAATAAAACATGATAAAAATAATGAAAGCGTTCAACATTTAACAGATTGAATAGGAGTACATTCAGGTAAAGATGTGCTAACATTAAGAAGCAGATACATTAAACCATGTATCTTTATGGTAGAATACTTGCCACAATGAAGCAACATTTTAATGGGTCCAATTACTTTAAAGGTGCCAATGTCCGGAGAGCTAAAATGTCGTAGTATAGATTTTGATGGCAACACACAAAATAACAGTAAGGTGTTAGAGTGCAGACAGCTACCCTCCAATGTGATCGATTTCAATGGCTATGGATGTACAGGAGATTATGTTACCTAATATTTACACATAAGATATTACCACATGTCCTGATCAAATTTACTCTTTCATGAAAAGAGTTTAAAAGACACTTTTTACCTTTAAATAAGGTCCGCCGCATGTACTGGGTTAAAGCTGTGTTATGGGCTGTACTATGGGTTAACCTAAGGCATACCTATGAAATGTGGACAATTGGAAGAAAATGCATTTAAATATTCAGAATTTTGTAGCCAGAAATAAAGTCTGGTCTACAAATTTTATAATTGCATGATTGTAATCAATGCCTGTGCAAGATGTGTTTTTGTGCCTATCCCGAAAACAGTCTACCAGCTACATTGTGGCTTCTGGCATGAACTGGTTGCAATGAGGCAACATTTAACTCTAGAAATACACATTGATCTGTCCTGAACCTTTGTTTTCCAGATGGAATGATGTTTAAAGTTGTTACACTATAAATGGGCATAAATCAAATGAATATCAGTGCAAGATGACCCAACCAGATGATTTATTTCAGCCTCTTTGAAATCCAGGCAATGTACCACTTAATAAATAATAACTTACCACAGCAATCTCCCCGGTTTAGTATTCGCACAGTTTCAATATGGTAAATTTCCTGCAGGTCAACGGCCCACCAAGGATCAGGGTAAGATTCCAGGGTTTGTGAGCAACCACTCCTGAGAAGATGAACATCTAGGTTACCATCCACTGCACGATTTGCCACAAATGCCAGGTTTGTAGTTTTCTGGTATGTAGGTTTTCCTTTCGCAAGGTTAAAGGAATTACCTGTATAACCAAGGTTAAGAAAATTTGTGATATACTCAGCTGGTCTTATTGCTACATATGGCAGTAATTTCAGACTTCTTTACAATATTACATAACCCATTGACAACCCTTTTGAGCAACAGATGATTAAAGCATCAATAATGTTCTTCTGACAGCATGGTCTCATTTATAGCCTAATGAAAGCTATCGATTAGGCAACAAATAATACATCACATTTACTTATTATTTATCTATTGTGAAAAAGATTGAATATGTATGCAGGTAGGTAGGTATGTAGGTAGGTATACTTCCAGCGAAAGACGCCAAGAAGCACAGTTTATTTGTTTGTGTTTTATCTACTGGATAGGTTACCTCAAGGAATTCTCTGTGCCTGGGTGTGGTGTGGAATGACTGTTTTACCTTAACGAAAACAAGTTTAACACAGGGACAATATATTTGTATGTTGATACTCAAACACTTCTTACCTCAAGAAAACATGCCTATAAAACAGTTTTATGTATGGCCGTAAAATTTGATAAGCTCAAGAATTGTGTCAAGCATTTATATATCTGTATAAATTCATCAAGGAACGTCGAGATAAAACCATGAAGCCATTCCAAGTACAATTTATCCTTCACATCCCAGGACGATGTTAATGACTGAAGCGGCAAGATTAACTCTCACGCATGGGCAGCTACGAATATGCAATCTAGGTTTTCAAAAAAAGCATTTAAACCGTAGGTATCAATGAAACTATGGTGTGGAGGGACGGTCCAAAACACGCCTGTAACCAATATCGGAATGCAGAACAGGATTGTCTCCTTGTGCATGATGTACAAGCTACAATATACACACATGGATGAATCAATAGATCAGAACAGTTGCCTATTGGTTTTGGATATCCTTCTTTTATACCAGGTCAGTGTTCCCTGAGGAATTCAGTCAGCATATTGTAACAGTCAAATTGTTACCTAGCTATTATTTCATGCTCCTTTGTGTTCAAAATGAACTTATTATTACAAAAACTGATTGTAAGGCATGCTGGTAACTGAAAAGGTGAAGCCATTTTTAGTTGTTGATTGATAGGTCCCTTTCAGCATTCATTCACTAGTTAAAATGTTATGGATTCACCAGTTATTTATTTATGCGGTGCCTAGTATCACTAAAAATTTGTTTGTACCCACACAATTCTTATTTTATGAGTAAATGCACTATAATCTTGCTTGGAAGACTGATAGCGATCACATCTTTTTGCCGTTATTTCGTTGCTAAGACGCCATTTTGTTTGTTTACATTTTGCAGCAGTGTTTAATCTAAAACGATGCTAAATATTTTCCTAGAAGGTCGGCTTGAAAAGCCTAGAAAAGTAAATTTTAATTGGAAACTCTTATCAGCAAGGAAACATTAGGGTAAATTACATGTCTAAATTTATTGTGGAGAAATTTTAGCTTAATTGGGTCGGTAGTTTTAAAGATTAAAAAGATGGATCAGTGAATCTGGTGGAACAAGGAACAGGGTTTTGGGCCTCTGGGGAAGGTGGGATGCAGGCTGTTTTGGGCATTCCGCTCTGACAACTTCTTAGGTACGCATCTATTTCTCTTCAAATTTTGGATTCCTTCATAACTTTTGGCACAATTGGAAACGATTTTCATCACTTCCAACAACAAAATTAATTCTGTTATGATTTTTAGGTAACTTTTCATCAACATGACTTTTAGCTTTGAGGATGGGAACTGTTCCATTTGCCTGGGTTTATCACTGAAATCTTTCTGTTCATCCTTGTTGCGTCAACTCTTCCAACGGCATGAACGCTTTTAGCTGCAGCTACATTACGTAACTAAATGAAGATGGCATGTCAGGGTCTGACTGGAAACACTGTACATTTGTCTACACCTGTAAATAAAAGGGAATTCTAATGTCTTCTTGGCTTTACATTACGGCTCCTTCTTCAATTCACCATTGTCAACACTCAGGAACCATTCCAGTAGCCTCCTACTGTTGTGGTAAACTTATTGGTATTAAGCTGCTACATAGAACCGTTCCTCAGTGACTCCACGGAACTGTTCCTGTTTCCCAGTTGGATCAAAACAGACAACAAAAGCCAAACGTAACGTAATTGGACGTCTGATTTATTTAATTTATAATATAAGTAGCAGCAAATGATGACAAGATCAAACGTTACACTACCGCTTCTCTTTTGCTGTTTAACGTCTGATGTCTGTTTGAATACTACATGAACCTGCATGATTGCCTGAAATGATGGAGAATGAAGAAATGATGAAACTGAAAGGATGCAAAAGTCCAGAACTGACCAGTGCAACGTGAGGAAGTCGGTGGTGATCAGTGATTGTGTGTGAATGGTTTTCCGTTTCCCGCCCCATCTTTATGATTTTGAAGCATCAACAAGTGTCCCTGCTAAATCAGTGATTATCCTGATTAGGCCTACAACCACTTAGATCAATTATACCCTGCTTGTAAATCCGTGACTGAGGTGGTAGTTACATTGGTGGAAGTGGTCTGGGATGAGTCTAGAAGATGACAATTCCTGTGCGAACCCAGTTATGGTGAATTAGATCCTGTCGGGAAGCCTTCCGTGCGCCGGTTCCATAATCCATTGGACATGTGTATGATTCATAATCCACATTAATACAGACCTTGTTTGACTGGTCATACAAATAAAATAGATGGATGGTGAAGACAAGAGGTAAATCCATCTGTTGGTGCCTGACTGTCAGCTCGAAATAACTATTCCCTGGGTTTGGAATGATTATCCAAGTATTCAGTCAGGAACGGTTGGAACTGTTCCGCTTGCATGGCATGAGCACAAGTGACGCTTGTTCAGTTCCTGTTCCTGCCACCAGAGGGTGAAAGACCTTGGCATTACTAGAGTTGGCAACATCCATGAATCAGCATGATAAAAAGTTTGATTTTTTTCCAATAAGATGATCATCATGAATCACCTTGACGAAAGTTTAGAGTCTTTCTATGGTTGGAAGCATTATAAATTAGCTGAATAAAAGTTGACTTTCTAACCTATAGTTTGGATCATTATGAATCAGCCCCCCCCCCCCAAAATAAATAAAAAAATAAATAAATAAATTGAGTCTGTCTAAGGTTGAGACTATCACAAATCAGCTTCATAAAATTTGGCATTTTTTTTATCATAGTAGGGGCATTCATAGATCAGCAGGGCGAAAATGTATAGAGTGGTGAGAACAAATGTTTTTTTTTACTCTACAATGAGCTTACCATGGAACGGAACTGACCATATATTAAAAATTCACAAATTGTGTCCCATTTCAGTAAAAAGAGTTTTAATAAAATAATAAGAAATAAATAAATAAATAAATAATAATAATAATAATAATAATAATAATAATAATAATAATAATAATAATAATAATAATAATAATAAACAACCATGGAACAGAAGGTGGATGAGGAAATCACTTTCAAACTACCCCTACTTCAAAATATTGTAAATCATCAGACTAACAACATGGAAGATCAAGCAGGTACTACAGAGAGTAGAGGCACAGTGGTTAATTGTAGAGGTGTGGTACAGACAGATCCAATGGCATCACCAGATTCTTAAACTCAGAGAAATGTGAGGTCATTAGCAGAGTTACCTGCACAACAGGCTTGTGTTCCAGAAATACAAATCCTCTTGTGAAGGGAATATCCAACATGAGCAATAGTCGTCTGACAATAAGACCAGATAAATTTGATGGAACTGCTGACTTGGAGGAATATAAAACTCATTTCCTGTCCTGTGCTCAATTAGGAAAATGGAATGATGCAGCTAAGGCCTGCTGGACTTCCTGTTTCTGATGGAGAGAGTTATGCTAACATTTAAGCAGCTTTTGTAAACAGGTTTGGGGCACAAAAACAGAGAAAACAGTTTAAAGCTAAATAGCAATGTATAAGAGGACGATCGAGGAGTCTGCTTCAGCCTTGGGTGATGAAATATGCAGACTTACACGGTTTTGCATGGTTGGCCGAGCTGCAACAGGCTCGCCTTTCACCTCTGTGGCCCGGGTTCGATTCTCGGCCGGGGAAGCATGTGGAAAGAGTTCCTACCACTCTGAGTCCATCGGTTCCCTCCACTAAACAAGTAGGTAGGACGTATACACCACAATCTGTTCCATGGAGAGTGATTAATACAGGCTTGGCCTGCTTCGCAATCCATGTCGAAGATATGGGTCTTTACTATGGAGACTAACACAGAGAGCATATCCCGACTTTGAATTGAGAATGCAGGAGTAATTAGCATTAGATACCTTCAGAAATGCCCTATCGTTGGAGATGAAAGTATGGTGAATTGATTAAGGTTGTACAACAATAGAGGAAGCTGTAGGCACTTGAACATTGTGAGGCTTTATTCACTGCAGAAAAAGAGAAGTTACACCAAGTTAGAGCAGTTGGACCAACATCACCTGGTGATCTCCAGGAATGGTGCGTGGCTTGGGGAAAATCAATCCAGGAATTAGCATCACCTTTAAGTAAGATGGCATTGAATTTACAGAGTTGTAATACTGCACACCCTTCCAGACAGCAAGGATCCAATGCAAAACCAAATTTAACACATTTATCAATTCTGAAATATGTCCCTTAATGCAGGCACTCTTATTGGTTACTATGTAAGTCAATGAGGAATGCAATGGAAAGTCATATTTATAATAGCTCAGTTGACTGTATCAGTCCCCTGAGTTTTCACTAGAGTCTGTCGATCCATTGTCTGCCCATCAACCTTTCATAATCGTCCAGCCACAGTTCCCATTTCTGACTTCTTGTAAAGGAATATCCAGATTAACTTCAAACTTGGTGCCAATGCTGTTCTATTGGGTCTGTTCAAACTTGTTGAGATTGTCATTCTCCATTAATGTTTAGATTTTTTTATACATTGGTTTTGTTCACTTTTGGAAAAAATCTTTACAAATCTTCGCCAAACTACTTGGCCAAATGCAGTAATTTTTCTATGATTTTATAAGGATTTTTATGTCTATTTGCTTTATTCAATTCCTCGAATACAAATAGTGGCATTGTGCTGAAACGTGGCACAGATTGGTGTATCGGAAGGCTTAATCAGTTGTTGTTTATTAGTTAATGGTGCCTGAACAATTTACATGAAGTTAACATAAAGATTTGAACATTTGGGAACATGTTTGCTTAAACCTTTTTTGGGGGGTGGGGGGTTGGGGGGTGGGAGGATAAATGGATAATATCACTGCTTGTTCTAAGACGAGTAAAACAATGAGTATGATCAAGCAAAGGTGTCCTTACGCAGTCCTAATGCAGGTAACGAGACACATTTTCGTTAGGGTCACATTGAACATGCCTCAATCATATTGAGTGGTGCAGCCAGAATCTAGACGACTAGCATCCATTAAACGTAGAGTTGTCACTAGCATTCTAAGAACAGTGCCCCAGAATGAGTCACACAAAAACAGATTATTGAGATGTCCCGTGATGTGGATCTTTTTTAAGAAAGAAATATTACATCCTGTCTTCCATTACAAGAGTTTAAATGACCATTTAGTTATAAGCCATCTAACTATCTTCCCTGAACATCAGCATACTATTCTCCTTAGAACCACCAAAAACAAAAATTTACTACAAACATGTTGTTCTCACTAAGAACCATTTTGACATACGTATGTCATTTGAGTAGTAGACATGTGGAAGAATTCGTCCTAAACAATTAAAAACTATTTATCTGTGGTGCACTGTGCCTACTACAACAATTTCTTTTTGAGTCCTTTGACGACCAGAATGATCTTAGCTGGGTAACAACATACAGGTGCATTTCAAGTAGGTCACACAAAAGATTCGTTTCTCTTCGAAGCAGTCTTAGCGTTGTCTTTAGGTTAACTGATTTATCAGTGAGCTGAGCTCATTTTATGGTCCTTTGTCTGTCCTCGATGTCCATGCATCAATATATTTTTTGAAATTCTTCTCAAAACCCTTCTACCGGATTTACATGAAATTTGGTGGAGATTTACCTTGTGTGAGACTCTACCAGGCTAATTGAAATGATCAAGGTGCAGTTAAGTTTTGATTTGTTATGTGTTGGCGTTTTTCTTAATTTTGGAGCAAAATATGAAAAATCTTTTGTCTGAAAGCACCAAGCCAGTTGCTTCGAAATTGCACTGGGACACTTTAGGGGAACTTTAGATCAGTATAGGTTCACCATATGGTGCTGCTCTTTTACATTTTGTCACCAATCTTTAAGTGATTTGTTTTTTCTCCAAAACTCTTACCTTGATTCCTTTGTATCTCAATGGATAAGTATCTTTTTGAAGGGTCAAGCACAGCTGGTCACTAGCTAATTGTATTAGCATCTCTGATTTAAAGGTTGTATTAAATTTGGATACTTATCGGTTAATACATCAATTCCCTTTGTTTATAGTGCAAGTCGAAAGGGATTGCTACACTAAGTCACATTTCTGACAACTCTAAAACCTCAAGCACATTCCCTTCAAACTTGGTGCAGGTACCTCAGGTGTATTTTACCATTTGGTTCAAAAGGTCACGTTTCAGTGATAACTAGATTTGCAATGAATTTCTGGTTCGCTTTTGGACATATTTTATAAAACCTTCTGTGAAACGCTTGATCCAATTCTTTCATAATGGCACATGGAAACGTCTGAGAAAACTTTGATCTTAATTTGTTAATTTGTTCAGTAGATGGCATTGCGACGTTTCTAGTTTTTAACCAGATTTGTGCTTTGGTATTGTTGTCTTCCTTCCCAAAACTTTCACAATGATTCTTCTAAAACTTGATTGAAATATATCCTGTGGACGGTCCAACTATAGTTTTTACCATCTGGGGATATTTTACACCTCTCATTTTAACTACTTTCTCAGTCTGCAGTCTGCGAACTTGCCAGATAATGCATATTTCTCGATTGATTACAATGCAAGTCAATGTTGATTGTAATGGTAAGCCACATTTTCACGCAGAGCTTATGTTATGACTAAGTATCTGTCATCTGCCCCTTTATCTTATGTCATCTATCATCCACAGTTTGCATTTTCGACTTCTCCAGAACCACCAAATTCACAAAACACTTTATTAGGATATACCTTCAGTCTCCTCCAAGTCTGTTCAAAAAGTCATTCTACAGTGACGTTATTTTTTTTTTATTTCTAATGAATTTTTTGCTGGTATATTTTTCGACTAAAGCATTTATAAAATCTGTCAAACCCCCTATCCAATACATGCTTGCCAGAATATATTTGTTTTAGTCACGAGCACTCGTTGCATGTGTAAGTCCATCGCACTGGCCGTTACGGTGCTTACCTGATGAATATTAACAGAACTCAGCAAAGAATGCCAACAGTTATATAACTTTAACAATAACAATATTATAATTAATTCTGTTCATATTTCGATACAAATTTTGTTCATTTCAAGTGAATTTGGTACATAATTACCTTTTCAAAATATTTGCATAAGTATATGTATATATATATATATATGTGTGTATTCACCATATTCCTATGTTATCAATACAATCATCCAATCTAGGGATCAGATAAGGAGGTATCTTAGAGTCTGACCTAGTAACAGAATTTACCTTTCTATAATCAATGCAAAATTGCATTCAACCATCAAGTTTTGGACCCATTGCAATATGACTACTCAAGCTACTCTGGCTTAGTTCTATAATATCATTTTCCAGCATGTAATTTATTTCTTCTCGAACTGCAGCCATTCTCAGTATTCATCCAATAAGGATGTTGCATTATTGCACCACCATCACCTTCATCTACATTATGACAAAATATCAAGGTGCAACCAGGCTCGTTTGAGAATAAATGTTAAAACTCATGAATACGTTTTGCTAAATCGGCTCGCTGTGCAGGCTCCAAATGACTGATCTTACTATCAAGATTTTGTAATATGTCAGAGTTCTGCATTTTTACACTGGGAACAGAACTCAAGTCTTCATTTGAGAATGGATCATCATCATCCTCACCATTATCATTTCTATCTTTCTTTAAAGTAGTGACACTGATAATTCCTACTGGTGTTCCTCTTTCATGGTATTCTTTTAACATGTTGATGTGACAAAGCCACTAAGCTTTCCTCCTATCTGGTATAGACATTATATAATACACATCATTCAACTTCCTTTAAACCAGATAAGGATCACTAAATTGTGCCTGAATTGAATGCCCTTGCATAGGCAAAAGTGCCAACACCTTGTCTCCTGGTTTAAAACTTCTTTTCCTTGCTTTCGTATCATACCATGTTTTCATCTTACATTGTGCATTAATCAGATTTGATTGTTCCACCTCATAAGCTTCTTTCAACATTTGTTTGAATTTGGACACATACTCCAAGATAGGTTCATGTTCTGTCTTAACCAATCATTTTTCTTTCATAAGCCTTATTGGACCTCTCACAGTATGTCAGTATACCAGTTCAAATGGACTGAACCCCAGTGACTCACTTGGTATCTCTCTGGTGGCAAGTAATGTCATATGTATACCTTTATCCCATTTATTTCCATTTTCAAAACAAAAGGTGTCATCATATTCTTCAGTGTTTGATGACACCTTTCTAGAGCACCTTCTGTTTCTGGGTGGTAGGCAGATGATTTAATCTGCTTAATGTCTAACTGGTGGGTAATCTCCTGAAACAGTGCAGACATAAAATTTGAACCTAAGTCACTTTGTATCTGTATTGGCCGTCCTACTCTAGTGAAAATTTCATTAAAGCATCAATGATCTTAGGAGCTTTAATGCTTTATAATGGGATGGACTCAGGATACCTGGTGGCTTAATCCATGATAGTAAGGAAAAATATTTTTCCCGCTTTTTAATCTGTAAGTGGTCCCACACAATCTATAATAACCCTGCTAAGTGGCTCTTCAAGAACAGGGATAGAGATCAAAGGGGCAGGTTTTAGTTTCTGGCTGTGTTTTCCGACCACTTGACATGTATTAAAAAATTCTGCCACATCCCGATGTAATCTGGGCAAAAAGAAGTCTTGCAGTATTCAATCTTGAGTCTTCCTAATACTGAAGTGGCCCGCCATAAGCAAATCGTGAGCTGTTTTTTAAAACTTCTGCCTAAAATGATGGAGGAACCCCTATTTGATGAATAATTCTCCATGCTTTATCAGTGGAAGCGTCTGGGGGTCTCCATTTCCTGATCAACATTCCTGATCTAATATAATAACAGACCGGGTTCTTTTGTGCCTCTTCTTTACTTAAAGCTGTATGTTCCAATTTTCTAAACTGCGGGTCAGCTTTTTGCTCCCTAATCAGCCTATCTCATTTCAAGTGAGGCATTTGACTGCGATGATCATTTTTGTTTACCTGGTCAAATAGGTTACCACCATGGCTTACTTCTGGACTTAAGTTACCTTCATGGCTTACTTGGTCCTCCAGGTTGCCAGCAAAGAATGTCTCTGCCAGCCTTAGACATTCATCATCCTTGTCACTGGCTTCTTGTTTAGATGCTTTAAGAGCCATGACATTGTCACATCACAGGCAGGAAAAAGGCCTGGAAATTCCTGCTCAAAATGCTCTGTGTCATCTCTCATGACTGGCTCATCCATTACATATGGTACCGCTTTACCTTTCCTTTTATCTCCTGCTATATCATTCCCTAGAAGGAAGTTTACACCTTCTATCGAGAGACTAGGTACATTACTTACAAATATTGGCCGATTTTGTAATCAGACTTCAGGTAAACCTTGCGAAGCGGGACTGTCATGTAATTACCCTCAAACATTGAAGTAATACACTGGTGTTTGATAAGTTTCATCTGACAGAAGAAGTACATCTTCCAACAGTAAAGACTGGGCAGCGCCAGTGTCCCTTAGGATCACAAATGCCTAGTGGTCAACAGCATTTCCTTTCTGTGACACCAACCCTTCTGATGTAAAACTCTCATAGCCATCCAATATGGACTCAGCTACACCAACATGTGAGTTTTCAAATTTAGCATGTAGATTATCACAATGTCCATGAGGCATATTAAGAGGCGGGTGCCCCTTAATGCTGGCTAAAGCAACTGGTTTTCCAGTATTATTTGTCCTTCTCTGGAGTAGAAAACACTCAGATTTCACATGGCCCCTGTTATGGCAGTAACTGCCTGTGGGTCCACTAAAGAACTTCTGCCCTGTTTTCCAATTAGCGAGTTTATCTGATTGAGGAGAATTAGAGGGCATTTGTTCTTCTCATTTTTGACAGGGGGAGAGGTTTCTCGTCATCTCTGGCTTTTTTCCAAATTTAAATCTGAACTGACCCTGTTTGGGTTTTTCAAAGAAACTTTTATGTGTCAACCTATTGTCATCAGCTAAAACTGTGGCATCCTGTAATTTATCTGCCTTACGTTTATCCAGGTAGGTCCTACTTTCTTTAGCATTGGAACCTAAAATTCTTCTACCAAAACAAGTTACCTTTATTTGTCAAAATCATTTTCCATTTTCCTTCAGGCACACCATGTGTCAAAGAGATTCTCTTTCTTTCTGGCAAATTACTGATTCCTTTTGGCCCTCCCTGAATTGCTGTCTATAAGCCTCAAGTACTTACTCATAGGCTTTCAGAACAGCATCTTTTAACACATCATACTCAGAACTTACCTCTATGGAGAAGGATGAATAAACTTCTTGAGTTTTTCCAATAAACATTCTTTGTAGCAGAAGAGGCCATGCCCTTCTAGGCCATTTTAAAGTTTAAGCTATTTTCTCAAAAGACAGAAAGAATTTGGACACTTCTTTTTCTTCAAATTTTGGTGCTAAACATGCAGTCTTCACTACATTCAAAGATCCTGACTGTGCTGAATTATGTGCTGTAGAATGTCTAAGTTCAAGCTCTCTTAGCTCTAACTCATGTTCTCTAGCCTCTCTGGCTTCCTGTGTTTTTCTTTCATCCGCTTCTTTTGGAGCTGTGCTAATTTTAGCTCATGGCCTCTTGCTTTTTAATCAGCTTGTGCTGCCTGTCTTGCTGCTTGTGCTGGTTCTCGTTCACTCTCACATTTTAATTTACCTAGTCCCAGCTGAATTGCCAAACTTTTATCCTTTGATCCCTCATACTCAAGGAAACCTTCTGAAACAAATTTGTTCCAACGGTATTTTCCTGATACCTGATGACACTTCCAAATTTAAGTATATGGCCACATTTTCCAGGTCCTCCTTTAACATCTTATCAAAATCTGTTAATGTCGTCATTAGTCAGAAACAAAACAAACTTGGATCTTTTGACATGTTGTCCTATTGTCTGTATATTGACCAACAGGTATGTTTATAAATACCAGATATCCTTTGTTGAGTTCAAACTGTAAGAATCAGTATTTAGAAGCTTTTGGACTTGTCTGAGTGATTCAACCGTCATGTTCTTATTGCAAAATAATTCAATATTTTGTCTTTTATTTGATCCTGTTTATCTTGGATTGATCCCAGACGAGCCCCCAAAATTTGTTACGATGCCCACCTTATCAATATTAGTATTACTCAACAAAGAATGACAACAATTATAAAACTTTAACAATAACAATATATTTACAATCAAAATCAGCACAAAGTAGATAAACTTATCTCCGCTGGTTTGTCAATAGTTAAACTGCCTTGGGTAAATCCCCAGTCTGGGTAAGATTACCCAGAGGCACTGTCTCACAGTTCCAAGTCCCATGAGAGGTGCCAAATGATCTGGTACAAATCCTCCAGATGCATGGCCTGGTTTCAATGTGGCGGTGAAAGGTTTGGCGCTGATCCAATCCCACAGAGGTGTAGTTTGGTTCCAATGTGGTAAAATGAACACCAAATATACCAGTCGACTAAAGACACCGTCCACACGCCACATGGAATAAAAATAGCTCACAGTCCCACTGGCTTGTAGTCACACATCTTCTGTCAGATCTTCCCGAATTCTCCTCCAGTCAGGAATACAGTATACATATATATATATATATATATATATATATATATATATATATATATATATATATATATATATATATATATATATATATATATATATATATATATATATATATATATATATATATATATATATATATATATATATATATATATATATGTATATGTATATATATATATAGAGAGAGAGAGAGAGAGAAATTTCAAAATTATTCCATAGTTTTCTAACTAGTCACACATCCCAGTGCATTGAGTGAGACCAGCATTGAGTGAGAGGTTAACACTTTGTTTACAAGCTGTCTGAGAGTCATTCCAACCAAGCTGGCTTACTCTGTGACCTGGTACACTCTCAATGAGATCAGTGACCTCTAAAATCAAAACAAACAGGCATACCCATATTCATAACACTGGCTAACAATGCACCTAAATCTGTCGCTCGCAGGTTCATAAAAAATCGACAGGTCAATATCCAGATATCAAAGAATTTGTAATGAGTTCAAATATCTGGGAAACCAGAAATGAGACCCATATGTGAGTAAAAAAGGACATAGTTCCCCACGTTTACTGGTCCACTGGAAACAAGCCTCGATTATCTCTTGAAATGAAATCTAAGGACAATCAAGGTTTTCGTTATGCATCAGATCTCTCCCAATCCCCCAACCCCTGGACTAGGAACTTTTGTGAACATGTTCAATCATCCCTCATAGCCTGTTGAGTAATATGTGTGGTTCCTTTTGAAATTTAATGGTCATTGGTCTAGGACATCCAGGTGGTGAAAAAAATCTGGGCACGGCCCTTTATGATGGTTTTTCCAGATAAATGGTGAATCTATGTTCTCAATTTTCATATTCTTATCCACTTTAAAATACAACTTAATGTGTACTTCACTGTGCATGTTTTATTTTGTAAAATGACGACAACATGCTAAAAATGTTTATAACAATAATGAAGTAAAACTGTTCAACTTTGAAGGTCCACAGAAGTCAATCACTCAGTTTATGATCACCGTCGAAGTTTTCAAAGGAACAATGTTGTCTCAGCGTATCTTGAATGTGAAACCACTCATCCATGGATGTTCTGCAAATTTTCTCTTTTTCGGTACACCCTGGGATCTAACAGTTGCACACGGACATTTTAAGTGATGCCCCTTTGTACAAGACATCAACTATGTCGTAATTCTACACTGCTCTCTTTGCCGGAATTCTTTCACAATTACCATTGAAATCCCACTCTCAAAGGCGTTCCAAATACGCGCCATTTGGCATGGGTATGATCCATCACAGCGCATGCTGGAAAGCTTAAACGTATGCTGGAAGCAGGGTATTCTTTGAAATTGCATAAAACACCTCGGGGACCGCCAAACCTTAATTTGCTCAACAGATGGCTCTGCAATATTTTCCTATTTTTCCGCTATCTTTTGAGTATTGAAGCTATCTTTGACTTCTCCAAAACTGTAACTCAATTTTTTTTCTGAAACTTGGAGGAAATGATGCTTGTGGGAGGAGTAAACAAAATTATTCAAAAGGTGGTGATACCCTGGACTCCTGATTTTTAACGTATTTTTCAATTTGCCTACCTGTCCATTAATGCATGCATTCCTATTGATTAATGTGCAAGTGAATGACTCTCGCAACGGAAATTCATTCTTTGACTTTTTTCCCATAACTTTAAAGTAGATGCACTTCAACTTGGTGGGATGTACGCTGGGTGGCTCTCTATTAACATTTACTGAAGTAGCCACACTCCAGTGAATTTATTTATTTATTTATTCATTTATTCATTTTATATTTACTTATTTATCCATCTACCTACCTATGTCTCTATATCTATCCATACACACACATATATATATATATGTATGTGTGAGTGTGTGTGTGTGTGTGTGTGTGTGTGTGTGTGTGTGTGTGTGTGTGTGTGTGTGTGTGTGTGTGTGTGATAAAACCTGCAAAATGTCTGAAACCATTGAGCTAGTTGCTTTGGTACTGCACAGGAGATCTCTGAATATTGATTTGTTAAACAGGTTGTGCTGCAATTTTTGTGTGTGTTTTTGCTATTTTGGACTTCTTCCAAATCCTGACTCGAAGTTTGCTGAAACATGGTGGGCACATCCTTGTTGGAGATTGACAAACCTGTTTACCAAATGGCATTGCTATGGATCCCGGATTTTTAATTTCTTTTTCAATTTGTTAGTTTTCGTCAATGCACACATTCCTGTAATTTAATTATGCAAATCAATGGACATTGCAATGATAATTCGCATTTTGACTCCCAATTTAGAGGGCATTTACCTCAGGTTAGCGCCTAAGAAGTTCACATGATCATCCTCCTATGATTCATATAAATATTTTTTTTCCGGAAAAATTTTCCAAAAAATATCCAAAACCATTGAAACCACTACTTTGAAATTGCATTGGGGCACTTTATACACAGCCAAACCTTAATTTGTTCATCAAAAGCTGTTGCATTTTTTTCTCATTTTTTAAATTTTGTGTTTTTACTATTCTTGACTTCTCAAAATCTGCAATTCAAAGTTTTCTAACACATGGTAAAAATGTAGCGTGTCTAGGGGTTATATAAATGTGTTCAATATTCTGGTTGTAAACGAGTTTTTTAAAAAATTCTGATAGGTGTTGGATAGTTGATACCTTTTTTCTTGCATACTATGCAAGTCAATGCAGAGTACAATGGAAATTCATATTTTTGACTTTTCTAAACCCGTCAAACAGATTAACTTCATACTTGGTGGCGATCTCACCTTAGTTAGGTCTCTACCACATTTCTTAAAATGATTATGCTCCAATAATTATTATTATTATTTTTTATGCCCAGTTGAATTGATAAGCTAAAATATTGTTCCTTTGCTTTCATGCATGGTAGTTCCAATCTCGTTTCCAGCCAGGTCGGGCCTACTTCACTTTGCTCCTTTCCCCATAGGTCAGGTGCACACAGGATCGTCAGAGTTCTCTTGTGTCTTTAATTCAACCTACCATTTTGTAACGTTTGTTGCTAATTTTGCTATAAGGAGGAAACTAGTTTAAATTTTCTTGTATGCTCAAACCAGGGAAATTCAAGTTCACAAATTTTTGAGTGGGAAAACCACATAGACTACAGATGGTAACCATTTATTCTGTTTTAACATGATCTGTATAGTAGGATGGGTTATGGGAGGTTCTCCCCACCAAAACAATATATTATCTAAGGTACTGGTTGTTTAAGCTCAAAATTAAAGATCGAATACATTTTCAAGATTCAATCCTGAATATACTGTATATTGGGTATGGCATTGCAAACATAGGCTGTATTAAACTTTGCCCTCTGTTTCTTTAAGTTGAATATTTACTGATTCGTCCACACAGAGATACCCATGCAAGGGCAAATCTCATTCTCTGCTGTGACATTTATATGATGTTACTTTTGTAGTATAAATTATAAACCATAGATTAAGAATAATAAAATTTAGATATTATATCAATTGCATGTCATCACACATATTCTCATCCCTAATAACAGCAATGCCTTGAACTACTTGCAGTCATAGAAAGACATGATTAATAAATGAGAGTGAAAACAAATAAATAACTTATGAGCATGAAAATTAACTTTTAAAAATTGAAGAAAAAAGAAATCATGCAAAGTCATTTTCCCCTGTTTTAACATTTGGCTCAAGTATAAGTGCATAGAGATTATAATTATCAGTGTGTGATGTTTATGAACTACTAGTTGCGTGAATCATTCCAAAACAGCAGATTACTGTGTCAGAATAATTAACACATGTACACTCAAGTTTCAATTAGTGTCGTTTATTCTTTCATGTGTTAATTGCATACAAAATTCTTGTATGTGGTCTTTTGCGGGCTGCTGAAGAAGCTCGGAATAACTACAAATTCTATGCTACAAGATAGTAATAAGGGCATTATGTTGTTGGTTTTTGCAAAAAGATTGATAAACTGTTACTGCTGATAGAGCATACCCCTTTTTCTCCTTTACACCGACCAAGGGTAGTTGTCAAATACCGTGTGGCTCACCGTTTTTTTATAATTTTAACATGAAAGAAAAAACATTTGAATGAGAATTGTAGATAAATCATTTCAAGTTAACATGATCAATTTCTAAGCGTTTTCTCTGACATGGCTTTGGGGCTCAGCTATGAACATTCTTGTCTCCATCGTAATTCAGGACACAAAAGATTAAAATATAGCAAAACAATATATGTTCCAGATTGTGACATTTTTATACAATACTATAGGAGACATAAATTACACAAAGGTGCTCTTCTGTGCTCATTCATTACACTTACACTTGTTCTTCTGTTCCCATGCAGTAACATTTACCGTGCGAATTTTCTCCATATTTTCCTTCTGGTCATATGTGAGTCTGGCGTGTAACTTGTTGACAGGAATCGAAGAATCAAAAGTCCCTCAAAGCACAATAAGATGTTAGTACAATGTTGAAAAAAACTCATTTTCAAGTTTTTGTCGGGCTTTATGAAAAATACGTAATGCATACGTATACATGGTGTAATAAGGTTTGTGCCATATCTCAAAGCCAAAATAAACCCCATTTGGAACAGTTTCTTTTATGGAACTTCTTTTCAATGGATATATTTGATGTGAAGATTATCTAGATCAGACACGGAATACAAAATTTACGGCAGTTCTAAGTGTAACATATATTGCAGCTTGGAGCCTTCATTTTTTGCAGTAATAAAGCTCTGCAGTACTATTGCCCATAATACAGCAGTGATGACATTGCAACCTCTCAGGAATGGTATTCAAATTTTTGACAATTAAACCTCTGTATAATAATAACATATCACAATGGTTGCAGCAAACAATCGAGACCATATACAATCATAAAAGTTGAACCATTGTACTTTTAATAGTCATTTGAACATTGTCAAAGTTGGTCCATTATGGGATTGATATTTAGTCAAGATTGTTGACTCAAGTGATGGGGCAAAAAGGGCGAGAACAATGTTTAAGTTGATCATAATGTACATTCGACTTCTCTGACTTGCAACATAGTTACACCATAATATAGCTATTTCCAACGGGGCTTTAATGCTAACTGCCTATAACGATAATCAGGTGTCTTCCTAATCACTCAAGATACAGTTGTATCTCATATGTCCATGAACATAAGCTTTCACTATATATCAGTGACACATTATATAAAATCATATTACCCGATCCCACATATAAAAATCAATATTATGTGTTTTGAAATTTTTCAGCTTAAGTTCAATTAGTGTGAATGATTTATTTACAACCATACCATGTTCAAAATGGAGAAAAGTTGTAAAAGTGACGACTCTCCATTGCTCTCCACACGTGTGTGTGTGTGTGCTCTCCACACGTGTGTGTGTGTGTGTGTGTGTGTGTGTGTTTATGTATATGGCATGGCTAGAATCACTTTCAATTACTTCTAGCACCTGCATACTAATCATTCAACATAAAAATTGAATGAATTATGTTATTGTTATTTTACGATATGCTATGCCATGCCATGCCATGCCATGCCATGCCTTGTTATGTTATGTTATGTTACGTTACGTTATGTTATGTTATATTACTGATTTAATGAAACCAGCTGGCAAGGCCAGACATAACATTATCGCCAGAAAGTCTTATACCCATTTCTGAGTGGACCCCTGCTTGTCCACAGGAGTGCTCTCCTGCATAATTATCCTATCGGCATGGATTGAAATCTGGTGGATCCTGCAGGGACATTGGATTTTAATTGCACTAGTTTGCTGGCACCACCATGTAGCCCGTTTCAGTGTACAGGAGATACTATTTGTTAAGTAGCACTAAGTATGGTGCAGGGCTTTCTAGCGTCATATATCTTCTCTTGCTATTTGTTGTCAAAATGACTGAATGAATATTCCCTGTATTAGTTGGTGGAATCAAAATTTAGAGTGACACCTGCCCATGTTTCGTCTGTTTGGTCGAGTACACAGACAAGGCTGTGTATTTCTTTTCTGCAGCACTCTTTTTTAACGTAAGGTATGGCACACTATTCAAAATACTGAATACCTAAAACATATCTTCCTGCAGCCTTGCATTTAAGGCTCCTTGCTACATTTATGTAATATATATAGGACCTTGTAAAAGACATTTTTTGTCTTGTCAACTAAAGAAATAAATGCCTTACTTTTTCTGGCTACAGTTCTCTAAAATTTGCGTTGTATGTATTTGCTGCCTTGAATCTAAAACATCCATTCCATGCCCCCCCCCCCCCCCCAAAAAAAAATCACTGGGCAATGGATACCGGAAAATTGATACTGTCTCACCTTACGTACATATTTCTACCAAGTTTGAAATCAAGTCACCTAAGAGAATACTCCTTCCATATACACTATTATCCCTGTAGTAGCCTTAATGAGTGATGTTTTAAACCATCATGTCATTACAAAAACTGCTTAAAATATGCAAATGAGCAAATAACAGTAACCCTTTATATTAAGGGTAGAAATCCTGTTTATTGAATCAAGATTTGTCTTTACCAGTTAGGGAAGAATTCAGCTTCAATCCCTGAGGAAGAGTCATAAATATTAACAGCACAGAAATGTGGATTAAGGCAGCTGCACCCTGGGTCCCCTCATAATGATTCTGCCTACCTAAAACTTCCTAAAATTTTTAGTTTTTCGTATTATTATGTACACATATACATTTTTAGAGTGGTAAGGGTCTGTAAATTTCGCATATGTCAAAATCAAAAATGCTTGACAGTCGCTGCTGCTTCCATATCGAAATAGTTTCCTGTGCATAAATTTCATGATTTTGGGGTTGCACTTTTTTAATATATTTTGTCAACCAATCAGTCCCAAACTTCTCAAAATGTCAAGTTTAATATTTTTGCCAGGTACTTCTGGCTACATTTTTAGAAATATTGCATAGTTTTTTTGTTTTGTTGTTTTTTTTTTCTGTGGTACTTTGAAGAAAAAAAAGCAGCACGCTCTAGATCAGGAAAGTTTAAAGAGCACAAAACTAATGAACAATTTCAAAATTATGGAAAACATATAGAACTTGATATTTGAATCGTTTGGGACTAACTGGACGAATGTAAATTTATGAACGGTGTCCCAAAAATATGATTTTCACTCAACGTATACTTTTATGATATTATTCTTAAACAATACAAAGTGCACTGTGTTTGAAGGGAGCACAGTCATTCTAGTTCCTGATTCAGGGGAACATGGGGTTCAGCCACCTTCAACAAAGAGGTTTTATCTAAACAAATGTTGCCAAAATTATTTTCAAGGACTCAGTAAGAAAGCACAAGAGCGTGCCCGCTACAAAAGACCAGTCGAGACATATTTGAGTTACATCACGACCAAATCTGAAAGGAATCTGTCTGTCTTTGCTTTTCAAAAAAAGTTAAAATGTGATCTATGGTTGCAATCCCTATTCACGTACATTTGGGTCGATAAGAATGGATGCGTTTACCAAAAAGTACCTGAACAGAAAAATATCTTGAAGAAAAAACAGGATTCCGGAGCTTCACCACCTAAGGAATTACTTTGTTTGACCTGTTCAAAACAAACATTTCATCCACGTTTCAGCACAATGTGAGGTAGTGTTTGAAGCAGTCAAGAAATCGATAAAACGTAAAAATGTAGAAAATAATAATATAATGAAACTGAAGCAAATCACAGCTCCAATTGCTCACCAAATTAAGAGTTAGGGCTTTCTAGAAGTGCTCTTATGCATTTGGAACGGAGTTGGCCAAGCCATTTTAGATTTTTTATTGGGTGGTAAAACATTTCAGAGAAAAACTTTACCTGTCACAATTAATTTGATTCCAACAATGACAGCAAAGTTAAATACAGCAAAAGGAAGACAGTCAAGAATTAACAAAACATCAATATTCAACTTCCAAAACCAAAGTTTAAAAATTATATTCACTCCTGACTTGAGACAGGCAGTCTCCCATAAAAGGTAACTGGTTGTTTTAAATCACTTCTCTTAACCTTTAAAATATTCTTCAACTACAGACGATATTTTCTTCCAAAACACATAGGCCAAACTACACAAATTGCAAAATTTAGAACTTGCACAAAAAACATATACAAATATGGTACGCCTGCCGCTTTTTGCTTCTAATGACTTGTCAGTCAGAATGGAGTAAAAACCTTACAAAATTCAAAATTTCTGCAGAGTTGCCAATGGAACAAATTTGGTGTAGACCCGTTTGGACTAGATCACCAGAAAATTCCATGATAATTTGGCCAATGGTTTCAAATTACCATTGCAATTGCCATTTGCTTGCATAGTAATCAATAGGAATTTACCGACTATGCGACAACTGCTCAAATTGAAATTCGTCAACAATCGAGAATCCAAACAGTAATCTATTGAGCAACTTTGTTTCACCCTTTTATGTATCAATCCAAATCCGGTATCCATTTGCTAAATGATGTACAACCCTTATGCATAGCTATTGGAATACCGGCATTGCACCTAACTGTTTAGTTTGCACATACGTGTCATAAATTCAAGGCAATCAACTGAAATTAGCTATTTCGACGTGAAATATGTAGTCTAATTGAACTTAAATCATGTAAGTATGTGTGCACATATGAAGTGAAATACCATACTTATCTTCATTTTTTACATGTTCCTCTATCTGATACCACATTTTGTTTTTGCATGGTCATATAGAATTTCCCGGTTCATACAGGTTGTAGCTGTGATTCCTAATGCTGTGCACATGAGTGACACATCCGGTATTATGTTCACGTGTCGAGTATTTACACAGAGACTTGATTCTGAATCGATGCTTTAATTCCGAAAGATTTGAGACCTATTCAAAATCATGCTGTTTTCTGCTTCATAAAAATAGGAAGTTCCGATTCTATTATAGCTTTTTTTTCTTGAGCTTGTATTTAGAAAGAAAGAAGGATGGATCAAGGAAAAAGAAGGGAAACAAACAAGCCAGATACACCACTACTATGACTTGTGCATATTAAGAATGATAGAAATAGGTGTTCACTAATTCAATCAGAAGATATTTTCATCTCCCAGTTTTTACTGAAATAATCCTCTTTTTTGCTCATGATAGAAGTAGGTGGGTATAGTTGGCGCCACTGCTGGGCCTCCTCTATATTAGTCACCTTGCAACAGAGTTTAGCAAGATTTGTCAGATAAAGTATATATTGTATAATTTGCGCTAAAAGATAGCACGAAGTAACATGTGGTCGTGTAACTGCAGTATTTTAAGGGCAAAATCATATAATTTTACATCTACAACACAGGCACACATAATACACTTACCACTGTGCTCTATTAGGATGTAAAATGGAGGATTAGAGCAGGCTGCCCACCCATCTTTTGATACGAAATAAGCCTGTGTCCCAACATTCAAAATGTCGTATGTCTTGTGAATCTGTCCGTGTAATTGTCCTTTCTGGCAAAGTGTCGGTGCCCGTGGAATGGGAGTGCCCAGTATAAATCGGAACCCTATAACATCTCCTTTATTGATGTGAACATTTGAGTTTATATCGAGGGTGTGCCGCCCGTGACACCTGTACCTCAATGTTTCAGTTGTATGGACGAGCATGTAGTTGTTATTCTTCATTTGCTTGATGGGTCTCCATACCTGAAATGAAACTGCCTTAGCACTCTTGGTCCAAAATATCCACTTTACCAGCTTGCCGCTAATTGGGGACCTCATGGATGGGATGGGAATAAAGTAATAAGTGCCACCAACTGCGGGCCCACCCGCTGGATCAAAATCGCCAAATGCAAATGTTCTTTCTGAAAAAAGAACAGAATATTGGAATAACAGATTACGTTATTGCACATATAAAATATGGACCCAAGCGAAATTAAGTGTGGATTATTCATACGCTTCTATGTTTTGGGGTTATTTTCACGAGCACCAAGGCGATTTCATTCTGAACAGTAAATTTTAAAAAAACAAAAACAAAAAACCATGTTCTGCTGCTCTAATTCTTATTCTCATTAAACCTATTCCCTTTACGTTGATACTCAAAGTAAAGATGGTATTAAAACATATTGCAGCCGCTAACATGCTGTTGAGTGCATGAATTTATTTTAAATTGATCTAAGTTATACAATCGTTTGAATCAAATTGGTTTCATTAACAAAACTGATGATGTACAAATTGTGAGTCCTAATTATCGTATCATCATGTGACTTTTTCTAGGTAAAGTTTTGGAGCTTAATAACGTCTCCACGTGTATTCCAGCGATATTTTAAGCGCCAATATTTGTTGTTGTTGTTGTTGTTGTTGTTGTTGTTGTTGTTGTTGTTGTTGTTGTTGTTGTTGTTGTTGTTGTTTTTATAGTTGCACTTAGTTCCTTTTCAGCATTACTAAGTAATAACTGATACAACTTGCATCTTAATGTTGCCGCAAATCTTGTCAATGTCAGCTTATATCAAAAACGTTTCAGGCACATGAGCGCAGAAAGCTCACTGCAAGAAAATAATTCTTGCGTTGTCTTGTCTCAGCTTAGCGGTTTGATGTGATTGGATACTGTCTATGACTATAGGCATTAAACTAGCATTCATGCTGAATGTTGCTAACAAATTTTCCAATACCACATGCACTGTTGAAATTGGCTCATACTTGCATGGTAAACTGCACCGTTACCGTGCTGTTGCTGGCATGTGACAGTTGTTCGTGCAGTCCTCAAACATTTTGTGAAACACTGGCTTATATACCGTTCACCAGGACCCAAAGTCTCTGAGACATTTTTGACTCCAAGTTACACATGGACATTTTTTTCTAGGATTGGTTTCTGTCCGGGCACATCACAAAGTCACACATGGTACCATCACAAAAGAGACAAATCTTACTGAGACATTGTAATTTTGATGCTACGATGCATTTTTGGCATGGAGTCTGCCATTTTGCCCCCAAATTCCCGTAAAGGATTTTTCTGCCACACTGAGCTACTAAATTTGACAGCACTGCACTGGTGCTCTATAACGGACATTCTCTACAAACTGAAAATGTATAAGTGATTCACAGTATGTAAAGAATTTCATAAAGAAATGTTCAATTTACATTTCAAATATGGTTGAGCATCTGGGTGAAATTTATTTTACTTTTCGTTGATACCTAAAACAAAAGTTTAGGTTTGCAATTATGTTCACTCTCAAACTTGATGTTTGTATGATTACTTGATGGATTTCTTGAAAGTTTCCCCATAATTGTTGTCATTCTCAAGGGGTTCTTATGCACGTGGCACTTCATGACCATACACCAATGTTATATGTATATATAAAAAATAGTTAAAATGCATTAGAGGTAGGAAACATGAAATAAACTTCAAGTTCTCAATTTTGTAATACCCAACGATCTGACACGTGCAGCTCTACAATGTTGCACACATAGCTCTTAATATCCCAACTTCTAGGTGTCAGAATGGGCGTTGAGGTTTAAGCTTCCTTCACGTTAAACGCCTGTAAAGGCTGACGGTTTACATTTCGCATACAAAACGATCAGTTAGACGGTTTCACATATTTTTTTTCAGATGTTATCAGAAATAAACAAAGCCACTCATAAAAAGGTGAAAATTGGGGCCTGACCACTTCAGGAAACTTAGTAGAAACCCATCTAAGGTATATGTCTACTACATTTGAAGTAAATCTGTATTACAATTTTGAATGAGACGTCCAAAATGCATATTATACTGCATTCCCCATTTACTTACATGATAACCGATAGGAGTATATGTATTATATGATAAGTACTCAAATTGAAAACTTCCTTTAAACTTAGGGATCCAAAGTATCACTAGCTACTGAACATATTTGTTTAACCCTACCATGAGCTACATTTCCATCAAGTTAAGAATTAATATGTGCCAGGCTTCAGGAGCGGAAGTTGAAAATAATGAAAACCAAACAAAACAGTTTAAATTTTTGTTAAAAATCTCAATGGCACGTGCTGAATAGAGGTAGATCTCGACATCCACCGAAATCCCATATCCAATTATCAAGGAATTGGCCCAGTGGTTTTGAAGGAGAGATACATTTTTAAGAACTTACCATAAAACCAAGAAGTTATTTTGCATTCATATCACTGTAGCTGCATGTTGCCCAATGTGAAGAATAGTCCGCTATTTTTTAATACACCTGTAACAAGGGCTATGTCTTTAGTATGGTATTATAAAAATACTTTATGAATTTTATCTCACCGCAAAGTGGTATTTCGCAGTAGTCCCATCTACGGGTAAAATTAGTAGTATAGCACCATGGTCCCTTTTTTCTTTGAAATGGGAGAGGATTACGGCAGTAATTTGCAGCATCTGCTATTGTCTTGTCGGGAAACTGGCTTGGCCTGCAACACATGGGGATATGGGGTGTGTTTGTGTCCCATCTTTGACATGGCTGGCCATATTTGGTGACATTGATGTTTCCCACATAATATGCACCTGAAGCTGTTGTCTTACAGTCTACATCAAAGAGATGTGAAAAGGAATTCAGAATCACTCTTTAATAAAGTGAACCAATGCATTAATTTCATGGGTCATATTAGTTGTATGAAGCATTATCACGTCGGACCTTGAAAACTATGATTGCAGAGAAGGGTTAGACGCTGCAAATATGGAGTATGGACAATGTACAAAAATACTACACTGCCAATTCTATTCAGTTACCCAGATTAGGCCCCTCATTTTAGCCTTTCACATGAGATAATTGTTCGTAGATACCCATACATAGATCTTACGTGTACTGTGGAGTTATGCATGTGGTGTCGTGGTGAACCCTTTTGATTATTATCCAGCTTCCCTAGTTTATATTTCCCTCTAAAAGTTCAAGGGGAAATAGCAGATATTTTGAAGAAAAGTGCTTGTAGCATTTACGTTATATGTTTGCATGGTTGTATTGAAGAGAAAAATCATTGACACATTTAAGTTACCTTCGGCTAGAGATTCTTGTACAAAACCGCAAAGCCAGAGCCACATTGCAAATAGTATCATCTTGTTTCATGCAATGAATTATACCCCATTTTGTTTCAGCTGAAGCAAAAGGAAGCATGGAAAATATTTTACAACTCAACGATACCTCTGCAAAACCATAGCATTGGCAAGTCCCACAACTTAAATTAAGAAAACATTTCTGCTATTCAGTTGCAGTGCTTACCATCTTGAAGCAATAATAGTTTAAAGACTTCTGTATTACTTTTGTTGTTGTTTTTTTTTTTTTTTTTTGCTGTTATAAGAATGATCTTAAATTTATTTTTGAAAGTAAGACCATAATGATAACCGATTTGCTCAAGGTCCACATCACATTATTTTAAATTGCAGAAGTTAATAGGATGGAAAGAAAAATATATTCCAGGATCTTAATATCTCTTTTAGGACATAATTTTACCTAATAGTGTGTAAAGCAACAAAAAAAAAAAAAAAAAAAAAAAAAAAGGGTGGCGGGGGGGGGGGGAGCCCAATGTTTACCATTGCATAACCATATTCCAGAAAACAGGGTAACTACACTTCGCTCACTCCTCATATCATAGATTTGTTGACTGAAATTGTCCCAGTGATAGTATTTGTGGCTTAGGACAACGTCCTATGTCTTTTCTTATGACCTTTAGCCTTTCATTTTTGCTGGCATTGATGGATTCTAAATACGAACTTACAGCTCTGATGTGTGTTTACATCTGATTCACATAAGAAAGTTTAATTTATCTTGCTTTTCTGCCTTTTTTAATAAGATATCCGGAAGAGCTGTCAGAGAGTAAATTTCAGTTTATCTGTGTAAAAGTTTAAGACAGGAAAGGAGTTCATCATAATACAAGACCAGAATGGCAACTTAATTTTTGGAACTTGTCAAAAAACGCACAGCTCTACAACTTAATAAATCCCCATCTACTTACCTGTGAGTGATATTTATGTCGTTGTGGGTTTGTAATTACAATGTAATTGAAATATTCCTCAACTCTTCAAAGCTATGAGAAGAACATTATTTTTGTCAATGAAAAATGCAAATGCATATATATATATATATATATATATATATATATATATATATATATATATATATATATATATATATATATATATATATATATATGTATATATTTATATATATATATATATTGTGTGTGTGTTTGATGCCAAAAATAATGGACAATGAGCGCATTGCAAATCTATGAAAAATGCAAATGCATATATATGTATATATATATATATATATATATATATATATATATATATATATATATATATATATATATATATATATATATTGTGTGTGTGTGTGTGTTTGATACCAAAAATAATGGACAATGAGCCCATAGCAAATTTATTTTATGACAGATGCACTAACAGATATATGAAGAAAAATTTTGTGCATGCCAAGCTAAACTCCTCATGTGGCGTATCTCACGAGTGAGAACAATGCAAAAAGTGACAAGGTAGAAATATTTGTTTGTGCCATGATGAAAGATAAGAGCTCATATAATTACTTATTTAACAATATTTACACAGGGTAACTGAAATGCAAATTTAATATAATTCAGTTATGCCTTTGGTGCAATCAGCAAAGAAGGGGATTAAATGAGTCTAATACGTCAGTATAATCCTAGTAAACAATTAACATCTGTTAGCTAATCTTCCTCCATAATTGATTATGACTGGAAATTGACTTAAAGGGCTGTTCATGCGTATATGTGGTAGCTATTGGTTAAAGGTTTTCCTCCAACCTTTGGTCAGTGGTTCAGTGTCCTTGGCCTGATAGGAAGCCAATACCGAGGGCATACTTTGCTTTTTGCATTGAAATATATGACTCTAGAATTGCATGTGCTCTGTATGCATGCATGTCATCCACATTTGCAAACTACATATCAGTGTAAGGCTATGTATATATGATTGTGAATCTAATCACACTTTGTTTCCATGACAACATATTCAAATGGGGGAAAACACATTTCTTTCATAAAAATACTGCATTGTTGTTTTATATATGTCATTTTCTTGCAGAATATTTAATCAGGGACATAGTCTATGAGTCCTTGTGGTGACTATTTGTCATGCAAAGAAGCATCTCTTACCGCTTCTGCAGATCTATGTAAAAATGCATTTTTTTTTCTAATTTTTATCCAAGTCCAAGCAATATTTAAACGGTTGCAATAAAAACGCATCAAGTGATCTGTGTTTCATTTTCAAATTTTTCTGAAAGTTTATATCTCCAGTAATCCAAATACCATGCATATTTGGAGAAAAGGGTCCTTCACATGGAATGGGGAGATACTTTGTTCTCTAATTCAGCACAGTTTTAATGATTTTTTGCCATTTATGAGTGATTAAGTGGTCACGTGACTATTAGCAATTTATTGCATGTAATGAAACTTGGCAGTCCAGCCATCACCATGATATATACGTTTGGTATGCTTCAGAGAAAACTGTTCCCACTGCACTGTGTTCAATGAAAATTGCAACTTTTTTTTCCACTGGTACAAAAAATAACCTGACTCTTTAAGGGTTAATCTTCTGTCATTGATTACAGTGCAAATGAGACAGTATGTTGAGGGATTGCATAATGTCATAAAATAATAAGCAATACACAACTGAAACTGTCTTTAGAGCTTTTCCATCAGTGCCTTGTGATTACCGCTCATCTGTAAATCGGTCTGCTGATGTAAAAGCTGCATGCTCTGGCAAAATAATAATCCTGCTACCTGGTCCAAGGAACAAGGGTGGTTGATGAATCATCAGTCAATCACAAGGGTGCTTGCATAGCTAGTTCTGAATTATTATTACTTGTATGAAACTAGGATAGTAAACACATTTCTGTGTCAATGTAAAACAAACCTTTAATATCTGTAGCAGGTAAATAACACTTGTATGGAAAGTCTTGCCAGTATGTACAAATAGCTTGTGTGAAATTTGAACATATTGTTTAAAACTGCTTTCCAACATCCCTATACACTGCAGCCATTGTTAGATGATCACAGGTCCCTGCCTGACAATGCTGTTTTTGTTTTCTATGTACCTCAAACAATGTTACCTTGAATAGTTACATGTAAACCTTTTTTAGCTCAACTGACTTGTCAGCCAGCTGAGCTTATGTGATGGTTAGGTATCCATCATCCATCCATTTGTCCATCTGTCTGTCTGTCTGTCTGTTGGCATCCATACATTAACATTTTTGACTAGCCAGATTTAACTCAAGCTTGGTTGGAATGGGTTGGAATGAACCTGTGGTGGGTTTCTGCCAAAAATTTTGAATAGTCACAGTCCAGTGAATTTTGGATCTTCATGATTTTTTTTGCTCATTTTGGGGCCATATATTAAAGAAATTTTCTCCAAAACCACTTGGCCAATTGGTTCAAAGTTGCTTAGGGAAAGTTTCGTGGATCTTGAAAGTTTAATTTGTTCATTAGTTGTGTAAAAAAAGTGTGTCTTTACTACTGTGGACTTTTTCTCCAAATTGATTGCTACATAAGTGAATGGGGATGGCAACATATTGTAACTCAGGATTTTGACTTTTTTCCAAAACTACTGACCAGATTTGTTCACACATGGTGGGCATATACAGTGGGTAGGTCTCTTTTAAGTTAGTGTAAATGGTCATGCTCCAGTGATTTTATTTAGAAATATTCTTTTTTGGGCAAAATCTATAAAATCTTCTCAAAAACCACTGAGCCAATTGCTTTAAAATTACATAGGGAGACACATCTAGATATCCATAGACCTTAATTTGTGCAACAGGCGGTGCAGCTTCATTTTTCTATTCTTTTTATTTGTGTGTGTGTGCACACGCACGCACATATGTGTGTGTGTGTGTGTGTGTGTGTGTGTGTGTGTGTGTGTGTGGGTGTGTGTTTGTTTTCAACTGCTCAAAAACCACCTCTCACATCATGCTGAAGAATGGTTTAAATGTTCCTTTTAGAAGTGTTGTGATGCCCACCATTTGAATATCAGCAGAACTCAACAAAGAATGACAACAATTATATACCTTTAACAATAACAATACATTAACAATCAAAATCTGTACAAAGTAGGTAAACTTATTTTTACTGGTATTTCAACAGTCAAACAGTCTTTGATAAATCTAAATCCCTGGTGAGGTTATCCAATGGTATTGTCCCACAGCTGCAAGTCCTATGACAGGTGCCAAACGAGTGGTTTAAATTCCACAGAGGTATGGTTTTGGTCCAATGTAGTATTGAAAGATGTGGTGGTGATCCAATCCCAAGGAGGTACCGTTTGATTCCAATGTGGTACAATATACTAGTCCGCTGGCAGACAATGTTTGCACACCATATGTAAAAGGTAGACATGGAGCACCAAATATACAAGTCCACTCAAGACACTGTTCACACTCCCACAGGTACAATGTAAACAATGGTTCAGAGTTACAATGGCTTGATGACAACACACAGCTTCTGGCAGATCCTTCAGAATTCTCTTTTCTCCTCTGCTCTCCTGTTCTCCTCTCTCAGTCAGGAAATATCACAACTGTTCCAGTGTTTTCCAATTAGTCACACATCACAGTGCAATTTGAGATCTGCCTGGGTCAACTCACAAGAATGTAGGTCAGCATTCTAGCTCATTCCACCTGTTCACAAATTACGTGCGAGTCAGTGGCTCTGTAGTGACCCTGCACAGTATTCATTGAACTCAATGACCCGGCACGCACTGAATGAATACAGTGACCTGTCCAAATGAAAACAAACGGCCATACACATTTTCAGAACAGAAGGATCACACAAATATGTTCACCAGGTGGCATTACTATTGATCCCTGATGTTAAACGAGTGTTTCAATTCGGTACTCATCAGTCAATGCATAAGTTCCTGTTGTTTACTGCCTAAGTAAACTGTGATTGTTTTTTTAACTTCCTTTCCAAAACCGCTAGCCAAATTCACTTCAAACTCTATATAAATGTACCTCGGGTTGGTCTTCACAAAGTTTGCTCTAATGGTCATGGTCCATAATTTTTTGGACTTTTTTATGTTTTTACTTCGCCAGAACTGTTTGCCAGTTTCAATTTAAACTTGGTGGGGATTTCCCAGAAACACTCCTTGGGACTCCTCAGTCTGGATTTTTTAGCAGCTGGCACTGCAATTTTGTCCTTTTTATTATATTTTGCCCTCGGCCAATATTTTGATGCCTCGTGACCTTAAAATAGGTCAAGTTTGCTGAATGTCGAACTGATCTGAGCATCCCTGGATGATTGCATATCGCAAGTTTCATGGCGGTAGCTAAATGTGTAAATACGTCGCAACAGTAACAGATTTATAGATGCGTGCACAGACATGAAGAAAAAATACCTATGAGCCATTGCAGCTGAGGAGTACAAATGTTTTGGGTTTTTTTTTTTTTTTTTTTTTTTGGTTGTTGCTTATTTATATTGACACTTGTAATTGAAAGCCATGCTCCGCGGATAGAGATAGAATAGTTCCTAATGCCCCTGCACTCCAACCTGCAGTCAATGCAATAATTAAACAGGTTTGTCTGTACTTACAGGGACAGAAACAGGATGTTGCCTTGTAGACAGTTACAAACGTTTGCTTCCAGGTGGTCTTATACATGTATGTCTGTCAAAAGGTATCTGCACATACAACCTCGGATTCTACAAATATAAGCCGTGCTTACATATTCTAAATCAACATGTGGAAAGTTCCAAGCAGTTCAACCATGGAGGCAAAAACCTGGCTGAAATAATTGGTTCATTGACTTGCATACTGAATGTGCTGAACTTTTGGTCCACCATCAGGATAAAAGGGATGGGATACCATCCCGAATAGATTTGTAACAATGGCACTTGATATCACCTACATGTACATGAACAATGTAAAAACTAAACAGTTTCTTTCAATATGGTGTTTTCAAACATGCAAGCAATCAGCTTCTGTGGGAACTGAAAAGCTTTTTAACCAACAAGAGAAAAAGTTTAAAACAAAAACGAAGCATAGAAATGAATTATCATTCTATGTAGACATACTTGCTAAAAGTTCCAGGGCTTGTTTCTTGTCTATCCAAGAAGATGGGCAAAAAAGAGACAAAGGTGCTTCACCAATCCTAAAGGTGATAATTGTAATGGTTGTGATTTCTTCATATTAATAGCACACATTTGGAAAATTTGTTCCCTGTTGGCAAAGCAGCCACAGTCCATCACCACCCATCGAAAATTTTAAAACAGACACAACATTACTGCTGAACAGAATTGTCGACAAAATACAAATATTATATGGGTGGTGCACATACATTATATATATATATATATATATATATATATATATATATATATATGTGTGTGTGTGTGTGTGTGTGTGTGTGTGTGTGTGTGTGTGTGTGTGTGTGTGTGTGTGTGTGTGTGTGTGTAATAAAGTCAAGCTGAAAAACTTATAGGCCTAAGCCATTGAACTACTTTATGAGTCTTTGAACATCTTCAGAGTATATAACATAAAAGAATGGAGAGTTCACCACCGTAATTACGTTGGTTAATAAATGTAGAGAGGAATCAGGAATATGTATCATGTGCTGGCTGAAGCAGGATTTTTTTTTTTTTTTTTTTTTCGCATTTGTCTTGTTACCAAAAAATATAATGTTAAAACAAAACTTTTAGAAATCCAACTCACTTATGTGTACTGAATTAAATGCAAAATGAAGTGTCGCAGGGACATAGAGTAAGTTATGTCTAACAATTTGACAATGTATAAAATGGTGACGGTATTGAGAATAAATGTATCTGTCTTAAGGATTTGAATAAAACTGTGTCTGAATAGAAATGCTTTATCAATATTGTTGGTTTGCTAGCCAGAACTTTTAATGTCAAGTGATTGTATGACCAGTGACATTACTCGTAAGTAAGGTGATATCTATTGCCCAGGTCAGTGACACGACACACAGAATGGTTTGATTATAGCATCAGTTACCTTCAGAGATTACTGAAAGAAATCTGTACTCATGACAAAAGGAAAGCTAATGTGGATGACAACTTCAAGTGACCTGGCAACAGTACCTTAGATTCCGCACATGATATTCCTTTCAATTTCTCTCAATGCATAGAGTGATCATCAAGACAGCTTATCTTTTCCATTATAATGTCTCTTGCTGTTACAGCCATTTATTTCACTTGTGTGTGTGTACTTGGTCTCGTACAGTAGTTGGCTTGGTAAGCTTATATGAAGTTCATCGCATCAATATTTGTAACATCCAGCAGGAAGCTCTGATGTCCTGTCTCCCAGTGCACGTTAAAATCAGATGAAAAGGACGGGAGTTACATGATATTACAATAATATGTCTAACCCCACAATAAAAAAACCCTTGGTATTATTCATAAGTTAATAATGATGTACACTGCATCGTCGTTAAGTTGAATTGTTGAGTTTCCCTCAACTGCCAAAGCTTACTTATTCCCACTACATTTATTTGTGGTAATTTAACTTTTTATTGTACATTAATAATTATCAAGCAAAAAATTTTCCTTTTTAAATGTAGGTAAAATAAAAAGCACAGCAATCTTTTTACAGGTTCTTTACATGTATACCATGGACTAAAACTGGTTCACTAACCATTTAAATATCTTGTCTGTGGTGTGGACTGTACATGTATTTGAATGCAAATTTAAGAGACAACGTAAAAAGGAAACAATGGTGGAAGATGGTAATGGATCATGAATTTACTTATATAAGAAATAATAGGTGATGATGTAAATAAAAGAATAAAAACTATGATTTATATTCTGGCTCGTTTTTTTTCGAATGATAATGGGTAAAGAGACCAGAATATACTTAACACACATAAATATAACTTACCACATTGTGGCGTCATATTAAAACAAAAGATATTTGTCAGCACAGATATTTTGGCCGTCCTCCCAGCCCTGAAAACATGACAACTCAAATTGCACAGTAGGCTGCTTGCTTCTCTGTTTCCCAATTTATGAAGAGGCAGGACATGACGCACAGATTTAGCGTGTAATTACATCGTGACTGTATAACTGCACCATATAGGTCAGTAGGTTCTTCATAAAAGAGAGAGAGAGATGGAGAGAGAGAGAGAGAGAGAAATCCTTGTGTCTACTGACTTGTTCGAACCATTTAGAGAGTATCTGGTGTCATTTTGTCATTATACTCTTTTAGAAGGTTAGCCATTCCAATTAGCGGGCATGCACCAAACACTTGACTCACAGATAGAAAGAAGGACTGACAAAAAATCTTCACATATGGTGTAACTTTAAGGCATATCTATAGAAACTGGTAATCGGAAATTGTCATTTTAAAATACAAACAAAAACCGGAATTAAGCTACGTTGTTAAGTAAATAATATGTTGGTCAATACCTCCAACAGCAAATGTTTGTATTAATTGATAGAACAATTTACTTGTGAGAAATATGAATAACAACTAAATATACAAAAACTGCGAGGAACTAGAGATCACTTGCACTATGCCAGCACAAAATGTCATCCATTTACATAAAAAGGATCATATTGGTGAACGTTTGTTTTAAGCACCAACTATTGAATTCTGGGTGTCCATTTAAGTTTGAAGCTAGTATCAGCTTTTTGTGAACATTCCGACACGGTAGTAGCCTACTAAGAAGCTACTTTTAAAGAACTAAAATTAAAAACCAGAAGGAAGGAGAGAGAGAGAGAGAGAGAGAGAGAGAGAGAGAGAGAGAGAGAGAGAGAGAGAGAGGTTTTTGACAATGATGGGTTATATATCGTAATATCCAGAAGGTATGTGCGTAGTCAGACATAGTACCGAAATAATCCAACTATGACCACAAATTCTAACTCGCGAAGTTAATCTTTAGAACAAAAGCTTGAAATGTTCATGTTGTTATAAACAGACCTGGAGGGAATAACTCAATAAAATAATGAAAAGAAAGAAAAGGGGCCTGAGTGGTTATCATTTGTGGAATATAGCTGTCATACCAACCTCAGGATTATCAACAGAACCATAACAATTCAAAAATTGATTAAAGTCTGTTGACTGACCAGTAACCAATAATAACAATCTTTAAGAATGTATGCATTTATGTTTAAGTGCGCGGAATAAAACAAATTGAAAATGAACACCATTGTTTGACCTTTCTATCAAGTTTATTGCAACCAAATTTCAGCAAAATCTAAGGGAAGGTGTCAAAGGACACGGAAATAATGAAATGACTACCTAACGGACCGTCTTCACTCAAGGTACACGGCCAACTAGTGAGAAGTGAATCTAGCCCATGGTTTTTGACACAATCTCAAAAATATTCATCAACACCACAATCTCGTTTACTTACATGGCAATCAATACTAATGTATGCACTGACAGAGCAGTACAGAAATGAACAGTTCTTAAATATCATGGATGGATAACATCACCAAGTGATGAACTACTTTTCTAAACCCTTACATAAGGTATATTTCTGTAGTTCTCGAACAATGTGAAATAAGTCCTTTTTTTTCCAAGAAACTGTTTTTAAAAAAGTGTCAAAATATTTTAAACACGCACAAATATTCTAAACTAAACAGGCAGCGCCACCTGGGGAACAAAATGAAGGACTAGGTGCTCCAGTAGTGTAACTGTACAAGTTGGATGCAGTTGGCTGGGTGGTTTTGAAGATAATTTTGGCCAAAAAAAAAAAAATAAATAAATAAATCATCAAAAACACACGTACACACTTACTGGACTGCACCCATTTCCGTAAACTCAATAAAGAGGTACCTAATATAATTCTCCGAGTGTGAAGTGAATCTGGCTGAAAATTTGGGCGACAGAGTCGAAAATGTGAGTTAACGTGTCAATCCCCGTAATCTACATTATAATCAGTTGGAACAGATGGATTAACTGACAAGATGGGAGTTGAAAACATGCTTAAAATCAGCAATATACTAAGTCACTACCCGGTGAACAATTAGGTTTTCATGTGTCCACCAGGTATAATTCCACTAAGATCAGTACCATTTACATAGCGCTTTTTAGGACATGCCAAAAAACAGCAAAATTCACAAAACCTCCTGAAACGTTTTTAACGCTGAGCCACCTTTGGAATTAATAAGGGTCCAGGGGGTATCAGATGTGTCTGTCAATTCAAAACAATTGACTGACGTGTTTGGAGAAAAAAAAACCCACAAAAAATCATAAAAAAGTACAAGTTATTGGAGCACAAGCATTTGAATTAACTTGACGGGTGTCTACCTTAGTACATCTATTCTATGTCTAGAGACAATCTGGTTAATGGTTTTGAAGGAGTATAAAATGTTAATTGTGAGTGAATGGACGGACCTGCAGACAGATTGAGGGTTGACAGATGGCAGCCAATCTTCAGTGAGGTAAAATCGCATCACGACCTGTTGAACTAATTAAGATTTAGGGATCTGATTTATTTTTTTCTCATTACAAAACAGCTAATTTGTTCGAGGAGCCATAACCTCATCCAACCAATCAGAATTGCTATTACCTATCGGGCACCCCCCTCCCCGTGACGTAAGGCGTAAATATGAGAAGTCGGTGCTGCTGGTATATATAAAGAATTGACCATTGCCGCCTTTCCTGGGCACTTGAGGGCCCATAAGCCACGTTTAAATTTAGACAAAAATAAAAGTCCACCTAAAAACGTACGAGATAATACCTTAGTTTTGGCACGTTTTTGTCTCTTTAGGCAGCCCTATCTTCCGTCTGTCACACGTAAATAGAACAATGTGCCACAGTATTTGGAAGATGTGCATTTCCATGATATATGTCAGATTGACCAAGCAACTCTTGGCTTGTGTCTTGGTGATGAACAATCCTAGCCCATGATCACAATTAAGCACTAAGAGAAAATAAAGTTGTGTGTGTGTGTGTGTGTGTGTGTGTGTGTGTGTGTGTGTGTGTGTGTGTGTGTGTTTTATGCTGTTATTCTTTACCTTTAGTGACCTTGAAAGGTCACAAAGACAATGTGCATTTTATTCTGCTACTGGTGGTTTCCATGCCGACGGTTACTGGAAAACACTTAAAATAAGGTACCAAAATGTTTCTTTTGAAACTATATTTCTTTTGAGCTTGAGTAAATTTGAAAGATTAAACAGACAATATTTGCTTGCATCTCACTAATAGTGGATCAGTCATCTTACATTTAAACAATGAAGCGCTTTTAGCTGTAGCAATTGAGAATGATATTGCACACAATGGTGATGGTTTTCAACAAAAGTGCTGTAAATATTTCTTCACAATTGTCAAAACAAATTAACAGGTCCTGTTTTAAACAGGATGGGAGAAAACATAAAATGAATACCAGATATATCTATGATATTTGTCATAAACGTTATTCAGGGAGTAAGTTTAGATTTTCACATATTTTTTCCACTTTTGGAAATAATAACATCGCCTTTCTTAAACTATAGGATTAAATCCCAGTTGGATGGACCTTAATTAATTTTCAAATCTCATCACAAGTGCAAAACTATTTCCGGACGTTCAACACCGCTTGTCCCAACACAGGATAGTGTAACATGTAACTCATCAATGAAATTGATGGACACATTTTTACCTGTAAAGCATTATTTTGCAATGTTTTGCACAGCATATAGTTTTATGTGTCATTTATTTTTCTTATAAAATTACATGGCTTGTTTAAATGCTTCATGTAGTTCTTGTTGTAACTGAAGAACTGTATTATACAAATAGTAGCACGTCTTTTGTGTAGTTCTCAACACAAAAAATACTGCAAGTCTGTCTTTGCTCCATAGCCACTCCAGTCACTGTCTAAGTCTAAACCTCTGACTAAATTAATATATCACATTCAATTGCAAATTTAGAAAGTCGTAGGTTTCAACAGTCAAATGAATTCAAAAACAAACCATCAGTGGTAGCATGTTTTTGCAGATATAAACTCCCAGACATGACTTTAGATGATTGCAGCTGCTTGGCTTGTATGTGGTAGACAACCCAATTCAACATAAAGAATGCATGGGCGTGATATATCAGCAACTAAACAAATACATACTGTAAATTACGTTCTTGTTTATAATGGTAACAATTGAAGAATTTACATGAACAAGTACATGTATAAATATACTTAAAATAGTAAAATCCAAACCTCAACTTACTTTGAGAATGGTAATCCATAAATGTTCACGTGCCTTTCCTCCAAAGACACCAAGACCACCTCAATTACTGTATGTGTAAATATAGTGAGCCTGGTATTTGATGACACGAAACAGTACCTCCTCAACATATATCAAAGGTCCTCTTGTGTTTTTCCATACTTCAGGAAAAGTTCTCTGAAAAATCTGTTTACCAAATTCCACCATAGTTTCTTTTTCCATATATATGTCCATATAACTGCCACACCTAAACTTACATTACAATTTAATACATCCTGTCAGTTCATAGAAATTTCTGTCACAAAGTACTTTTTGAAAAAAGAAGAAATAACGTCTCACAGGTTATTGATCTTTATGGACATTTCACGGAATAAGCATGATGTTATTTATCCTTGAGTTGTCTCAGACTCCTTTGTGTTGCTGTTGATCTTAAATCTTCAGGATATTTATTTACAACCGGTCCCTCCTGCTGTGTCCAGATGACAAATTAAACTAAAGTTAAAGGTGTATTGTGTTAAAGGGGAAAGAACATTTGTTTTAAACGTGTTTTAACGAATTAACAAGTTCCCTAGGGCCTAACAAAAAATTATGTGTGGTTCCGGTAATCAGACAGCCCCTACTATAACAGTCTAAGCCTAACATATATCGAATAAAAAAAAACTGTCAAGCCACCTTTCCCCAATAATAGTTGATCGACCCAAGCCAAAAGATTTTATCGAGAAAGTAGCCATTGTCTGTTGTTATCTCAAAAACAGCTTTTTTTTAACTTGTCCGGTTGGTTAGCTTGGGCCAGGAAAACAGCATAGCTGCATAGTCACAATTGTTCCGTGAAATAACATAGCCCCATTTGTTCAGTGATCATTATTGTAGTATTTCGGCAGGTTCCAAGTGTCCATTCTCAGAGTAACAAGGGCAAACGGTAATAGAAGTATACCAAAACATGACTTATTATCTTAACTTTAACCTGCCCACTCGGTTGTTATCTTGGTTATCCAAATGTGACACCATGGCCTGAGTCACCATGTGGTTAGTGCCATTTTGAACACTGAACAGTCCATTGACTGTGGGACACTAGCAAAAAATACATTTGATTTGTATATCAAAACAAACCGTGGCCACAGCATATATCGTGATCATTATTGATGCTCTTAAACATTCGCAAAATTTATATTTTTTGGTTTTACATATTAAACCTCCCCCCCCCCCCGCCAGATTATCCCAATACTCATTTACACACCATTGGGTCTGAAATCCATAATTTTCAAAATGGCGCTCTAGTCGATATTTTGTAGAGGTAGTATCCAAAATATATGTCTGATTAGTTTTACAGGAAGGGCAATTTGTCGAATGACTGCATGTACACTATATAATTGGACTATTCCAGATTGAGCATTACCCCAAAATGTAAATACAAAGCCACACAGTTCCCAGTTGTATGCCCCAGAAAAGGCATTTTATATCAAACACTGAGGTCGCCCCCAAGACTATGAACTGAGTGGGAGCACAGGATATATGAGGCCTGACCACTCGCTGAGTCAAAGCTAGAGCTAAGTGGAGAAGGTTGCCCCGATAGTGGATACAGGTCCCAAAATATTGGCGAGTTTTATATACATGGAATGGTAATAAAGTGACACTTACATTGCCTGTCTTACACATATTCAGTACTCCTGGTGTAAAGTTTTTTTATTGAGTTGGTTACGTGATAATATTGTAGATAATGGGATGTATAACATTTTTTTAGTAATTTATGTTGAAGGATGGCCCAAATCAGGTTATGCCAAATTTTATTATATATCTTAATGAGTCTCCAGTTTGTATATTTGGGCATGTTCACCGTCAAAGATACGGATAAGTTGGGTTCTGCAGTAAAAATTGCACAATTTGCAAATTAGCATTGTTTAGGCATAAAAAGAAGATTTATATGTACAATGTGTCAACAAGAATTCGACAATAAACGAAGTGCACCAATATAGAGACAAATAAAAAATACGAAACTATTATTATGACAGATGCTATACCCTATCTTAAATATCCATGGCAAAAGTGGCCACCCCCTCTTTCCAGTCATAATTTAGATTTTAAAGAATGTTACATACTACTCAATTGGCTTTGCAGTATAAATTATATGTTGTTAAAAAGATTACAAATGAACACAGGCGAGGACAATGATTAATATCAAATGCTTAAAGACAGCTGAACATTAAATGTGGAAACAATTTACATAAGTTCAGAAACTGTCAATATGTTGCTGTATGAGCAACATGTACATTTGACACGGCAGATCTATGCATAGCTCAGCAGTCCGTTGAATATAAAGTTAGAACACCTCTAAGGAAAGAAAACTGAGCAAAGAACGTCACAATATGTCGTTGTAAAAGACATCAGTATTTGTCAGGACTGTAACTATATGATGAATTGAGTACAAGTATAATATTTGCATTAGCAAAGGTCTTTGATTGATACTAAGTGCAAGGTAGTATTGTTTCACACAGAGGTTTCATCTTCAACAAATGTGGTTCAACACTTGTCCTGTACAACCAGCGGTTACAAACATGCAGAAAAATTATCAATATATAGAAGCGTGTATCTGGCACTAGAATTGGCATGGCAGTCCAATAATACTTATTTGCGCGGCATTTGTTGTAAGCTAAACAATCACCTGTAACACAATGCACCACTTCTCATTCACCACTATTTTTAGAGCAGTAATGCACTATGTCCTGACTTCTATTACTCTGTGTTTAAGATTTACTCGTTTCTATTTGTGATTCTAAATACTTTAATCTAGTTACTGCCTTTCTTAGGACAAACATTATACCAACGATGTCTAAGGCACGTACACTTTTAATGGAACATACATGTAAATCGGATCTAAATGAAGAAACCAAAGAAACTGAAGACAGTCCAAGATTGAAACTTCTTTTGATATATTTCTAAACGCAACTTTGAAAGCAAAAAAGAATAATAAGATATGTTTTGATCACATATGTAATGAACATGAATGATATTGAATCACTAATCAGCAATAAGGCAAAAGGTAGAAAGCATCCTGTTTTACAATGTTATTATGAAAAATCACACAGAGGAAAACGCTGATAATGTAACACTGGTAGGAACAGAATCAAATAGCTTTGTGTCAGCAATTTTAGTATATAAAGAATGTGTACACCATTTTGCCCAAATCAACCGGAGCTGTATTGCCCTTCATAATCGAAAATGTGAAAACACTGTAACATCCCTGCTGTGGGTAATAGAAAATACGCCGAACTTGGTTCAGAGGGATTCAGATCCACAGTTAGCGTATCAGTAAAGAACGTGCGTCATTTGTGTTATAACATCGTATCACTAACTCGTTGCGCATCTGTTTAACTAAAATGGAGGCAGTTAACCCAATATCGTATCAGTAGCACATCAGCAACCACAATTAGCATGACAGTCTCGTTGTACTCGTCGTTCTCCTCATAATCATCAAGAGCAGCCACTGCTATAATTTGAAATATAGCTCACCATACGTAAGGCGGCCGGCGAAGGCATTGCAGATAGTTGAGTGAGAAATGTTCTCTTTTTTACTCATGAAATGAGTGGGTAATGTAATTTTTCAATTCGTTCCACATATCAAAAAGTAGGGCCTTTCCAGGATAGAAGTTCAATTCAAAACCAAATGATGAAATAAAAAAAATGCTAAAAAACAAAACAAAAAAAACACATTTATTCATAGTAACAAATTTACGTATTGTAATTGAAAAAAAAAGATTGCAAACTAGTAGTTGTTCAGTCTTTGTCAAAAGTAAACACATGCTTTGTGCGTGGCACAAGCCTGATAATGTGTTAAAGGGTCTTCCTGCAAGATGCAAATAAATTGTCGATACAGATGATTTTGCCTATTATCATTGCCAATCAAATCCTTTCAAAAGTAAATTCCCCGTTTCTACAATTTACGGATAGTATAAAAGTTAAATAATTTACCACCACCTTTGAACATTTACAGGTAATTTACACATAAAGTAAGAAAATTTTAACCGGCCTATCAGGAAAATGGAACTGAAAATGCAATTCACAAAGTTGAAAAGTGTGAAAGCACGAGGGATATGTATTTTATTTCTTTACAATTATTAAAATGCGCTTAATCTTCTTATATTAGATTCTTTTACTTGGTATAATTACATCGTAAAGTATGATAATACCCAGCACAATGATCGAAAGGGTGCGTTTGTTCCTTTCCAAATTAAATTTTTAAAAATGAAAGCAAACTGTTTTCACCTAATTACACGAAACTGCAGTGCTTGAATCATTTGGAAAAAATTGAAGCAATATTAATAATAGTTCACAGGTTTTATTTTTTAAGAAAAACATTAACTGTCACAAAGTAGTACTGCAGGCCTCTGTCTGAAAAGACAGTTGTCAGTTCATATGGGTTTCTAATTCTGCTCAAATCTGTGCAACACGGAGGAAAGGAGGAAGGATTTAGAAATCAAATTCTTTCCAGCAAAATAATATTAAAAATGAATATATAAAAATTATTCATAATGATGATGATATGTAATATTATCATTATCATTATAATTATCATTATATCTGAGTGACAAAATTTCAAGCCTCACTGCACACACACACACACACACACACACACACACATATATATATACACATATATATATATATATATATGCATATATATCTATACATATACATTTATAGTCCCACTAACTCTCTGTATAACTTTTCATTTGTGATGTGTGTTTTAAATACTGCAATGAATTACATTGAGGTGGGAACAAAAGTGTGTTTGGTGCTTTAGGGATTATATCGGTGACCACTTCATATGCCCTCCTTGTTTAATGTGACATTTTATATCAGAATTCTTCTTGGTTTGGATTGCATTATGTACATAAAAAATATATGGATTTCCAGTGTAACACTATTTTGTAACATCCATGAACCTTTCGCAAAAATATACTTTAGGTTTTTTAATGAAAAGTGCACATTTAATTTCTAATATAATTGAAGCTTTCTATTTCAGACTGCAGACAAAGTAAGGCAGGGATTGAATACACTGGAAAGAATAACAAAGCGGAAAATGAACGAATATGCCAAAGATGGGACCAACAAATTACACATGTCAAGGACTACAAAAATTCACCAAAAAGGTTTCCAGACACAACAATGGCAGAAGCTGGAAACTATTACAGAAATCCCCATAAAGATAAAAACGGGCGTTGGTGCTATACAATAGATTTGCAGTACCGAATGAAGTATTGTTGTCTCCCACCTTCTGGAAAGTTTACACTATCAGACACATTCCAGTACGTCCGTAAAACACAGTTTTCTACTCAGCTGACTTTTCTGTCAGCCGTAGTCATAGATTGGGTGGTGAAATATTGTCAAACGGTACATATGTACACAATGTACATATTTTACATGCTATCAAAAAAAGAGTGCCCTTATACGCGTTAAACTCCATGTGTAATACTTTGTGTCGCTTTCGACCATGCTTGCCGTAAAGGTCACGCACCATTGAAATTTCAAAATTTGTCATGACTTTTTATTCATTTTGGGCAAAGTGAAGAACAAAACAAGCTCATTGATACTGATTAACCAAACGGCAAGATGATGATGATGATGATGATGATGATGATGATGATGACGACGACGACGACGACGATGATGATGATGATGATGATGATGATGATGATGATGATGATGATGACGATACAATTTGGCAAATTGTTTTAAAGTTAACAAAGTCACTTTTGCGAACCCCCACACTTATTTTTTTTTCAATGGGTATTGTTATGATTGTTTCATTTTTTACTTTCTGTTCTCTTCTACAATTTCATCTTTTCAGTAAAAACGGAAGGCAGATTGGTATGAAAAATTTCAAAGATTACAAATTCGTTAACCAGCTGGTGATACTGCAGATTCACCTGTTTTGTGCATGTTTTGTTACTGACATCTTACTGAGTATGGGTATTAAAGAAAGCAACAGAACATGTGGAGCTGTTATGGTTATGACTGAATCAAAGTAACGGACGGGGCGCTTTCAAAATGCTGAATTTTAGTTCAAACAGAGTATCTCGTTGAGCTTAAATTTTGTGTTATATTCATTTTACAAGCATACAAGCATGGCAGAGAAACACATAGTGGTATCGTTTTGTCAAAACATGGTCATAAAACGTCCATATATACAGTGTTAATCCATATTAGTTTAGCAATAGCACGCCATAAATTGTTAACAGAAACTTTGATTGAAAGTCCATTTTCATTTTTAGCAGCAGCTGAAAAATTATAGAACAATGTCAGAACACATTTCCATCATAAACTTTGACAGGACTTAATAAGGTAAGTGTATGTATGCACCGGAAAGTTTCAGTTTTCACAAGCTTTACACTTTACATCTTGGAAATTCCTTGGTTCAGATAACAATTGCCTTTATATTGCAGACTGAATCTATTTTTAAAAAGTAGCAGATTTCTTTCTTGTTTGATGAGCACACTTTTACTCGTTTCGGGAATCAATGTGGTCATCAAGTGATATTTGCATAAACATAGTTCATGTGGAATACCAAACAATTCTATGCCATAGAGGTTCTCACACAGTATTTTCCCTTAATTTGTGAGGGTTGGCGAATTTAATAAAGCATCACATCGTTCCTGTTCATAAAGAGGCAATCCATAGTAAGCAATTAATTTTTTTGAGAATTGACTCATTTACTATAGAATCACATAGTGACAGTTCGTGAAAAGAGATAATCAACAGTCGAGTTTGTTTTTCTTATTTTGTCACACCAGACAACGAAATACTTTAAAGTAAGTAAAGACTCATAGACACATCCAACCAACAGTGACACTTCAGCAGGAAAAAGTAACCTTTTGGACCATTTGTTTGAAGAAAAAAAAAGAAAAAGATATGTTACAGTAATTGGGTTGGATTGAGGCCTATGGCCTAGAGCTTGTTTACAGGCATGGGACAGCTACAACACTTATCTAAAAAGGGAAATAGTTTGTGACTTTCTTCCTCTTCCAACCACAGAGAAAAGAATATCCTACTTAGTTTTCTATACCGATATCTGAGGACTAGTGCCTTTGTGTCATTGGTAGAATTGACACAATGTCTGTCAAGAATACAGCGGCATATATCAATTAATGACCATCACACAGATACTATGTTCAGAGGACCCACAGCAAAAATCAGTGTCTCTATGATCATTGTTTTTAAATATCCTCTTTGCAATCAGTGTGTCATGAATATCCAGTCATACTTGGGGAATAAGATTGGTTTGCTGTCAAATTATAAAAAATGGATGTTGCAATAAGCCATCCTGAGAATTTCCCAAAATGTGATATTATATAACAATTACGTGACTGTTGTGTGGCTCAGTGTTGTTACATGACAAGTGTACAAGAATGGCAATATTTCTTAATTAATCTATCATGTACATGAGAAAATCATTACTTCGAAGTGCCATATCCTTTCCGCCCTTGTAACGTACGAAACTGTAACAAAAAAAAAGAAACACAGAAACAAAACCAAAACGCAAAAACAAAAAAGGAGGTCTGAAAGCCTGTATGGGTAAGCTATCCCCATCCCTTACATACTAAGAAGTACCCCCCCCCCCTAAAAAATATTTTTAAAAAAGCAGAAGAGGATGAGCGTCGGTATGATTTAGGCAGCACCTACGTCTGTCAGGGAAAAAATTTGCCCTTCTTAAAGTGGTATCATGCAATAAATTTCTTAGTCATTTGTCCTATTTCTCGTCGTTATGTGGTATGCATGAGACATGGACAGATAAGTACATTGTAGGTTCCCTGTGCACTAGGATTTCTGTGAAACATTTACGTATCTCTATGCAAAAACTAGTGTAGTTTAGTAAATTTCTGGCCTAATTCAGCAGAGGCAAATTTTTTTTCTTACTTTACGGAATTAATATTTAGCATTGCCCAATGCTGTATTCCTAATACATGAGTTGTGGATACAGCATCAATAAAATACTATCTGGTTATTTCTAAGGAGTGGATATCTCAAACCACAAGGTATATCAAGCCATAAACAATAAATAATATCATATTCTTGTCGAGTGGAAATTACTTTTATTCCTCTTTTTCTGTAGCTTAAAACATGTCACAATACCTTAAGAAAACTCCCTGCCATTGATATTCAAACAAAATAACAATGAATGATGAGCAACACTTTATCACAATGTGTATTATTTTAAGTCTATTTTCATTTTCCATCTAACCTTTAATAGAGTGCACGCAAGTAAGTCAGGAGGGTTCCGAAGCAGGATCATCCATGACAGAAATGACGCTTGCATGGAATTAATGTATTTTTTCAAACAAGACAACCGGAAAGAAGGTACCTACCGTCTCTGGGCAGAAACATACAAAATCAGCATTGAGTTTGAATTTATGGGAATGTGGGCCGCAACTACAATGGGATTTTGCTGATTTTACCTGTTCAGAAATTCCATAGGAGGAGCCACAACGTAAAAGCCCGTATTATCAAATTACAATTAATTTTCTCTGAACCTTTAACATTATTCGATAGAATGTGAAGTTAGTATGCCGAAAGACGTATAGAACACGCATTTTAGCTGCATAGATGAAAAAAAATGGTCTCTTTTTTTTGTGAAAGGTACTTCATATGTGCATTAAACTTGCCATAAAACTTACATTCTTGTCAAATAAACCTGATAATTACATATTTTTTAAAATCAGTGAGCAGTTAACAGGATCACAAAATATTGTCAATATATTTTACAGCTGAGTGATATACATAAACTCTTCATATTTCGTTGTATTCTTGCATTATAAGTGAAATATCCAAACACAGAATTATGAATTTGTGCAAATTCCAAAACTTGTGGTGAAAGTCACTGCTATGTGGTTTGGGAGCATGAGAATATTTTAACAGTGCTGTAAAATATTGTAGAAAAATTGGTCCTCTCTTTATCACATATTAAACGTACAGTTTCAATTTATGACAAAAACACCAACAGTATGAACCATTTAAACATTTCGTTGATATAATATTGCATTAAAACACCGGAAAGAACATTACTCAAGTTGCTCAATTTAGCCATTATTTATTCTATCCCTGACTGCTTTTTTTTTCTTCTGATCTTTATTTTTTTTTTAAAAAGTCATTAACTCGTTCAAAAGTTATGACCTGATAAATATACACGGTACACTTATTTGAATGCTTCACGTGAAAAGTGTTAGGTTCTCGGCATCCTTTATAGATGTGCACATAGCCTTTGGTAGACATGTGATAATGATGATTTTAGTGTTCAAGAAACATATATATTACTATATCTCAATGAAAAGGCCATGATGTGTACACTTCAGCTACCATAAAAATTGAGTGTTTACCCTCATTTTTCTTTTCCCTACCAAAGTCCAACACTCTTTGAAGCCAGACACTGATCACTGCACATACACTCCCGGCCAGCTTGTTTGTCACTTTCTCTCAATATTTTAATTACTAGAACGGCTGTCTGTGTCCAGTTTCCTTTGTGTCATATTACAAAGTAGATGCACAATTTCACTTTCTGTCTTCCAATTTTTATGATCAATGTGTCAATTCAATATAGCATTTTCTGCAAATTATCATGATTATAACATTTTGATTTAAATTTGAAAAGAAAAATTACTACATAAAGCTAATCAGAGCGTCCAATCTATTGACTAAAGTGTGAACTCAGTGATTAGGTAATAGCAATTAGGTTGAGTTACTGGGTGTTGTTTGAAGTCCAGGATAAGTGTGACCCCTGCAGCCAAGCCTTGTAAGGAGAAATGGGGGTGAAAACCACCCTGCAAAATGTCTTTAAGCCCAAGTAACTTAAGCTGAGGTGTACACAGCATGCTATTACTGAACAATATAAAGATCGTTTTCTTTATTTCGATTACTTTAAAATTATAATATTTACGGAAGATCAAACCTTTGAAAAAATTCCAGTTCCTAGTGATTTCTCTGGAAACTTCTTGTGACAGGTTAGCTTATGGAGTGTACAGAGTTAAAACTATGAAATAGGATATTGACCACAAGAAAGTGGTTCTGGACGAAAGTACACAAACACACTTAGTTCCACACGTCGTCTAACCGGCACTTTAGGCTTTGCAACTTTCAGTTCTCATTGTGGAAAGATCTGTGGAATTGTACCAAAAATAGTTTTCTTTCCATCTGGGAAATGAGCATTGCAGACATCGTTGGTACAAATTTACTGAAACAGCCGTTGGTACCAGCTCTAGAAATGTTTATTTACCACGTATCTTGGAGTTCTTTGTTTTTAGGGAAGTTGTAGAAACTATATTTTTGATGACTGCTGGGACTGGCATGCTTTGCAGCAAACTGACGCTGAGCAATTCATTATGGGGACCGGGCATATCCCGTATTAAATTATTCAGGCTGTGCACTAGGCACTCGAGCTGTTATTGTATTTGACAATGATGTAAAAGTCTGTGTAAGAAATTTGATACTTCGTACTAAATATAGTAGTATGAAGTAGTTTTAATATAGCTTGACTGGATAACAGTGGATCATGAAACAGTAACAGTCAGCCACCTGACATTACGAGGGATTTAATATGGGTGTCAAATATCCTACCTTTAGTCTGTGAAGAGGACGTTCTACAAGTGTATGGATTGGCGGTACCATGACATCGATTATTTACGCATTTTATAAATGAAGCAAGGAATGCGTTCATCACAGATTCCGATATAAACAAACAGACAAACCCTAGTAAAAACAATGAAATGGGCAATGCACATGCATGCCAGTTTATGCAAGAATACACAGACTCTATTCAATCCTTATTTTCTTGTGCATTCTGTTTTTGTTTTTGTTTTCTTTTTTTTTTTTGGCATCATATATGTTTTATTCTGAGTTCCATTCGTTTTCATTATTTGTGATGTGTATACTCATAATAGTTTTAAATTGTTATCTCGAGTTATATTTATTTCCAGTATATGTGATGTTTGAACTTAGTTTTAATTTATCAAGTGTATAAATAAATATACACATATACATGTGTGTGCACGTGTGTGTGTGTGTGTGTGTGTGTGCTTGTGCATGTGTGTGTATTTGTGTGTGTGTGTGGTTTTCCTGTCCACTGCCACAACTGCACATATATTCAAAATATTATACCCTCTTTTCTGATGATGATGAACATTATCATCATGGTTGTCGTCGTCGTCATCATCTTCATAAAACACCAGTTGCCGCAATAAGCAATACATCTACCATTTGTCAAAATAATAGTGCACAATATGATATCTTTTAAAAAATGAGATATACGGTGGAAAAGCAATCACATTTGATTACACATTATTCATGAATGTTGCTACAAGTATCCTGTTATTACAGTGAATATTGTAAATTTAAAGTTTAAGGATTCGCACGTCTGTCTACCGATTTATAGTGTTCAGAACAATAAAGTTATGTGACTTAACAAATTAGTAAATTATGGCTTCACTTTCTCATGATTTTTTATGAACCCGTCTATGGTTATGTTTAGGTCACATTTTTTAGTTTGCCTAATTTTTACCTACAGCGTCCATGATAATTAAATTTCATACAGGCACTGGATCAAGAAAGGGAAATATGAAGACTACCACCAGATGTGCCATTTGCAGCATACGCCATCCACCAACTTTTATATAGAGGCTCTGCTTTTTTGTGGAGTTAATATTTACCTCTATCTGTATTCTACTAGAATTGTGCAGGGGCCCCTTCAAAGAGATCACTGATTCTACCACCAAGTAATCTGAGTTTCAGGGTGACGTTCAGTGCTTTCATTGATTGCGCCTTTGATGATCTGTTATTAAGTGTTCCACAGTAAAAACATGCCTAGGATGTGTATGGCGGCTGTACTGTTCAACAATTCACAAACCCTTATCGTTTTGGTTCTAAACCTGGGGCTTTTTTCACTTGTCAAGAGGGACCAGCAAGAAATAAGTCCGTCTGATGAACTTCTGGGTAGAATGTCGAACAGTGACATGAGTTAAGCTACTGTGTTATAAAAGTGTGTACATAAGTTGACAGTTTTTTACTTGACCATGGCTACGCTGCCATGGAACAGGATAAAGAATCTTTGCTGAGTCTTCGTTTTTCTGATTTTTCAAAAGAAAGAAAGATTTTCCGCATTTGTATTCAATCCCAAAACGTGAAATCCGTAAAAATTTCAGGAACCACGGGAAGGCATTTGAATGAATATTCTCTGCCAACCCCCGCGCATAAGAAACACAAAAAACACAGAAAGGCAGAGGAGACACACAGAGAGTGGGAGAGAGAGAGAGAGAGAGAGAGAGAGAGAGAGAGAGAGAGAGAGAATGAGAGAGAGAGACGGGAGGGAGAGGGAGACACAGAGAAACAGTGTGACAGAGTGACAGAGAGAACATATACATGAGTAAACCAAATTTAAATCTTTTTGTTGGTTGTTCCTTTCTTACAACATGAGTTCCACGTACTTGGAGCAGCCTCTAAGTGTCAATTTTTTTGTCATTAAGTTTATCTTATACAGAAAAAGCATAAAATATCGTATTTTAATGTTTTAAGGTACAAGTGATTCAAGCAATTGGAATATCACTAATGTTCAAATTTGTTTTCTAATGGACCATTTGTATAAATCCAGAAGTTGGTAGGCTTTTTCCTTTTTTTCTTATTCTCCTTTTTTCTTACTTTCCATGTCTCTGGCCCTGTCAATGATATATATATATATATATATATATATATATATATATATATATATATATATATATATATATATATATATATATATATGCTCTGATGTCACACCATGAACGCTATGCTCATTATATATATTATGACGTCATAGAATTATAACGTCACGTAGCCATTACCAAGGCCTGAGCATTAGTATTTTCTTTTTAGCATGAAACATGAAAAGGAAAAAAATCACTGAAACCGGAAGCGAGATTTAATAGCTCTAAGTTGAAATTTGTAACACATTACGTGTATAGTCCTGTGACTGTGATTATTTCCACTGCAGTGCAGTTTGTCCAATTAGATGCTTGTGTTAGTTCTACATGTTTCTGTCATTTAATTAATTTTCTTGCATATGATTAATGCTTTTTTCACTTTGTTACTTTACATGGTCACGCTTCAGAAGGCCAAAATCCCCTGAAACACAATGGTTCCATAGACACCACATACCTGTCTTGCCTGACACCCCCCGATTTTTGGTCTGCCTTTCAAGGTCTTAATGTTACCATATCTGCTGCTTCCTGGGATATTGATTTAACTTTTTTCACCCCATTGATGACGTTGTATCTAACAAGCTTCAGTTATTCCTGACTACCGCCGAGTAGTTTTTCCCATATAAAGAACCTACCATTCAGCCCAATGGCAAAAATTAAATTATAAAAAGAACAATAAATGAAAATGAGCCTGGAAACGTTTGAGAGGTAATGGACTGCACCTCGTCCCTTTACCCATGATACCTGACAAAAGGGACAAGCTTTATCAGAAAAAAAAAAAACAAACAAACAACACAACAAAGTTGAAAATTCATACAGTAATTTGATCATCTCCTACTCTTTTCAATTACGAATGTAAATGTATGAAAAAATTATGAATTTCAAACAATGTCAGAGATGTCCCAGGCAATTCTTCAATGTAAAATCCACGAAGACATGCCACCCATTATTGGAAGAGACTAAACCATTTGTAACATCAATCAGGAATCAGGATCAGGAATCATTTATTCAATCAAAGCATCCAAATGTACATTACAATAGCATTTGTAGTTATATGAAATGTATATATTGACCTGGGAAAATTGCACTAAGGTCATATCTGACATGCAAGCAATCCTGAAAGCATCACACTGTTGAATAAGTAACAGGTAACATTTGACAAATACATCAATAACAGGTAAATTGTGTTTAAATTACAATTACAGTATATTCCAAGCAGGGTACTTGAAACAGGTATAAAAAGATAATAACAAACAAATTAATTACCAGTTTTGCAAACATAACAACTCTGCATAAAACATGCTGTTTCATACTTGTCTATGAAATATCTTTTCACATAACTACGAAACCTTGGGTGCTATGTGTGTTTACTTTGTCTTTTATTACTGCCAATATGTTGTTCAAAATATAATGCCTAATGCAATATCGTATGTACGCTCTAGAGGTGCGAATTTTTTTAACAGTTGCTTCTGTTTCTTGTGTTATAGCCATGTATGATCAAGTTATGGAAATATGCAGGGAATTTGCCATTCTTAAGTCCTTAATGAAATTTTTGAAGCTGCAATTTATCTTTATATCTTGCAGTTTTAGTAACTTCAATTATTTCAACATAGGTTCTGTGTGGGCATTGAAATTTGTACTGCTTATTGTACGAATTGGCCGTTTTTGAATAGTGAAATGTCTTTCTGAGTTATGTCCCCATGCAAGAAGGCAGTAGTTAAAATATTATCAAATTAATGTATTATATAGGATTAAAAGGATTTCCATCAGAAGGATAGTTTCAAGTCTATTTTAAAATCCTTGCTCTCTGCGATGTTTTGTCACATATCTTCTGTATATGGTAATCCTAGCCAATATATTTGTCTAAAGTTAGACCCAAGCAGTTAAATTCATTCACACAGTCAATTCTTACTGTATCAATTTCAAGAGTTACGGAATTGCTTCTTTGCAACGGCTTGTAAAAAACATGGATTTTGCTTTTCTTACATTCAAAGATTACTTATTTACCCTTAGCCGTGCACATATTTATCTAACTCTGCATTTATAATTTGCCAAATGTTATTATTTGGATCTTGATTTTTTTGAAAACATATATTTATTGCACTACGTAACGTGGTATCGTCTGCATAGATAATGAATTTAAATAAATTTGAGGCAGATTTAACATCATTAATATAAAGTAAAAACAAAAGCGGACCTAGAATAGATCCATGAGGGACACCTGTCGTTATGACTACCAATTGAGACTTAACATCATCTATGATGACATGTTGCTTCCTATTCTTCAAATAACTTTTAAACGATGTTAAACTATCGTCTTTCATACCATAGTAATGTAATTTGCGCATTAAGATCTTGTGGTCTAGAGTGTCAAACGCCTTAGACAAGTCCATAAAGATATTTACAGGCACATCTCCTTTATCCATAAATGTCAAAATTCTGACAATTAATTCCTATAATACGGTTTCAGTTGAGTGGCAATTTATAAACTCCTGATTGAAAAGTACAGATTTTTTAGTATTAAAATACTCAAGAATTTGATCAAGTATGACTCGCTCAAACGCTTTTCATATAGCCTGAAAAACATAAATGGGCCTATATTAATCAAAAATGGTTTTGTCATTCTTCTTATGAATTGGAATAACTTTTGCAATTTTCAATAAATCGGGAAATATTTCTGTTCTTAGCATTTGATTTACTCCCACTGTTATAGGTTTACACAATTTCAGCTTTACCAGTTTAAACAGATTTACTGACAAATTATCATGGCCATAACTGTTTTTAGATTTTAGGAATCTATTATTGTCATTATTATCTCATCTGTACCATATTTGATGTGGAAGGTTTGTTTAGTTGGTTCAGTCAGGTAATCAACGAAGTTTTTGTCATTTGGTATGTCAATTGCTGTGCCCAGTTTGAGCCATATATTTGTAAAGTGCCTATTAAAATTATTAGCATTTTCCTGCTCATCTTATAACTCTGTATAGCTTATTGGGGTTTTACATAGAGGCATATACAGTTGGCTTAAGCATATACAGCGGCTGTTGGTCCAGTGTCTATTGTATTGTGTCACGTCCCCCTCCATGGTCAGCCTATGTGTCACCAACTTTGCAAATGTCACCACCACCCTCACACTGCAAAAATTGGATGTGCTGATCATTGAACAGCATTGCTCAGATGAACTCTCCATATTTTACTCAAAAATTCTCAACCTGAGCTTAACTCAGCCACGGTTTCGTGTGGTAGCGGAACTTAACTAGGATGAACTTTGCCATGCTGAACATTGAGATGATAGTAAATGTCATTTGTGACCTCTTTAATTAGGTAAGTGACATTGCTCTATGAAGCTTGCATTTTAGATGTAAAATCGAATATGCCTAACTTTCCCAAGGGGAGATTGCACTTTGCATTGCACTTCTTGATTGACATGATATATGCTGGAGCTAAGTCTCTGTGAAAGGGAAAAAATGCCAAATGAAAAGACATGATGTGGAATCAAATATTCAATTTTATTTGTTTACAGATAATGCGCATTCCTGAAGCTGAGCCACGAGTCACGTACAAGATAGGCTCCGTGTTTCCAACTAAGTAACAGGAAATTGCATCAGGTACCTTCAGGGATAACTGAAAAAAATCATACTCATAAAAAAAAGTTAGTGTAGATGACAACTTCAAGTGACCTGGCAGCAGTACCCTTGATTCAGCACATGACATTATCTTCAATTCCTCACAATGCAGAGAGTGAGCATCAAGACAGCTTATGTTTACCTTAATAATAATGTTTCTTGCTGTTACAGCCAGTGTATTACGCATGTAGGAATATATGTGCTTAATCTGGCATAGCACTGGATCTCGTCAGTGCACATGCAGTTGCCAACGTGACAAAAAAAATAACATACTACGCACACTACTGGAAGCCCTGTTTTGTCTCAATCAGACAACTGGGTCATGCAAAAGTGGGTTACGCATGTGTTTTATGCAGAATGTTACCAACACAGTGATGGACTTGAATGTTCGAGGTACATGCAGAACCAGTTGTCTTTAGGGATCACCTGCAGTGTACAAAAGTTACTCATGAGGAAAAGTAATAAAGTGGATAACAACCACAAGTTACCCGACTGCTGGAGTACCCTAAATTCAGCACTTGACATTCCTTTCATTTCCTCGCGATGCATTGACTGAGCATCAAGACAGCTTATATTTGCCATTAAAATGTATCTTGCTGTTACAGCCAGTGTATTGTGTGTGTGTGTGTGTGCATTAACATATTGATTACTATGTTGAATGATATACCGAAAAAATTGTGATACCTCAAATGTAACTTATTGTATTTAGACGTCATATTAAAACAAAAATGCTGGATTTTGTTAGTACAGATATGTTTGTGGTCCTCCGATCCCCGAAAAAAGGGGCAACCCAAATTGCATGGTAGGCTGCTTGGTTCTCTGTATAGCAGTTTATCAAGACACAGAACATGATATACAGAAGCATGTAGTTATATCATGACTGTATTACTCTAAATCTAAATGATATGAAGATCAGTAGCTTAGAAAGAGACAGAGAGACACACAGAGAGGGAGGAAGAGAGAGAGAGAAAGAAAAGAGAGAGTGAGAAATCAATATTTTTACTGTGTTGTTCAAACCATTAAGACAGTATCTATAACCATTTTGTCATTAGATACTTTTATAAGTTGAGCCACTGCATTGAGCGGGTACGCACCGAATATTTGACTCCCAGATAGAAAGAAGGAATGAAAAAAATCTTCAAATCTGGTGTAACTTTAAGGTGTACCTGTAGAAACTGGCAATCGGAAATTTTTATGAAAATACAAACAAAAACCCGAAATTAAGCTAAGTGGCGAAGTAAATAGTATGTTGGTCAATACCTACAACTGAAAATGTTTGTATCAACAGCTAGAACATTTTAATTGTAAGAATTGTGAATAACAATCAACTATACACATAATCATGTATAAAAATATGAGAAACTAGAGACCACATGCCCTGTGGCAGCACACAATATTATCCCTTTACATTAAAAAGACCACATTGGTGAAAGTTTTAAACACCAACTATTTAATTCTGAGAGTCTATTTAAGGTGGAAGGTGTGAAGCTAGTTTGCAGTGAGACTGGCAACTTTGGATTGATATTCCCCATTCAATTTTTTCACAAGTACATTAAACCTATGTATTTTCTGATTACTACATATCGATAAATTTGTATCCATAGGGTTTTTGTCCGGATTGGAATGTTTTGAGATTTTATAGCATTCTTTCTGACTGGTAGGATTTTCACATTTTTCATGCAGAAGTCACACAAAATTATTTTCAAGTTGAAATCAGAAGAAACTTAGAGTATATATCCATGTCCACGATTGAATTCATTGGTAAGTCCTGAAATAGCATAAGTAAAAAGTAATAAAAATTTTAATTAAGTTGTGACAGTTTGTTCATTTTCTTTCTATAAATTGCTCCAAAAGTCACAGAAGAGGTTGTCAGAAAAAAAATCCAGGGAACTGCTCCTGGATATCATATTTTTCATTTCATGTCCCTTGGTTTTAATGTGATAGGGCAATTCATAAGTTTGTGAGATGAGGTACAAATTGTGGAGGCTGAACACAGAACAGTTCTGAAAAAAATTGCATTGAAAGAAAAAGTGGCCAATTCTTATGCATATGTGGCTCTAATATGACACAGTCATTTCTTCTGTCATGTGTTTTAATCATTCTGTGAAATAAACTTGTAGCCTTACCTGTATGATGTTGTCATTAAATATATATATATATATATATATTGTGGTTTAAATCTGGACTTTTTTAACTTGGGAACATCACATTTGGCTTGATTTGAGTGTGGGTTCTCATGCGGCTTACCATATTTGGGACCCAATAAGTGGATTGTGCTAATTTTTTTTTTAGATCAACAGAGAGTTTCAAAGTATTCAGAGCAATGGTAGAGATTAGTCTGAACTGGCACATTCTTATCTCAATGGGTAATGGTTTCCTGTTCCCTATGAGGGACCCTTGCTAAAGGCTCAATTGGTTCCCAGGGGTCATGGACTAATGACTGTGCAAACAATGACATGGTTCATTATCATGCCCATGCTAGCAAACCCCATGTGCTCAGCACTGCTTACACTTTTCAGTGTAAAGAAAAGTTTTGAGATATCAAACTATCCAAAAATATAAAAAAAGTGATAAGAGGTTGTTCTAAGGTGCTGTCTTCAGATCTTCCACCTTAAGCTTGAACCTGGTATCAGCTTTTTGTGTACATTCTGACACGTTGTTTGCATACTAAGTAGCTATTTTTATAGAATTACAATTACAAACCAGAGAGAGAGAGAGAGAGATTTGACAATAACGGGCCATGTATCGTAATTTCCTGAAGGTATGTTCCTAGCGAGGCATAGTACCATAATGTCTTAACTATGGCAACAAATTTCTAAGTTGGAAAGTTAATCTTTTGGACAATAGCTTGGAATGTCCAGGTAATTATAAACAGATATTGAGGGTATCAGTCAATAAGATAATGAAAAGAAATAAAAAAAGGCTGGAGTGGTTATAATTGGTGGAATATACTGTTATGTCAACTTCAGCTTTGTCAACAAAATCATTACAATCCATACATTGACGAAAATCTATTTACTGACCAGCAATCTGTGATGGCAATCTGTGATGGCAATCTATAAGGCTGTATGTATTCACCTATAATAGCCCGGAATAAAACAAATATATGAAGAGCACTATTGTTTGACCTGTCTACAATGCTTATTGCAGCCAAGTTTCAGCAAAATATAAGGGACAGTTTTATAGAGTTTGAAAATAACGAAATCCCTCTCTAACGCCCCTTCATCACTCAAGGTGACAAATGAGATGTGAATGTGGCCTATGGCTTTTGGCACGTGTCAAAAAATCTTAATCAACAGAACAATCGCCTTTACTTAATTTGCAATCATTACTAATGTATTCTCTAATGGACAAGTACCTAAGTGAATAGTTAATGAATATCATGGATCGATCACATCACCAAATACTGAGCTAACTTTCTAAACCCTTACATAAGGTATATTTCAATACGGTTTCCGTACAGTATGAGAATTTTTTTTTTTTTGTTTTGTTTTTTTTTTTGTTTTTTTGTTTTTGTTTTTTGTTTGTTTGTTTGTTTTTTTTACAAGAAACTGTTCTTGCAAAATGTCAAAATGTTTCTAATGCACAGAAACTACACTTAAACTAAACATACAGCGTCACCTGAGGAACAAAATGAAGGTCTAGGTGCTCCAGGAGTATTCCTGTACAATCTGAATATAATTGGCTGAGTTGTTTTGAAAAATATTTTGGCCAACAAGACCCCCCTCCCCCCCCCCCCACACACAAAATTATCTGCCTGTGCAAACTAGTCTGTCTTTTAAAAAAAATACAAAATAAAAACGAACAAAAACCCAGTAACTGGATTGCACCCATTGCATTAAACTCAATAAAGAGTTACCTAAGTATAGTGTGTACATGTGAGGTGAATCTGGCTGAAAATTTGGGACTCGAAGTCAAAAAGGAAAATTAACATTTCAATCACTATGATCTTAATTGTAATCAATAGAAACGGATGGATTAACTGACAAGCTCGGAATTGAAAACTTCCTTAGAATCAGCAATACGCTAAATCACTGCCTGGTGAACAATTAGGTTTTCATGAGTCCACAGGGTATAATTCCACTAAGATAGGTGAAATCTACAGAACGACTTTTTATGAGATGCCAGTAGCAGCAAAATACACAAAACTCTTGAATATTTGTTTTTAATACTGAGCCACTTTCAAAATAAATAAGGGTCTAGGGGGCACCCAATGTGTCTGGCACTTCAAATCATTTACTGAACCTTTGGAAGTAGAAAACCCACACAAAAAATCATTAAAAAACTAAAGATTAATGGGGCACAAACATTTGAATTAAATTGACCGGCATCTACCTGAGCATATCTATTCCATGTCTGAAGAGAATCTGGTAGACAGTTTTCAAGAAGGAGAAGAAAACGTTTGTTGTGAGTGGATGGACAGACATGCAGACAGATGGAGGGGTGACAGATCACAACCAATCCTCAGTGAGGTAAAATTGCATTGCCACCCATTGAACAAATTGATATTTAGTGATCTGATTAAATTTTCTCATTACAAAACAGCTTTATTCATTCGAGGAGCCATAACCTCATCTAACCAATCTGAAATACTATCACCTCTGGGATAGGCCACTCCCTTTTACGTAAGACGTAGATATGGGAGGTCAGTGCTGCTGGTACATATTATGAAATAACTATTGCTGCCTTTCTTGGGCACTTGAGGCTGCTACGCAATGTTAAAATTAGGACAGACATAACTGTCTAGCTAAAAACAAGAGACAATACCTTGGTTTTGCCACGTTTTATTTTTTTGTTTAGGAATCCCTTCCTTACGTCTCTCACATGTAAATAGAAAAATTTGATACAGTATTTGAAAGGTTCACATTCGCGTTAAATGTGTAAGATTGACCGACCAACTCTAACGTTTTGGCTTGTGTCTTGGTAATGAACAATCTTAGCACATGATTTCAATTAAGCACATAGAGAAAATGACCAGAAGTATTTCTTTTGATGCTGTTTTTTTTTACCTTGAAAGGTCACCAATAAAATTTGCCGTATATCTCGTTAATGGTGGTTTCTAACCCCAAGTTTACCGTAAAACACCAATTGTAAGGTACCAAAAAGGTTTCTTTTGAGCTTGAGTGAACAAATTAACAGGGCCTGTTTAAACATGGTAGGAGCAAACATCATATGAACGCCAGATGTATCTCACGTTTGTCACAAAGGTTATTCGGTGAAGTTATGATTTTTACATATTTTCCATGGTGCAAATAATAACCTTGCCTCTCTTTAATTACAGGAATAAGACACATTTGGATGTACCTTTATTGATTTTCAGTTCTCATCACAAGTGCATAAATATTTCTATACGCTGAACACCGCTTGTCCTAACACAGGATAGTGTAAGATGCAACTCTTCAACGAAATTGATGGACACATACTAACCTGTAAAGCATTATTTTGCTATGTTACACATAGCACGCAGTTTTATGTGTGTCATTTGTTTCACTTGAACATCATATGGCTGGCTTAAATGCTTTTGGTAGTTCTTGCAATTGAAGAAATGTATTGTAGAAACAGGAGTAACAGTGCCACATCTTACGTGAAGTTTCAATTCAATATACCACATGAGAGTCTCTCTGTGCTCCACTATCACTATCTAATTCTAGACCTCTAAATTGATTAACACATTACCATATTCAATTCAAAACTAATAATGTCCTCGGCTTCAACAGTCAAATGAATTTATAACCAGGACATCAGCGGGAAACCATCAAGCATGTTGCACAGCCTTAAATTCCCAGATGTGACTTCTAGATGATAACGGCTGCTTGCTTTTACCTTGTTTATGGTAGAGACAGCCCAATTCAACATAGAGAATGCATGGACGTGATATATCAGCAAATATACGAATAGATATTGTAAATTAAGTTCTTGCTTGTAATGGCAACACGTGTTTATAATGGCAACACTTGAAGAATTTAGATGACAAGTAATGCACATAAACGTATGTAAAATAGGAAAATTCAAACTTCAACTTACTTTGAAGAAACCCATAATTATTTATGTGCCTGCCTACAAAGAAAGCAAATAGACCACCTCTGTTACTGCATATGTTAATGCACTGAACACTGAGCCTTGTAGTTGATTTGACGGCGAAACTGACCATCCTCCAAAGATGTCAAAAGCCCTCTCATGTTTTTTCCATACTTCAGGAAAACTTTTTCCAGAGCAGTTCTGTAATGCAAATTCTGTCATGGAATTTTTTTCATATTGATGTCCAGTTAACTGTCACACCTTAACTTACTTTACAAGTCAATACGTCCTGTCAGTTCATGAAAACTTATGTTACAAAGTACATTTCGCAAACAGGAAAAAAAAGTTCACAAGTTATCAAGCTTTGTGGACAAGTCAGGAAATAAGATATTATCGATCCTGGAGTTATCTCAGACTCCTTTGCGTTCTTGTTGATCTTAAATTTTGAGGATACGTATTTACTGCAAGTGCCTCCGGTTCTGCCCAGGTGACAAATTAAACTGACAAAAAATGAGGCAATGTGTAACAAAGAAAAGAACATTCATGATAAACATGTTTCAACAAATATCAAAGTTACCTAAGGCCTAACAAAAGTATCTGTATGGTTGCAGTAACCTGACAGATTTTACTAAGAAAAGTCCAACCCTAACATAAATGGAACAACAAAGTGCTTTCAAACCGCCCTTCTCTAATAAAAGTGGATCCACCCAAACTGAAACGTTTTATCGAGAAAGTGACCTTCCTGTGCTGTTGTTTTGCAGTAAAGTCAACACAAACAAAGTATATTATTTCAACTTGTCTGGAGGATTAGCTTGTGCTGGGAAACAGCATAGCTGCATAACCACAGTTGTTCAGTGAAACAGCATAGGCCTGGTTGTTCGGTGATCATTACTGTAATATTTCGCGAGGTTCTAGGTGTCTGTTCTTGGAATTACCAGGGTAAACGGTTGTTAAAGTGCAGAAAAACAGGAGTTAATATCTTAACTTTAATGTGCCTCCTTGGTCGTGTCTGAAGCAGTTGTCTTCATTATCAAAATGTGACACAATGGCTTGAGCCACCACGTGGTGAGCGCCATTTTGAACATTGAGTTATCCATTGACTGCGGGACAGTCACAAAAAAAATACATTAGATATCGATATAAAATTGAATTGTTGCCATAATATATATCATAATCATTACGTTCGAAACATTTACACTTTTGTTTTACAAATTTTACCCCCCCCCTGCCCATATTGTCCCAATACTCATGTACAGACCATTCAGTGCGGAATCCACAATTTTCAAAATGACAGCCAATGCAAGCTGATTGGATAATTTGAAGACATGGCACCCAAAGTACATGTGTGATTAGTTTTAAGGGAAGGTTAATTTGTCGAATGAATGTAATGTACAATAAATAATGGGACTTTACCAGAGTGAGCATTACCTGCAAATGAAAATGCAATTCCACACAGTTGCCAGTTGAAGGCTCAATTATATGAAATTTGTATCAGACACCGAAGTTGGCCCGGGCTATGAACTAAGTAGCCCAATTTTTTGGATTTTTTATTAGACACTGAGGTTGGCCCCGGGCTATGAACTAAGTAGCAACCCAGGGTGCACGAAGCCAGACTACCTTCTCAGTCAAAGATACAGCTTAGTGGAGAAGGTTGTCCCCATAGTGAATACAGGTCCGAAAGTACCAGGGGGGGGGGGGTTATGTAAGTGGTAATAAAGTGGCATTGGCATTCCCTGTCCTACACATGTTCAGTACTCCTTGTATCATGTATTTTCTTTGCATTGTTTACAGGATAATGTTTTAAAAAAGGTGATCAACATCTTTATTGTATGATTTATGTTGTAGGATGGCACAAATCAGCTTAGGCAAGGTTTCATTATATATCTTACTGAGTCTCCAGTATGTACATTTGGGTATGTACACTGTCAAAGGTAGGTGTGAGTTGGGCTTTGCAGTAAAAATGCACAATTTGCAATTGGCATTGTTTTGGGCATAAAACCAACCCTAACCGAAGATTCAGATGTACAATGTGTTAACAAGGGATCAACAATAAGAAACAAAACACTCCAATCTAGAGACATGTATACAAAACTATTACTCTGGGAGATGCTTTACCCTATTTTAAAATATCTAGGCTGTGTCTGCATTGCCAAATTTAATTGATTATATATCGAAAAAGGTCAATATTTTGAAGTCACTAATGACAGGACTGTCTGTGTGATGTGCAAAAGTGGAAACCCGCCATTCCGGTCATAATTCAGATTTTACAAGAACTTCACATATTACTCAATGGGCTGTGTAGTATATAGTACATGCTGTTAAAAAAGATTACAAATGAACATAGCCGAGGACAATTACTAATATTAAAAGCTTAAACAGAGCTGAACAATAAATGTGGAAACACTTTATATAAGTGCAGTAATCGCTGTGAATATGTTACTGTATGACCAACATATACATTTGAAATGGCAGATCTATGCATGCCTCAGCAGTCCGTTGAACGTAAGGTTACAACAAATCCAAAGAAACAAAACAGAGCAAGGAACGTCACATGATTTCTTTCTGAAAGACCCCAGCATTTGTCAGAACTGTAGCTATGCAATGAAAGAAGAACAAGCAATATAATATTTGCATTAATGAAAATGCTACGCCAATTGCACTTCTGATACTTAGCGCAAGATAGTACAGTTTCACACAGAGTTTTGTATTTTAACAAATATGGTTCGGCTCTCATCCTGCACAACCAGGGGTTAAAAACATGCAGAAATACATGAGTATATAGAAGCGTCTATTTGACACTAGAATTGGCAATGGTGTCCAATAATACTTATTTGTGCGGCATATATTGTACCCTAAACTATATCACCTGTAACACAATGCACCAATTCTCATTTACCATTATTTTTAGAGCAGAAATACAGTGTATCATGACTTCCATTACTCTTTGTCTAGGAATTATTTCATTTCTATCTGTTACTATAAATACTGTAGTTTAGTTACTGCCTTTTCCAGACGAAAAATATACTAGCAATATCTAAGCCAGGTATACTTTTAAGGGAAAAACATTTGGATCAGATCTTAATGGAAAAACCAAAGAAACGGAAAACAGTCTAAGATTGACACTTCTCTAGGTATATATGCGACCTCACGACCACCCTGGAAAGGAAAAAAAAAGCAATATGAGATCTGTTTTGATCACAGATCTAATGAACATGACTGCTGCGGAAGTACTATTCAACAATAAGGCAATAACGGTCCTGTTACACAATGTTATTATGATAAATCACACGAACTGATATTAAAGCACTATTCAGAATTAAGGCAAAAGGTAGAAACCATCCTGCTATCCAATGTGATTATGAGAAACCAAAGAATGGGAAACATTGACCATGTAAAACTGGTTTGAAAAGAATCAAATAGTTAGAATCTTATGTTGTTTGTGTGCGCAATTTTGGTATGGAAAGAATGTGTACACCATTTTGCCCGAGTCGACTGGAACTGTTTTACCCTTCATTACTGAAAGTCTCAAAACACTGTAACATTCTTGCTTCGGTGTGGGTAATGGAAAACACACCAAGCTTCGTTCAAAAAGATTCAATTCCATACTTAATTTATCAGTAAAGCATGCCCGTCATTGGCATCAGATTTATAACATCATATCACGAACTGGTTGCATGCCTGTTCAATTAAAATAGGGCAGTTAACCCAATATCATATCACTAGAACATTAGCAACCGAAATTAGCCTTGTACGTGTTGTTGTTGTCGTTGCCATCCTCCTCCTCCTCCTCCTCCTCCTCCTCCTCCTCCTCCTCCTCCTCCTCATCATCATCATCATCATCATCATCATCATCATCATCATCATCATCAGGATCAGC